>PVHX01000209.1:0-346520 GCA_004024805.1 Geosciurus inauris | reverse complement strand
TACTGCAAATGCTAGATACTTAATGTTTCATGGATGATTTTGAAGGTGGCTCTCTAAGGAAGAGAAGGTGGTGGTGTCCTTTAAGGAGATTCCTATTGTAACTTTGGATCCTTCTGTTTTAGGTGTCCCTATCACACAAAAACTGCAGTCACTCAAATCTTAATGAAATAGCAAAGTAGTCAACGTTTATTTTTGTGATTCTCTTACTCCATATCACAATCCCACTCATTTTAAAACAGTCCTCCCATTTTTAACATCTTCAAAATTCCCACATCTTCTTGCCATGGGCTGATGATTCTCCTACTCCATCTCTTCCTCTGTTTGACAATTCCAAATATCAAATTTATGTGTTGGTCTTCAAACAAAAACAAAAACAGTCCTTTTGTTCAGTGTCTTTGTATTATCATCTGAAGAAAATGATTCAACAGACATTCTGGATTTAAGAAAGAATTGAGGACTCCAGGGGTTATTTAAGCATGAGTTAATTCCCATCCATCTCTTGAGCAGTCAGCATGGGGGCATAGACCAGGCAAGCTCAGGCAACTTATGGGCTTCATGGGGTCTCCTGGAGGTCAGGATGCCTTCCTGGCTTCCCTCCCTGACTCCCTTGGGGGCAGTGCTGTAAAGGCAGACACCACCAACTGTGAACTGAAATCATGAATGCTAAACATATAAAGGGGAAGAGTTTTTCTATTTAGAAAAATATGGTTTGGAACATGATCTGCCCATATTGCCTTTAAATTTCCCAGGGGTCCACATGACTTTATTCTCAGCATTCTTTTCCTTCTCTCTCCTGCTCCCACAGCTTTGGGTTCAGAGAACAGAAGCAGCTGCCTGGAGGTAACAGGCTCCCATGATAACTAAGCAGAAAAGGAACAGAAGTGAGAAACAGAGCATGTTCAGTTTCCTGATGTCTGCTGGATGATTTATTTTAGAACCTCTACAAGTGATCTTGTGCTTATTTTTAAGCTTGTATACATGGGTAAAATATAAATGTGGTGTAGGTTTAAATTCTGAATGGTGTTCTGTATGTTAACATAAAAAGGGATAACATATTGAAGAAAGACTACAAGCCTGAAGATATTCCCTTGCTTTTGATAATCATTTATTATAATAATAGAAATTACTTATGTAATGTAAATCTCCACATTTTTTTTCTAACAGAGTGATCACAAACTGTGCCTTGTTTAAAATAAGCAATCTTCATTATGTGTATTTTCTTACACATGATACTTGAAGCAAAACAGTGAAGAAGAATCTAGACAATCCAAATGTTTAATTTTCCAAATAATTTTGCCAGGATCTTTGGGTATAAACTTTTTTTTCTCCTGCTGAGAAAGTGCACACAGTTACAATTTAGTCTATTTGAGCAGAGCTTTTTTTCCTCCCTTAAACTGATAATAAGCATATGGGAGTGGGATTGAATTTGATACAAGCTGTTGATTTATATTGAACACTCAAAAAATGTATCAAAAAAATTTTAAACCAACCAGTGATGGATTAAATGTATTGAAAGTTGGATAAATTATGCAAAATCATTCTGATGTGGAGCTTAGGGAAAAAAATGGGGTCATGGTTAATTTTGTTTAGCCTTTACAGTTATGCAGTTACAGTGTTCAAGGAACAGAATTAAGAACATTATAAGAAAAAAAAATTTACACGACAGTAAGATAATTATTATATCTAACATGTCACCATTCTTTTGCTATCTTGGGGTTTGTTATTTTTGGAAACACAATTAGGCATAGCATATTTAGAGCTCTATACCTCTAACAAAGATCTTGAACACATATTGAACATAAACTAGAGATATTAAATTACTTTAAAGGATATAATTAAAAATTTTATTCTATCTGTTGATAAAATGGGCTTCTGAGAAATCAAGTGGTATACCTTAAAGGGGCAGCCAAGAATCGAAAGACTTGAGTTTCATTTCCATCCTTATGATGTCAGGTAAGCAAAACCATCTCATAGCACTGGTTCTGTAGTGAATGGGCGAGACTGTGCGAGGAGATGACTTCTAGTTCTAGGTGGTCTGACTAGAACAAGGGACAAGTTGATCCTATATCCTTTGTCACACCCATGCCATTTGTTCTGGGTACCTTCCCATCCTTCGCACCTGCATCTCATTGCCCTCTGTCTTCTTCTCATCCTCCTTCTGCTTAAGACAGCCAGGCCTCAGACCATAACATTTCCTACTGCATGCTCTCCTTCTTGCAGAGTATTGTGAGTTTTAAACAGTTTGCTGTTTAGTTTCACCTCCATCAAATTACCCAGATCCTACTCATAAACTTCATTTTCAACTAGTAATAAAATAAGTATTCAAACACATCTGAATTTTTCTGATTTGCAGGGTTCTTAAAATTTAGTATAGATTGCAAGCATCATCTGGATTACCTGTTGAAAATGCACATTTGGATCCAGCTCCTGGAGCTCCTAAGTGTCCATTTTTAACCAATACCTCAAAAAGAGGCTGATGCTAGTTGAGAAATATTACTCTAGGATTTTGTACATTACCAGAATTTTAGAAGAATTTAACTCAAGTTACAGGTAGTCCAGAGGTGGACTATGTGTTTTTGTTGGTAATATCAATCAAATCACATAAGGAGATTGGTTGTGATTTTTATATACATAGTAAAATAATATACAATAAAATCATGTGATTTTACTCCGTAGCCCGTTCTTACTCTCTTATGGAGAGCTATGTGGATTGAATGTGTTTTCCACGTGTTGGAAGCTTCATCCTCAATGCAGCGACATTGGAAGGTGGACCCTAACTAGAAGTGTGCAGTCCATTGCTAACTTTTCCCTGGCCTTGCAAGGGCCTACATGCTCCATCTCCTGTTCTCAGACTCTTGCTCTTTGCCCTCTGCCATGGGGTGACACAGCACCAAAGCTCTTAACACACATGTTGGTCTCTCCATCTTAGACTTCCCAGTCTGATACTATCAGAAATAAATTCCTTTTCTTTATGAATGACACAGACTATGATAATCTATTGTAGTGACACAGAACAGACGAGGACAGGGAACTATTGACATGTAGGATAATTCTTTGTTATTCTTCTCTGGAGTTTCACAGATGACAACTCACTTTGGAATATTTAGAGTTCACGAATTTAAAAAAAATAAAATAAAAGGAGGGATCACAATAGAGAAAAAAGGAAAATAAATGAATTCTAAAAATATGAAGTTCATTGAGTAGAATAGAAATTTCACTTTATCACAACATATTAGCTAAAGGAATGTTTTTAAAGAATTGCAAAAGTAAATCTTAGTTATTCCACACAGAAGTACAACTCATCAAAGGTCTTTACTATTACTGCTGTTTTCTTTAATTCTCCTCATATCCTCATTTACATGGCTAATAGTGCTCTGCTTATTTAATGAGCAATGTTGTACATTTCTTTAGAACTTCTTGTTCAGTGTATAGTGGTAGGTTCTTATGAATGTTGATTCTCTGGGCCCACTACTGACCTACTGAATCAGAGCCTGGATTTTAGATAATCCCTAATTGATTTGTATCTGTTTTAAGGTTTGAGAAATTCCTTGGACTTTATCACACTGGAGCTTATTTCTATTTTTGTTCCTTAGGAAATAGGTAAAATTGATTCTTACAGTTTTTTAAAAAAAGATAGCTGTGTTGTTTTGGTTTGAGTTTACTTGTATTATTTTTGTTTGAGAAAAGGGTAAGAGAGGATTTTATTGAAATGGATTTAGTCTATACACAATATTTTAAAATAAAAGATTAATTTTTCTTTTAAAATTGATAAAACAAAGAAATTTAAGTGAAATTGAAAGTATTGATGAAATTGAAGTAAATGTTTCTTTACAAGAAGAGCTATTAGATTTTTTAAGTCTTCTATATAATAACATTTTGAGATGGATGTGTTTCAAGTTCAGACATCTGTTGTCTGTCCAATGAAGGATGAGGAAATATCCACATTGCCTCACACTCCCACCTCCTGATTTCGTTTCTTCAAAACAGTTTTTCATAATTCAAGTTTTCTAATGTTCATATTCTATCATATGATCATAATTTCAATCATTGTATAAGCTTACTTGTATATCTAGGCATATAATTGTCACATTTGTACTTATCATAGTATGTCCCATCCTGATTGGTAATTTGGATTCATTTATTAAATGCAAATATTTCATTAAATATTTTTATTCTCTTCCCAAGTGTTATTTTCTTTAACATGCATGCTAGAGAAGGTAGGCTGCCTTTATACTGGAAGACCAGTGGTGTAGGTATGTAATTCTTTTGTTGTTCTTTGTTGCACTTTAAGCATTGATATTTCCTTTGAGAAATCTCAGGTTACTCTAATTTTACTGCCCTCTCTTTGACTGACTATATATTAAGTTCTTTTTTTATGAAGTTTACTTTCTTTAGCAGCATGTCTTAGTTTTGTTATCAATTTTTCATAGTGTATAACATGACTTAAGTTGAAGATTACAAATTTTAAGGATAGTAGTTTTGTTTGGTAGTATCTGTAATGATTTTCTTTGCTTTCCTCTTTTCCTTCCTTCCTTCCTTCCTTCCTTCCTTCCTTCCTTCCTTCCTTTCTTCCTTCTTTCTTTCCTTCCTTCCTTCCTTTCTTTTTAAGAAACTCTGTGTTCTGATTTGTTTTCTTCTCTTTTACCATAGAAGTAACAAGTGACAAATATCATTATTCAGACACTAATACTTAGGTTTCTTTCCTTTTTTTTTTTCTGGTACCAGGAATTGAACTCAGGGGTACTTGACCACTGAGCCACATCCCCAGCCCTAATTTGTATTTTATTTAGAAACAGTGTCTCACTGAGTTGCTTAGCGCTTTGCTGTTGCTGAGGCTGGCTTTGAACTCGCTATTCTCCTGTCTCAGCCTCTCAAAGTGCTGAGATTACAGGTGTGCGCCACCACGCCCAGCTTCAGATTTCCTTCTTTGCCACCACTGCTCTTTTGGGAATTAGCACTAATCTCTTGCTTTAGAAACTAATGAGTGTTCTGAGTTGTTATGTCAGGTGGCCACAGGGTATAATTAAAGGTGACTTATTATACTCAGCATTATGGGAAAAATGTCCATCTGTTGATAATATAAATGTCAAATTCCTGGGCACTATCATTAAAGACCTATATGCTGCAAAGATGATAAGAGTAGCTAATTATATTTCATTTCTTAGTGTTTTCTAAGAAACACACCCATCTCAAAATGTTAATGCATTTTATTAGACTTAAAAAGTCTAATAGCTCTTCTTCATAGTTTTCTCTATGATAGATAAAAATGATATAACACCAAAATTATGAGGGACAAAAGAAAAAATGGGTAAATTTGACTACTTTAAAATTAAAAACAACAGCAGCAGCAGCAACAACAACTTTTTCTCCAAAAAAGTAAAAAAGCAATTCACAACATGGAAGACAAACATCCTAGCTTGCAGAATGGAGCAGAACAGAGAAGTGTTAGAGGATGTGGAGAAGTTGGAATCCGTATTCATTACTGTTGGGAATACAAACTGGTATAGCTGCTTCAGAAGACAACTGGCAATTCGCAGAAGATTAAACTTATATTTATCATAAAACACCACAATTCCACTCTTAGGTATATAATCAAGAGAAATGGAAACACATGATCACAAAAATTTTGTACATGGATGTTTATAGCAACATTATGCATCATAGCCCCAAAGCTGAAGCCCACCAAATTTCTGCCAATGGATGAATGGATAAATGAACTGTGGTATATCTCGACTTCAATCATTAGGAGCCAGTCACAAAAAGATTAAACACTGTATGATTACAATTATGTGAAATATTTAAAAATACAAATATATAAAAATAATGTAGATGCATGGTTCCTAGGGTTGGAGGGTAGAAGAATGGAGGTCACTGGTGACATGGGTTCTTCTGGGGTGTTGGAAATGTTCAAAACTTAGCTGTGGTGATGATTGCACAGTTCTATTAATAAATGGAGAACCACTGAACTATATAATTTAAACAGGTACATCGCATGCTATATGCTTTATATTGCAATAAACCCATTGAAAGAAAAAAGCCAAGTGGAGTTCAGCTTTCAACATTTCTCCCAGGTTTCTATTTGATCACTTGTCATGCTTAACATCCTCTCCTGCCTGGTACTATTTCTCTGAGGTCCTGTCTTCTGCTCTTTCTCCCTTGTACTATTTCTCTGCAGGTAATTCCCTCTTCCAGTCCACCCAGTCGACTTGTTTTGTGATGGTGGTAAAGAAAGGAACTAAGTAGATGAAGGGATTATTATATTCTTCCCTTGTTCCCTTTCTCATAACTATATCCCATTTGCCACATCCTCCTTGGGGATGTAAAATTCTGAACCTGGACATTTTTTACATGGTTGTTGGTGGGATTAAGGCTGTGGGAAATGTTTCATAATTCATAGTAATTTTAAATTCTGCTAGTAGCTTTTTGCATGCTTGGGGAAAATACAAATATATTTGCATGAAATTATATGATATCTGAACCGAGTAGGCTCTTTGAGGAATCCACTGGGTTTAGATTAAAAAAAAATCTTTTGCTAAGAATGAGAATGAACATTCTCTTTTTAATCTTGTTCAGAAAAACATTTCATAACACTAGTTTTACTCCAAACTTCTTATTTTCATGAAGTCAGTTGTTATTCTAAAGTTTGTTTCTCAACTACTCATATTCTGGGGAAAAAAAATCACACTGCTTAGTCTCACAGGAGACATTATTTGTATTATAAAGCAAATGTGATCATGTATAATGAGACATTGAAGTGCCAAGCTTGCCAATGTGCTTTTATGGTGCTCAGGACATTCTTTTTCCAGTGAAGTTTGTGTCTGAAAACAAATTATAATGAAAACCTTGCTCAATGAGAGGATGGAATCATATCAAAGAAAGTACCCAAACTATCTGAGTGTTTCTGACATCCAGAAATTCACTTCTCTACTGAAGACAAATTAGTCAAGTTTGTTTCTAAGTTCTGAATCTAAAATTTTTCTAAGTTGCCCTTTTCATCTTTCTAATTGCAGCTCCATTTACAAGTAGATCACTCTTTCAGAAAAGAGTTATTAGAAGCTGAATTTTTAAATTAAAAAATGTTTATTTTTTGAATTGATAATAACATTGCTGTGGTTTAAAATTTTAAAATGAGTAAATAAGAATAATATGAAAATTTGTTTATACCTCTGACTCTATTCAGTTTGCATTTGCAAAGAAAATCATTTTACACTATTTCCAGCGTATGCTTCAAAAGATAGTCCATAAATTTGTAATTAAATATATATGTTACAATTCTTATTTCTTTAATCAAATTATAGTGACTATATAGTCTATTTTGTACCTTTGTTTTAAAACTTTTGTAAGAAGTCTTGGAGACATTTCCAGAACAGTACAGAACAGTACAATGAGTTTCCTTAAGTTTTTAAAATTTGCAACATGATCTTTTGTGTGGGCATGCAAAAAGTTATTGATACAGTGACCTTTCATGGATATTTAAGTTGCCTGGGAGAATCATGTAAGGTGCTGTGTGTATGAATAATTTGTTCCTTTTTATTGTTGAGTGGTATTCGTTGGTTAAGATATATTTTATAGTCTGACCATCCGCTGGGCTGCTTCCAGCTTTGAGCTTTGCATAAAGTTGCTGTGAATATTTGTGTGCAGGTTTCTTTGCATAAAGTTGCTATGAATATTTGTGTGCAGGTTTTTGTATAGACAAACATTTTTATTTCTCTTGCATAAATGTCTGCAAACAATTGCTATATCTTGTGATAAGTTCATGCTTAGTTTTTAAGTAACAGCCAAACTGTACCATTTCCATTTCTATCAGCAATGTATATGTGATCCAGTTTTCCACACAGCATTTAGGGTTGTCACTATTTTTAATTATGGTCACGCTGAAACAATGGATTTAATGTAATTGATCTAGTTTTTAAATATGAAATATTACATGCTTCATTAAGAGTCATCTATAAGATTATAAAAAACATAGCAGACACTTAATTTTTTAAATGAGGTAATTCTTCAAAGATAAAAAGAGATAAGGATTATATTTTTCGACTTTTTAAATTGTTTGGTTTATATCTAGACCCTTTTTATATCTCAATATTTTCTTTTCCACTACATTGTTTTCTTCACCAGTTTGAGAGTCTAAAGAATGAAGTAAATGTAATTTATTGCTACAAAATCTGACAGAATTGATGACTCTAAGGTCATACTGCAAGAGACATCAACATTAATAATATCTCATGAGATGTACACATTTTACTGAGATTAAACTTCAGTATTCTGATTTTAGAATCCTCACAATTGTAATATGTTAAAATGTTAATTCTCTAAGATATTGTTGGGAGACAGATGGGATAATTAGCTACATATCAAATGTAGTTCTTTGGAAGGGACAAATTAAATTTTGAACAAAATTACTCATGCAAAAAGCTTAACTAGTAAATTCACTTTATGAATTGTAAGTCAATAGCTTTCAAGACCACCACAACTATATTTTGCATTAATATTTTGCTTACATATTTGCTAAGTAGTTATTTATGATTTTATATGAAATACCTCACCATGTTTATTTCTGTTACTCACTTCACCTTGAACATTTTCTATTACTTGATGTTATATTAGTTTTTTCTCTAGATGACGTGTACCTGTTGGATCTCTGTTTTATGGTCATTTTCTCAGTAAGGGGTTTGACCAGTTTACATCTGCTTTCTGTGTGATTCCATGTCACAACATAAAACATTTCCTGCAAGTTCCTCTGATTATTCTTTAATGGAACCATTTGCCATCTTCATGAGGAGCAGCGGGCATCATTTGCTCATTGCTGTGTTGCCAAGTACCAAGCGTGGTGGCATACCATAGTAGTCATTCAGGGAATCAATCTATCATCTATGTATGTATGTTTTGATTAAGAAATGAAATAATGAACTTAAAAGTATCTCCCAATCTCTAAGTTCCATTCAAACATTTGTTTCCTTCTCCAGTAATTTATTTATTTATAAGTTGATTTCTGTTACGGTTTCTTTGGTCTCTTTGTCTAGTATTCTCTTTTGGAAAATTGGAGTTGTATAAAAATATTTAAGAGTTTACTTCCTATTAATGTTATCTGAATTTTTATATTCAAATATTAATTGTTATAAAACTGCCTCATTTTGTTATTTTGAAAATACTTGATACAATTTTGTGATTGGAAGGG
This sequence comes from Geosciurus inauris, assembly GCA_004024805.1. Lineage (NCBI taxonomy): Eukaryota > Metazoa > Chordata > Mammalia > Rodentia > Sciuridae > Geosciurus > Geosciurus inauris. The sequence goes on along the minus strand of PVHX01000209.1, from coordinate 337,342 downwards.
GAATCATATTTGGGTCAGTTCAGGAAAGTAATTTGGAAATTCTAATTAGACTAGCAGCACATTTTAGAAACTATATTCTTTTAATTTAATATATTAAATTTTAACTATGTAAATAAGTTAGTTATTTTAGCCTTTTAAGTCATGGTTTTAAAAAATTATAAATGCTCTTGTGCACCAGGCCAGAACTTGAAGAAAAAAAATAAAAATAAAAAAAAAATAAATGCTCTTATGCATTTCCTCCTCTTATAAATGATATTATATATAATTTTAACATAAACCTTTTAAATAGGATTTTAAAAATTATATATTTATATATAATATAAATATAAATTATATATTTATATATAATTCATGTGTTTCTTATCATAAATTGTATTGTGACATAGTCTTTAAGCTGCTAGACATTTTGTGGATTTTATTTGAGAGAGGAAAGGAGTGTGCTTAAAGTGTTTGATATGCTCATACTTAATAGAATTAAATTTATTTTAACCGACACATAAAATAGTACATTAATGGAATCATGTGATATTTTGATACATTTTGCTTGTGTAATGTTTAAATGAGGTTAGAATATCTATCTCCTTTCCTCGTGCACTGATTCACAAAGCAGTGAACTCAGCCTTCTCAAGATGGCTGGCAGTTGTAGCCTGGTGAGACTACACTGGCAAGTGCGGAGAACTCCAAGCCATTCCTCCATTCAAATCTTAGAATTACTGTTTGTTTAGCTTGTATTTCTGTAGGGTGCTGAATTCCATGCTGGTGCTGTTCATCAGGACTTGCCTTTCTTTTCTATCCCTCCCTCTGCTGCATCCACGTAGTTGTGCTCGGGTATCCTGTTTAGCTTGTCTTTATTCTCACTCTCTTTTTTTCCCTCCCTCCCTTCTTCCCTCTCTTCCTCTTTCTCTTTCTTTCTCTTTCTCCTTCCTTCCTCCCTCCCACCCCCCTCAAACTGTGTGTTACTGGGCATTCAACCCAGGAGCATCTTACCCCTAGCTACATCCCCAGATCTTTTTATTTTTTAAATTTTGAGGCAAGGTCTCACTAAGTTGCCCGGGTTGGTCCTGAACCTGCAGCCTCACAAGTTTCTGGGATCACAGGCATGTGCCACCACCCCACTTGGTTTCTGTTTTAATTTCTATCCCACTATCCGACATTTCTGCCTTTCTCCATGCATTTATCTGTTCTTTGAACTCCTGTGTTCTTCCGCCATCATCCAGTCATCCAATTATTCTAATTCTACCTTGTGAATCTGCAGGGAGAGCTAGGTGCCTCTGATCTGTCAGGTTGGGAAGGTCCTCATTGCTGCTATTTTCTTAAAACACAAAACAAAAAAAAAATTGAATTCATGTTTACGCTGCAGTACAGAATTTTCTTTTGAATGATTTTACTCTATCTTGTTTCTCTTCAAGGGGAATTGGATTGGAAAATTGACAAGAGTTTGAAATAAAGATTCTCCCTCACCCCCAATATAGTCCCCGACATACTATTTATAAATGATTTATATTTTGACTTTTAAATTTCATTCAGTTTCCTCTGGAATCCTCAGATGTTCAGAACAACATTGATGATGCACCAGTATTAGAACCTTGTTTTTGACAGTGGTTAGATGAAAAATGAAATGTTCTTGTATGGGGTTTATAAAATATGTAAAGGTATATTTTTTTCTGACCCTAAAAACTGCTTAGAGTAATCACTTATCCAACAACATTGTATTATGTTCAAAATATTAATAGTCTATACTATTTGGCTACCTTTAATAATAAAATACAGCTTAGGAAACACAACTCATTTTATAATTCTTTAAATTTGAATATTGATTTATCTCATAGTTCTTATTTCACTATATATAAGTAACTTATTAAATTATTTGAACAAAATTCTTAAAGTAATAGTACAAATTAGCACACCATTGTAACTAGTATTATTACTTTTTTTTGATAAATGGTTAAATTTTAAGTTTGCATCTAAATTCACTAACAGCCTAAAATACATTAATAAGTTAAAAGATCAGGACCTTTGAAAGTGTTGGTCATATCATAAAATATTCTTTTCCTTAGCTCTGGGAATATATATTTGGAATCCTTTTAGGGATTCTGGGTTTATTTCCAGTCTATGGAAAGGATTGTGGGAGAAGATTAATAATCACTTAAACTATTTGTTTCAAATTTTAGGGCTGTATAAATCAGACAATTCAATTATTTTTTTAGTGGTTAATAATTGGAAGAGTTGCAGCTTGCAGAATTACTTTTAGATGTCAGAGAAAATATTCATTTAATATCTGCTTTCAAAAATTAAAGCAAACAAATACTGAGATCATGCCATTACATTTTATGAAACTGATGAGTTTTAATAATTACTTAAGGACTACCAAGATAAATGAGAGCAATGACCTTTTTTTGAGAAAAGTAATTTAAACAAAAACTAAATACTGTGTGCCATAAAATGAAAAGAGCTAGCAAGAATGTGTAATAATGCTATCCTAAGTTAGAGACATCATATGATTAAAGCATTAGTCAGACTTTTATAATTGTGAACACAGTGTAAAATACTAATAATTGTGAGATTTTTCCTATAAAGCAGAAACTTATACATTATGAAATGATTTAAACATATTCAATAATATCACAAATTGTACTTTTTATTTGCATAATAATGATTTAAGAACACCTCCTTTCCCAGTGTTTCCTAGCTGCCTATACAATGCCAACACATATGTGGTACTCAGATATTGTTGAGTGAATTAATGAATGGAATCTGTGCACATACTTTGCCATTGCAATGAAAATTATTATTTTCTTATATCATTTCTCAATAAATTAGTACTTATTTGTTTTTATATCATAAGAAACTGAGTTAACTTATCATTGATAATTTTACTGAACTATGTAACTTCTTTTTCTTTTTTTGTATTCATTTCAAATTTTTGTCTTCAGAGAAGTATTTAAGAACAATTTTCATGAAATGCATGAAAAGACCTCGCTTAGACAAAATATAAAACTGTAACATAATAAAACACACAAAAAATATTAACATCATTTTTTCTTTTAATTCACATAGAGATATATTTCTTGGAAACTCCTATTTCATTTTTCAAGCACTAATCTTGGTATATTTTAAAGTTAAAATTTTAACTGCATGATGCTAATATAATGAGAAGTTAGGAAATTTTAAGAATAATTAGAGTAAATACAGTCAAATGATCCATTGAAACTTTTATAATTTAGTAAAATCTAATTGTAATATGGTTTCACATTATGCATAGTCATCAACTTTAAATGATCATTTCCACATAAATGTTTACCTATAGTAAGGACAAATATTACACTCTTATAAGGTAGTGATGCCATAAAAACCTAACAAAGAAAAAGAAGATGATTACAAAAATAGTTTTTGGGGAACTTCTTAAAGATCCTAAATTGCATTAAATTTCATTACATTTTCTTAGATATTTGTTAGAATGATTCCAAGTTGTCATTTTTGGCTGGATTTGTTATTAACTGGTTTCTAATTTCCCATGTGCCACTGATGCTACCTTTCAACGTGCCTCTGAAAGACATTACTGCACGTAGGGAGCAACCAAACAATCAAAACTTTGTCCTTTGAAATTTCAATGAAAAAGCCAAACGAAAGAAAAATTGAGATAGGGATTGGCCACTTAGCACATCTCAGGGCCTTACCTTGATCAACTGGTGATGCAGTGTCTTAGACTTCTCTTAGAAAGTTGGGCATCTGATTTCATGAGGGCTCCCATAGTTGTGTAATTTTAGAAATTATATCTCATGTTTAGCAAACTAAATGTATGACCAAGATACAAAGTATAATGTTGAGGAAATGGCTCATTAAATCATAGGATTTAAGGGAAATTGTAATAGGAACTATACTTTGATAATATGGAATCAGATAAATAAAGAAAAGGATGGTGGATGATTCTGAATGGCATACAATAGGTAGTCCATGTTGTGACTGGTCTGCATTAGGACAGTTATAGAATACTTCTTCTCTAATATGGTGGATGCTAACTTGTTTTTAGGTTTTTCTCTTCCTTTTTGAGATGGTTCAGCAGAAAGCAATCACTGAAGTTGTCTCAGTTCTATATAGTCTATAAATAGAATTTGAAGATCTATTTTGTACACATAATTGCATAAATTTTATTCCTATATATTTTGAAATCAAATACCTAAGAAACAATTTCCCATCTTTCCCCTCCCTATTTTAAAGGGCTAAAATGAAAGCTTTCTTTTAATGTTTGTTCTACTTAATGTTAATTTAGTTCACAACAGCTTTCTTGGTCTTCTCATTTATTTCTTATTCTTCATCTGAGAATAATCCGAGAACGTAGAGATTTCTATTCTAGCTCAAATAGTCTCTCAAGTCTAGGTAATACTGTGTTAATAATTATTCTGTGGCTTGTACATATTTACTGCCTTGGGTAGGATTGGAGAACGAAATACTTTAAAGTAATGTACTTCGCCAGTTGTGTACTTTTCAAGCAGAGACAAGTGCCTTCATAGTCTAGTAGGAAATGAGTTTACTCCATGGAACATTACCTCTATATGATTTTCTCTCAGAGTATAAATGTATTGAAGATGGTTATCTGTCAGAACACTTAGCACTGAAATACAGATAATTAGCAGCAATAGAAGCAGTTTTTGCAAGACATAGTTTTCTGAGATAGTACCTCTCTAAGTCTTAGGTAAAAATGTTCCTTTCTTTCCCCCAACCCTGAGCCTCTTCCATCACCTTTCAAGCTTCTGTGCAGAGTGTAAGAGTAGTGGGCCTTAATGGCAGATATCATGCATTATCTCAAACTTGTGGCTAAAAGCCAATTTTCAGTGAACAAAATCATTGTTTGGGTCCTGAGAAATTCCTCGGCCCAGGCTTTATGGTAGAAGTGGTGAGGCCTTTGCTGCCCACCACCCACTCAATATACACAGTCTTTCCACTTCATGGACTTTTCATTCATATTATTTGCTCCAACTTGTAATTAAACATTTATTTCTATTTATTTTCTGCTTCTTCTGACTCTAATATGGGCTCTATGAGAACAAAAACTATTTTGTTCACTGCTTTAGATACAATGCTAACCACAATAAGAAGAAATAAAATATTACTGAGTGAATAAATACCTCTGCAGCCAGGTTAAGGCTTTTACTTGCACATGGATTGATTGAAAGAATTGTTAGGTTTCTGATCTGGGAGAAAGCTAGTCCACTGTCTTGTGAGATAAAGCACCTGGAAGATTGAAGAACTTGAAAATTTTCCCAGTGCATTTTGGTTCATAGGAGTGCTATCAGTTAAAGCTAGTCCAATTAGTTTATATTTATATTTGCTTCTTTCTGGATCATCATGTTTCTCTTTTTAAATGATCCTTGTCATTATGAGACATACAGACAGTTCCTCAGAGATATGGACCATGATCTCTTTTTGTAATTGAGGGCAATTTTCCTGTTATGCTAGGACTAGAGTCCTAAGAAGATCTATAATTGTACATTGAAGAAGCAAGTTTTAATACATCAGTAAGTTTCTCTTAGTCATTCTGTCAGCATCACTGTTTTGTGCTCTAGAAGATACTGCTAGATAGAAGCAATGACCAAATTGGATTGTGATATCCTTAATAATCAACTTGGTCGCTAACTTGATAATACAAATTTTATTCTAACATTATATATATTATCTTTGGTTTGCCCAGGAAAAAATTGAAATTCAGTTGTGACCAGACAGAAGTCTCTGTTGTGTGATATTTTGAGAACCACCTTTGCTGTTGGATTACAGCTGCTTTCTTTGTATAAGAGGTCAGATTTTGAATGAACAAAATTTTCCTAGGAGCAAACAATGTTCCTAATATTACATAGAGAAGCAAGCAATCTGACCTCCTTTGTTTCTTTGCTGCGCTTTCTGTAATAGGTCATATGGTTTCATGCAAGATTTATACTGAGCTCACTGACCTGGTAATTCATCAAAACATATTAATAGAGTGTTATCATTTAAATACCTCTTTACATGTGGAAAAGTTCGTATAGAGAGTGGCAATAAATGAGTTTGACTCTGCCACAGAGTCCTTAAACATGTTACAGTATCATCAGTAGTCCTGATGATAAATTATTGGCATATATTCACAATTTTCTCCTTTTTTCTTTTTATTTCATTTATCCATACCATGCACATTGAATTCAGATAGTTATGATGAAAATTCAGGAATGAAATAAGAAAGATAATCTCAAGGATCATATGTATATTCTCTTATTTATCTCAACATTTTTCTTCTTTTCTTGTTAATAAGACTCATTACAAGTTGAAACTTGGAAATGTTAAAGAGTTCCAGGAAATTAAGGTCAAAAAATGCAGTTGACTCTTGAATGGTTCTGTTGATGTTAGTTTTGCAAACTAAAATCATGTCCAAATAAATTACATGGAAATTATAAGTATCACTTTTTTCTGTTTCTTGCTTGGCCACTGTGGGTGTTTATGAACTATTCAGAGTCAGAAAGAGTTATTCCTGGTTGCAGTACTATTAGTCCATACTCTGATGCTTTTGAAAAAGGTCTCATAGACTTAAATTTTAAATCAGAATATTATTTCTATTGATCCTCATTTTGTAATTGCTGTGAACTAAATGAACATGAACATGTGATAAAGCATGCCATTTCTAAGAAGAAAAAAGACTAATGATATAAAGGCCTTGCTTACTAAAACAAACATTTTGTTGCAGTGTTGAGCCAAGTAAGCTAAACTACAAATTTGATTGTCTTGGTGGCTATAATCAGAGCCAGAAAGTTGACTTACAGATAAACCTATTCCAATTACCCACTGATTGCCATTTCATATGATTTCTGAATTCTAGGAAATACCCCTTTAGTAGTGACTACTTAACTTCTACAGCAGATATTTTAGTAATTACATAAATTACTGAAATAAAGACATCTCATTTCACAGAGAAAGACTCTAGTGTCAGCTGACTGGAGACTGCTGAAATAATCACTGGGCTTTAGACTTATTTCCATTATTTTAAGAAACTTGGCATTTTTCACTGATAATATTGTGTGTGGCCTTACTGAAAGTCTATTAACTTTTAGGTGAAGCTTTATCAATCTTGTATGATGATACTGGTTACCGTTATATCAAGTTAGTAAAGATCTAAGAAAGAAAACAATTGAGAAGCTTTTCCTTGTCAGATTCTATAACAGGTATTTCATGTACATTCTCATTTTTTTCATATTCACATTAAAAAATAGGAATCACTACCTCCATTTTATGCACAGGAAACTGCATCTTGGAAAAAGTAACTCCAAATACTTTTTGTGCATTCAGAATCCTGCAGTTATCCAGTTCCATGGCTGCATTTTAAAACAAATCAGTGTCGCTACAGATCTTGTCCTCTTTCACTCTGTGACTTCCCTCAGCATTACCATTCTTAGGTGGTAACTTGTCATTTTACAAATCCGTGAAAGATTTTGCTTTGGGAACTCCAAGAATATTTTTCTCTGATGGGCCTGGGAGAAAACTATGAGTCCATCTTATCTGAATTGAAGAAAAGACCTCCAAAGCTTTAAGTGGAAAAGTCATATATTGTACTTGAAAAGATGAATGAACAACTCCTCACAGTCTTCCTAGCAAGAATAAAAGTCATGAGAATACTATGTGATGGTGTTCTATCCTGGGGTAGTGATCAGGTTAAGAACCTATGTTTGGTAAAATTGTTATTTATAGTCAATATTTGGTTTTTGATTCTTTCTTTTAAGTTCTTATCTGAAAGAACAGATAATTCTGGAAATTGGGAGAAGTTAAAATCTGGCTGAACTGAGTAGTTAGAGGACGGGTATGATGTGATTTCTAATATGCCTATTTTTAAATGACTTACTATTACTAGAAAATACCTATTTGAATTTTCATACATGTAAATATTCAGAAGGTGATTTTGAAAGGATGAAAGTTGTAAGAAGCAAAATCTTGGTTAAAACTTGTGCCTGATATCAATAGGTACAAATGATGTATCTTATTTTGTGTTTTACTTTTATTATTTAAGTCCTAAGTGGTTGGTATAGTAATGATAGAAAATACCAATTAAGACAGTTATCAGAAATTTAAAAAATAGCTTTGTGTTAGTCAGTTTTTCATCTCTTTGAAAAGAACAATGTAGGGAAGGCAAAGTTGATTTGTACTCCTGGTTTCAGAGGTTTGTTTTATGGTTGGTTGATTCCATTGCTCTGGGCCTGAGATGAGGCAGAATATCATGGTAGAAGGGCCCAGTGCAGGGAGGTTGCTCAGCTCATGGCAGTTGGGAAGTAAAGAAAGTAATTGTGGCACTAGGGATAAATTTCAGAGTCATGATCTGAGTGACCTACTTCCTCTAGCCATATCCTACCTGCCTTTAGTTACTACCTAGTACAGTAGTCCTTTCAAATTATTAATCCATCAAATGAGTAGTAACTGATTTAGGTTATGCTTCTCATAATCTAATAATTTCATTTGTGATCATTCCTGCATTGTCTCACACATGAGTTTTATATGTAAACACCTTATATGTAAACCATAACAAACTCCCATTAATTTTCCCAATTCTAATATGTTTTCCTCTTGTATTTATGTATATATGATTTAACCAAACCATAATAGTATTTGGTAGCCTATTTTTGTTTCTATATTAGTTTTCCACTTACTGGTGCATCATAAATAGCTTTCCATTGTTCCAGTACTATTCTATACTACTAATGAGCCAAAAAAATTTAACTGGTTTTCTGTTATTGGATAATTACATTGATGTGAATTTTCAATCAAAACAAGGTTGTTAGGAGTAAGGCTTCAAAAATATTTATATATATATCTGTGTACCATGGTTGTCATATAAATTTCAAGTATCTTTTTAACATTTTGTTTGTTTTGGATGGAAAAAACATGTTTGTACTTTTTTCGTTTCTGAATTTTTATGAATTCATAGATGTATACCTTTTCCTTGAATATTTTATTCTTGAAATGCTCAAAGACTTCTGCATGTTTACCGTTTCTCTAAATGTGTCATCTGTTTCATAAGGCATGTGTCAAATAGTAGTGTCCTTTTGGAATTTGACATTTAGTGTGTATGCACTTTTTATTGCAGAAGGCCCTTGCTGGTATGATTGAGGTATGAATGCTTCATATTTTCCTGAGTGGTAAGGCATACATGTCGGTAGGCATTGTCTCAGTGCTATAGATTTTCTTCACATCTCATTTTGTTTCCCAGAGAAAAGATCATAGGTTATATTTTCTGAAATAAGTGCTATATTTTCTATTTTAAACACCAAACATCTTGAGACCAAATACACATAAATAAAAGATATTTAGAAAGAAGCAGAGAGGAATATTGTGACAATTTATTTGCTATTAATGAATGCACAGTGCTCTGTAAAATAATCGCGTTAACCAGTACACTGGCCTTCCTGCATCATCAACATTTCCTTAATAGTCTGTCAAGCAATGCTGAATCAAAGATAGCACTAAAGAAATTAGAGTCAGCTGCTGAAGCTGAAATGTTTACATCCTACAAAACCCTTAAAAAATAAAATGATAAAAAAACAAGCTTCCATTCCTTTGATCATGCTACTGGATGAAAGGAACTTGTGGCTGTGAATAAATTCCCTTCTCTTGAACAAATATCCGAGGAGAAGATCATAATGTCTCCACAGCTAGTTCCTTGTGGATCCACGTTTGTGCCTTTTCCACGGTTTCAGCCGTCGATACCCGATTCAAGAAAAAGGTAATGTAGGGTAACTGTTATACCAACGGTTGCTAACTGGTATACCAAGGGTAGATATGAAGAAAACAAGGTTTGAATGCTTTTGTTTACATGGATAATTATTTGCTCCTTACTTAGTTGTTTCTCCAAGATGGAGTACTTTTAATAATCTGTAGTCGTAATGAGCTTATATTGCATGCTTTAAATATATTTATTTAATGATCAAAAAGATATATGTGTTAAAACTCTTTAGCATTAGTCGTATTCAATTCAACAGTTTTAACGTAGTCTAAAATAACTGAATACATAGTACTCTTTTAAAATTATAAAGTTCCTCTAATGTGAAATAATGTCCTTTCTCACATTATTATTGAAATGGGAAGTATTTAGACTATGTTACACTTAGCATTTGTTCTGAAAAATCATTCACTCACATTATTTATTTTAGGATACATGTTTAAGAGTTAAATATGTATAGTATAATAGTAGCATGAAGCAGTTTCATGCATAATCATATCATGTCTGACTTTCCCAGCTCTTGGATGGCTTGAGTAACTTTCTCTCAAAATGCCTGCTTCTGCTCCTTTTATGAGTACGTTTCAGGCCAGGCTGCCAGCATTACAGATGGGGTTGTTATAAATACATTGATGTCACCAGTCAAGGGAATAATTCTACCTAATGAGCAAGGGAAGTGCTAACCAATTTTTATTACTGACAAACAGTCATGAGCCAGCAAGAAGGAAACTCCCACAAAAGATAAATTTCTATTCCATTAATGATTGTGGTTTTTATGATTGACCCTTAAAACTAAAATGCTTCTTCTTTAAATGGACTATGTTAAAGTAAGTTAGGTAATAATCCATAACAATTATGGATTTATTGCATTCTTATTGGGTTTTAGTAAGTTACATCTATTTTGGCTTGTATATCATTGGAAAATAAGAAATCACTGCCTGTCATTTCTATTTGATATTTACTGGAACACTTCTAAAAGAAGCGAGGAAAGGAATCACATAATTTGTTTTGCAATTGAAATGGCAGTTTGGAATTGTCTTTTATGTTCAAAGGAGATCACAGAGTAATAGGATATTAGTATATAAAGACCATTTTTCAATCTTTGTAAATACTTGGGCCTACTCAGGATTGTAATATTGAAAGTGAATTGTTTATTCAGAGTAACTCTACATATGATTTCACCTTTGAGACTATGCTGTCATATAAAATCAAAAGGACTAGTCATTCTATGGATTTAGAAGGAAAAGATGACTTATAACAAATTAGGAAACTAAAGATAAAATGAGATTTTTAAATGTAAAAAGCATGTACTTTTAATTTTTTCATCAGGAAGCAGTTATAGTAGACATGGTTCTTCTATAAAAGTGGTTATGGGGCTTGTGATTAGTGGCAAGATGGCTCTTCTTCCATTATTGGCCATTAGCCTGTTTTGGTTTGTTTGTTTAAAGATTTTTCGAAGTAGTCAGTTGGAAGCCCTTTGAGGCTAAGAAAGTTTGAAAGTTGAGAGTAAGGGAAAATGGCAGGAAAAATTTCGTTCATTATCAGGAGTCATGATGGAAGAATCAGGGAGATTCTGTTCTCAGTGGGTGGGTAAAAGAGGGGCACCTCTATTCACATTTCTTATCTATATTGGGTTTGAGTTTCCTGTCTACAAGCAAAATTTAGTTCTAATGGACTCCTTGAGTAGAAGAAGGCCGTGAATCATCATGTTTGTAGTAGGAACATACAAGAAATGGGGAAGCGAGTCTTCAAATGCATTTTATTTTTATTGTAAAATCACACTTTTATTTGACCCCAGATTATGATTTACAAGCAAGGTGATCTTAGGCAATGTGTTGAATTTCCTCAGCCTCACCAGTTTCATCTGAATGAGGATAATAATTCTTAGCTCAAAGAATTTTTGTAATGTTAAATGAAAGAAAAATCATGCTGGTGGACAGCAGCCATGTAATTACAACCCTGTAATCCACATGGCTACCTATAATAATATGATTGATTAATATAATGCAAGTACTTTTTGGAAGTGAAAATTTTCATTTGTAATTAAATATTTCTCATTGTTAATATGAGTTATTTGGGATTTTTTCCTTTTATTTCAATTTGACCCTATGTATCAATTTTCTGCATGATTTCAGTTTCCTACATGATTAGGATAAAGTGATTGGACTAGGTAATTGTTGAAGATTTATGAGTAGAAAAACAGATTTCTTGAATAGTTTCTTGAATTCCAACTTGAAGTTTTTAATGGCCACTGCTGAACTAAAGAAATAGCTTTAGTGTCTGCTGATTACAGCAAGAAATGAATTCAACTGTTTTGTTTAATGCATTCTAAAAACTGTGGTAGGTTCCTTCATGTGCACCAGTAAGTATACTTCACATTAAATTGTTTAAACTAATTGGAACTTTTCAATTTGTAACTTTATATTTATTATTTAAAGGAAAGTTTCTGAGTAATTATGCATATATTCTTCATATGCTGGAAATATATGCTACTTTCATGGAACACATGCTGATTCACAAGCAGAATAATGGTTTCCTATTAATATTCTTTCCCATGAAAGAAATTCAAGCAGCTTTTAAAGTACTTGAAACTGTAAAGATAATGGCCTCATTTTCTGAAAGTTTGATTATTAATATCTTTCATTTTATGTTACTATGCTTCACTAGTGTTATCATTTATGTGTGAACAATTCTGATCACATTTCAGGTAGTTTGCCTAATTTTATGGTGATATGATGCATCTATATTTGTACTTTCAGTGTTTTTTTTTTTTGCTAACATCTTGTACTTAATTTCTGAAGCTAATTAACAGCTCTTCATAAATGCTATGAGATTTACCTTTTTCTATTTAAAATGAATAAAAGAGATATTTTGCCATTTCAAATGGCCTTTGGCTTCTTAAATAAGGACTTTTGAGGAATATACAATAGAATCAAGACAATGAACATGATGTAAATGTGCAGGACACAGTTTAGGATTTTGTGTTGGTAACATTTGAGGAACAGATAAGAACACATGGACCCATTCAAATAATACTATGTGTTAGGTCCTAAGGGTCAGAGTAAGTGATACTTTCAGAACAGGGACACATTCTGAGAAATGTATTATTAGTCAATATCATCATCCTGCAAACAAGTTTGAGTGTGCTTACACAGACTAAGGTAGCTCCAACCTTACTGGACAATATAAATGTCTGGGTCTACCATAGTGTAAGTCATTGTTTATTGGCCAAAACATTGTTAGGTGGCACGTGACTGTATATTATATATGAACATACATCACAGCCGATTTCAATGTTCATGTGTAATAACATATGTTCATATATATAGCATATAGGAATAGGAATATAAAGATTTTGCTTAATACTCAGAATAAATCTTATTATGTGTGACCTGTATGAATGAACATCATTGTTTTGCATCACAAATTTTATGAACATTTGAAACACTGAAATTAAATGATATGACCTTATTTTGATCACCTCACTTATAGCATTTTAGGAAATATGAAAAGTTATTATAGAATATGATGTTAGTGAAAAGATAATTTTTATTTGCATTGTCCTTAGTGTGCATGAGTTTATTTGCCCTGATGAATATCCATTCCCTCATTTTAGGTAACAGTTCTTAACTTTTTTTGTAAGAGAGACAGACTTTCTGTGTTGCCAAGGCTGACCCTGAACTCCTGAACTCAAGTGATCCTCCTGCCTCAGTCTCTGTAATAGCTGGGACTGCAAGTACACACCACTATGCCTGACACTTCTTGATTTTTCTCTGCAAAATTACATTTTTTCCCTTAATCTCAGTCCATGTGCCTTAGATTCCTGTTGTAGCCAATCCTGTCTGTGTCCCAAATTTGAGACTGAAGAAAAGAGACTACAATTATTCACGCACAAAATTATTTAAAATATTTTACAAAATTACCTTCACTGTATACAGTATATATGAAACACAAATAAATTTCTTGTTTTAACTTGGCTCCCATCCCCAAGATAACGTTACATATATGCAAATATTCCAAAATGCAAAAAAATCAGGGATCTGAAATATTTTTAGTTCTAGCATTTCAGATAAGAGAAAGTCAACCTATATTTAAATATAGCACATGCATTTATTTGAATGTTTGAGTAAATGTTTACATAGTGTACATTTTTAGCCACATTTTATCTATAATTTGTATAAAGCACAATAATTATTCTGAGAGTGTCAGTGAAGAATTTCTTTTTCCATGGTGCTTCTCCTACACAGAATATACTACTGCTTCGTCTGGTGGATTATTGAGGGTAAGATTGCATGTGATTGGTAGTAATTCCAAATAAGCCCCAATATTAGTATGTATCAAGAAGGCATGAGTGTACATTAGAATAATATTTAGAAGATGTTATATAGGAATAAGAAGAAAAGGGAACCTGCATTCAACACTCAGTGAAAGTACTGAGACTGAAGAATACCTAAGTACATCTGGCACTGTGTTAGGTTCTGAAAACACAAGCAAAATGAACAAACTAGACACAGTTCCTGCCCTCACAATTTTAGATCCAAGTAAATCCATTACTGGCAGCTTTTAAGGGACACACAGCAAGAAACATGCCCTCAAATCAACTCTTGATGAGGCTTATAGTTGGATGTTATTAATGATGCTTTCCATCTGGTAGCTTCCTGTCTATTTCGGTCTATTTTTGCTCATTATTCTTTCAAAGCACTAAGCTAAGCTGCTTCTACTTTGCTTAAGGAAAATGTACATTTTCAAAATACAAATAACTAAATTAGTCATTATATAAATATAGTTTTTTTCCTCTTAATACTTACGGGTTTTACATCCTATGGCATACAGCAATTACATTATATTGTAATATTGTGAATGGAAGGGACCCAATAAGCAAGAAAACGTGTGTCACTTAACTAATACTTGGGTGAGAAAGAAGGTTCACATGGTATAAAAAATGACAGTTGAAGGGAGCAGGGCATGGTCTGGAAAAAAGACACAAGTTAGTTTCGGTGTTCGTTTTTCTTAATGTCCAGCTGAATAGTTTTTATTGGAAATTTGTATGATAATAAAGTCTGGTTGAGAAAATAAAGAGGTATGATGGTGAGCTAGATTATTCATATTATCCATAACAAATCAGAAGCACGCATTCTCAAATTAACAAATATGTTCTCCCTTTTGGAGCAAGGTTATTTGGGAGTTTCTGTTTCCCAGCATAAATGCCAGATGGCAGTATCCACAGATTGTCAGCCCCTGAATGCTGCTAGCTGTCAACTTTGTATGCTAACAGAGTGTTCGATGTAACTATTGCACAGTTACTTTTAATTCCACACATATCAGTGAGCATCCACTATGTTTTAGGTACTGGACATAAAATTATAAGCAAAAATGGATATTTCTTTAGTGAACCTTGACTTTTAATGAAGCTTTAGGAAGCTATTGAATGAAAAACTTTATTCTCACTTAAGCCGATTCAGAACTTTTTTAGAATCTAGGATGTCATAATTGGAATTCATTGGGAGAAGGGAGAAGATAGGTATAGAAAATTAGCAGGTGGATCAAAGTACCTCCTTTCTTAGACACAATAAAGGGATGGGAAGAAAAGCGGCATAGAAAATTAGCAGGTGGATCAGAGCACCTCCTTTTTCAGACAGAATGGAAGGAGGGAGGAAGAAAGTTGCTACTTCCTTTCCGATACTTTCCTTTGTACCACTATACATCATATACATCACTCACACTAGGGATCCAACCTGGTAGTTTTTGCAGTCAGATCTAATTAAAGGTCATGCGTTAGAATAGAAGACTTTGCACATCACAGTACTTTCAATGATGTGTAATATTTTGCTGCTA
This sequence comes from Geosciurus inauris, assembly GCA_004024805.1. Lineage (NCBI taxonomy): Eukaryota > Metazoa > Chordata > Mammalia > Rodentia > Sciuridae > Geosciurus > Geosciurus inauris. The sequence continues at coordinate 321,783 of PVHX01000209.1, read as the reverse complement.
TTTTTGTAGGTAGATACATGGATGAAGTTTTAATTTGGGTTTAGTATTTCCATAAAGCTTTGTTTTGATTTGGTTTTCCATGTCTTGTGCCAAAACTAAATTTTTTGCCTGAGGGCAAGTTTAAATATCTTTGGGTTACTACTGCTAGTGTCAAGTGGATGTGGTCATTGTGAGCACTTTGTTTTCTTTTTTTGCTTCTTATTCTGGTACAAAGATTTTTTACTATTCAAAGAACCCTAGAAAACAATATCTATATGCACTCAATCGAAACGAGGATTCAGGTATAAACTGCATGATTTTGGTTGAACAATAAGAAGGGTGTATTTGAGAAGAAGGTTTCAGGGATGAAAATTAGGAATGTAATTAGGTTTAGATATGCTTGGAAGAGACCAAGAGAGAATGAAGTAGAAAAGTTGAGCAGACATTTGAATACATTGGAATACATGAATTTGGGGGAGAGGACTGGGCTGGGGCTAAAATTTGACAATTCTGGTCATATACATGGATTACATTTTAAGTTTATAAAAGGGAACTTATTTTTAGGACCAGAAGAGAAAATCAGAGAAGAATACTCAGAAGGAGTAACCAATAGATAGGAAAAAAATCAAGGAAATGGGGTGCTTAGAAGTCACATGAGAAAAGTGATTCAAGGGGGATGAAGTGATTCTCTGTACTTAATGCTGATAGGATAAACAAGGCGAGGATTGTGCTGGACTTTTGCGTTGTGCCACGTAGAGAGCCAAGTTCAATAACTGCTGTTCTTATGGAGAAAAAAAAGGCTTAAGAAATAATGAGGTGAAGAATTGAGCCAATTATATCAGACTTCATATTAGCAAGTGCTATGTGGGCTGAAAGGTGTTCATATGTTGAAACTCTAAGCCAGGGTACCTCAGACAGTGACTGTTTTGTTTTATTCAGTTCTTTAAAGAGGTGAATTAGTTAAAATAAGACTGTTAGGGCAGGTCTTAATCCAATGTTATTAGTGTCCTTGTAAGAGGAAATTTGAACAAATGGAAGTCTGCCAGGGGTGTATGTACACAGAGGAAAGACCATGTGGGGCAAAGAAAGAAGGTGGCCTTCTGCCAGCCAAGGAGACAGGCTGCAGTAGAAATCAGCCATGCTGAGAACTTGATCTTGGACTTCTAGCCTCTAGGACTATTAGCAAATGAATTTGTTCTAGTCATTCAGGAATTCTGATATTTGTTAGAGCAACCTTAGAAAATCAATGACAAGTTTCAGTATCTTTTCTCTGGCTTCTTTTTAATACTGCTCTGAACTATGGCCAAGATGGTAAAAGTGTTCACCAACTGCTTAGGCTGTAGAGATCCTGCAGAGTTCACACACTAAGTGTTGCCTATCAGGGACCTGGGGATTTCTTGAGACTTTTGTGGAGGATTTCTTTGATGCCTCTAGTTTGTCCACATACAAACAACATACCATGAAAAGTTGGTAGATGACACAGTAAGTTTGGTGCTAACATGCTTCTCTGGGTCTTTGCCTCCTCTTCTCTCCCTGTCCCTTCCCTTCCTTTCCTTTCTATCCTGTGCTGTGCTGGGCCCTACCCTGCCCTACCCTGCCCAATGGTTTCTAAGAATTTCCCTTTTGTGCTGGTTAAGCAAGTCATATTTAAAAGTGTGTATGTGTACTTATTCAGTTTATTCAATTTTTTTAGATGTTCCCTTTGGGGAAAGTTTATGTAGGACATCTGGTCTACCATATTGTCAGAAGTAGAGTCTTGAATTACTTTGAAACTTTTTCTGTGGTAAAGCACTTTGTTCTCATCTATATTTTGTTAGTTTAATTATAATCAGTGATTTGCTTTAGATCAGGTAAAGTTACCATTAAGTTCATAGACAATTGAATGAAAGTAATTGTGTGTGCATCTGGTTGGATTTTCCAACATCAGAACTGATACAGAGTTTGATTATGGGTTATCCTGGGAAGGTGTGACTTCAGGTAAGGGAGCTCCTTGCAGCTGAGGGAACCCTGAAGATGCAGGCAGCTGGAGATTATCCAGCTATTTTTTTTTTTTTTTTTTTTTGCAGGGGGCGGGTACCAGTGATTGAACTCAGGGGCATTCAACCACTAAGCCTCATCCACAGTCCTGTTTTAAATTTTATTTAGAGATAGGGTCTCACTGAGTTGCTTAGTATGCCTTGCCATTGCTGAGGCTGGCTTTGAACTCATGATCCTCTTGCCTTAGCCTCCTGAGTTGCACAGAGCTTTGCCACTGTACCTGGCCCAGCTATTTTTGAAGGAGAGGAATTGTCCACATTTCCATGTCTAGCACATCCAGTTATATAATATTTAACATATGATAGGGTCTTAGGAGATTATATTTACTTATTACATTATTTGAATCTGAAGTTGCTGGGCATTTTTCACATGTAAGTAAATTTTATCCAAAATATTACTGAAATGTCTATGGAATACATTTTAATAATCTGTTTAGGCTTGTCTTATAATCAGAAAAAATATACAATGACTTAAAAATAAAGAAAATAAAAGCTTGATTCTTAAAAGTCAGGGTTAAGTCTGTGAGATTTGGAATCTGCTTGGATGTAAATACTGTTATCACCACTTATGGTTGTTGTGACTTTGGGCAAATGCCTCTGTCCCCTAATCTACAAAACAGGGATATTAATAGTATGTACTAAAGATTTGTCTTGCAGATTAAGCAAAACAGTATTTCTATGTGTTCATCATAGTATCCAGGCATTTTCAGTAAATAGTTCCTCTTAATAATGTTATTGCTATTGTTTATGAACATATCTCAGCTTTTATCCAAGTTCTTGTTAACTCAGTTGACTTCTATTTCATATCTTACTTTTGATTCCCTTAATGGATTTTGTTTTTTCTTGCGTATTTTTTCTCTTTGTGCTTTCTATTTCTTAAATCAGTAAAGATCGTCCAATGTATCTTCTTCTACCACCCAAGCTTGCCAGTCCTCTTCCATATGGTTCCTTACCAAATTCCTATACACATTGAAAATTTGATTCATATACTTATTGGTATAGACATTTCTTCTAACATAGTGCCTGGAGTCCTCTCCTTATCCCTGCTTTTCATCAATATAAATATTCAAGAATTTTCTCTATTTACCAGAGGCTCAGAATTAGTTTGGTTGTAGGTTTTAGTTTGTGCTATATTTTCATCATCATTGTGTGTATAGACCCTTATTCATCTTGTGCATTCATTCCTTTGTTTCTTATTAATTAACTAATAAAGTATAGATTGCTATGGCAGTGAAAGAACTAATTCTTTTAAATATCCTACATCTAACTTTGTATTCCTGCACTTTCTTCCATGGCCTTTCTTCCAGAAGTCACCACTATCCTGATTTCGGCCTTTTTATTTTCTTGCTTTTAAAAAATACAATTTAACAGGTAAATATGTATACCCCTAAATAAGTAATTTGATTTTTAATTTTTTGAAATTTATGAAAGTTTTCGTTGATTCTTGTTTTTAATCTACCAGTTTGTTTTTCCTGTGCTGCTTCCATAATGTGTTAATTACTGCACCATTGTAACAACTCTTGATATCAGATAGGGAAAATGTCTATGCTTTAATCTTCTCAAAAACTTGTACAATTTGACCTTTTTCCTATTATAGAACCCGCTTGTGAAGTAGACTATATGATTTGGATTGGAAATTTATGAACTCTATATACATTATAAATATCAATTGGTTTTCCAAAGTGAATACACCAAGTTAAATAATATTGGCCAATAATAAGACATCCTTATTAATGTGAGGAGGAGGAAGTAATAAAGTATAATGTTCTAAAGGTTAAAAAATTTGTGCTTCATACAAATATTAAATTAAATCATATCAGACATTTTATTTAACTCATCAGTCAATGAGGGAAACAGTAATATAGTTAAGTTGGTCCGCAGAACATTTGTTAAGCTATTTATTTCTGGGCATCGTTAGAGTAAGTTTGTTGAGTCAGCCCCTCCTTCTGGTACCTCCGTACCCATGACCTACAGGACCATAAACCATAACCTTTGGAGTTAGTCTCTTTAGTGGGCAGAAAAGCTTTGCATATCTATTAGACAGAACTGCACATTAATGTCTACTCCTTCATAGTGGTAAAATACCACAGAAAATAGAAAGTCAAGCTCTTTTCATGATAGTGAAAGAGCATCTAGTAATTGCTTTTGCCTTTTCCAAGTTTTGGATAATTTTTCTGACAGAACCGACAGTGTGTTTATTTCTAGCATAACATTTCGGCATTTTAAATTTATCATTGTCTACTTTCTCAGACAGTTTGGGGAAACATTGTTGGGATAGTTCCATGAAGGAAACTTAGTTAACTATTAAAAAGGATGAGAATCTGTTAGGCAGATTTATAGACTACAACTCTGTTTTTTAACCTATATGAATACACACACATAAATAACTTAACACTTAGATTTCATATTATTTAGTGAAAAATATAGAAAATCTATTATTTATTCATATTTATTTTTTATAAAAAACATGGTTTTGTTTTCTTTATTTTTATTTATGATTACCTATAAAACCTAAAGATTCATTGTTAAGAGATTGGTGAATAAATGGTGAATGTAAATGTAGAAGAATATCATGCAGTCATTAAAAATGATGCTACAAGTCTCATGTATTTTTGACAAAAATAATTAGGTTATGAAGCAACCGACATAGTATACCTCCATTTATATTATTGTATAAATAATTTAAAGGTCACCAAAAAACATGTTAACATAGCAAAACTAAATTTATTCTAACTTTAGCACTTTATGAGTAAGCTTTAGAAGTGGTTCAGAAGAGAAATATTAGAAATGAGATATCAGTCATTGGGGTCAAGTCTCAAGTAATATTAAGGGGGAATCTTTCAAGGTAGAAATGACTCAAGTTCTTTTTTTTATCCCATATATTTTTATTGATGAATTATACTTGTATATAATGGTGGGATTTGTTGTATATTCTCACATGCACACAATATAACATTACAGTTTGGACAATATCATTCCCCAGTATTTCTCCTTTTTCTTCCTCCTCATTCTCCTTGGTTCCTTTCCTTTATTCTATTGATATCCCTTGGATTTTCATGAAATTCCTCCTATCTCTAACTTTCTTTTCCTCTCTGCCACATGTAAGAGAAAACATATGACCCTTCACCTTTTGAGTTTGGCTTGTTTCACATAACTGTATTATCAAGTTACATCCATTTTTCTGGACATGGCATAATTTCATTCTTCATTATGGATGAATAAAAACTTCATTGTGAATTTATACCACATTTCCTTTATCCATTCATCTGTTGATGGATACCTAGGCTAGTTCTCTAGTTTTGTTATTGTGAATTGTGCTTCTGTACACATGATTAAGCATGTATTCCTATAGTATGATGCCTTTAGTTCTTTAGGATAAATGCTGAGGAGTGCCATAGCTGGGGCATATGGTGGTTCCATGACTAGTCTTTTGAGGAAATTCCATACTGATTTCCATAGTGATTGTACTAATTTATAATCCTACCAACAGTGTAAAATTGTTCCTTTTCCATAACCTCTCCAGCATTTATTATTGTTTGTATTCTTGATGGCTGTCATTCTGACTGGAGCAAGATGAAATCTCAGTGTAGTTTTGATATGTATTTCCCTAATTTCTAATGATGTTGAACATTTGTTCATATATTTGTTAGCTGTATATATTTCTTCTTTTGTGAACTGTCTGTTTAGTTCATTTGCCCATTGGTTAATTGGGTTATTTCATTTTTTTAGTGGTAAGTTTTTGAGTTCTTTGTTTATTCTGGATATCAATTCTCTGTCAGAAGAGTAGCTAGCAAAGATTTTTCTCCTATTATGTAGATTCTATCTTTACAATGCCAATTGTTTCCTTTGCCATGCAGAAGCTTTTTAATTTGATGCCCTCTCATTTATTAACTCTTGGAAGTATTACTTGATGTTTAGGTGTCATGTTGAGAAAGTCTTTGCTTGTGCTTACATGTTGAAGTAGTGCTAACATTTTCTTCTAGAAGTTGCAGAGTTTCTGGTCTAATTCCTGTAACTTTGATCCATTTAGAGTTGATTTTTGTGCAGGGTGAGATAAGGGTTTAGTCTCATTTTTCTACATATGGCTAACTAGTTTTCTTGGCAATTAAACAGGCTGATCTCTCCAATGTATGTTTTTTGTACATTTGTGAACTTCAGATGACAATACCTATATCTTCTCTTCTGTACCATTTATCTGTGTGTCTGTTTTTATGACATTAAGATGCAGTTTTTGTTACCGTAACTCTGTAGTATAATTTGAAGCCAGGTGGTATGATGCTTTCAGCATTGCATTTTTGGCTTAAAATTGTTTTGGCTATTCTGGGTCTTTTTTTCTTATAAAGAATTTGAGGACTAGGTTCTCTAGTTCTGTGAAGAATGTTATTGGCATTTTGATGGTGATTGTGTTGAATCTGTATATTGTTTTTGGTAGTACAACCATTTTAACAATATTAATTCTGCCTATCTATGAACATGGGAGGTCTTTCCTCTTCTTGTGTCTTCTTCATTTTCTTTTTTCATTTTTCTATAGTTTTTATGATAGAGGTCTTTCACCTTCTTGGTTAGATTTATTTCTAGGTGTTTTGGCTAATGTGAATGTGATTTTTCCTTGATTTTATTCTCAGCAGATTCATTATTGCTATATAGGAAAACTATCAATTTTTAATGTTTATTTTGTAACCTGTTGTTTTGCTGAATTTGTTCTAGCAATCTAGCTCTAGCAATCTATGGGTGGAATTTTCTGGAACTTTTTTGGGGGGGGAGTACCTGGGATTGAACTCTGCGGCACTCAACCACTGAGCTACATCCCCATCCTTTTTCTGTATTTTATTTAGAGACAGGGTCTCACTGAGTTACTTAGTGCCTCCCTGTTTCTGAGACTGGCTTTGAACTCGTGATCTTCCTGCCTCAGCCTCCCCAGCTGCTGGGATTACAAGCGTGGGGCACTGTGTCCAGCTTGTAATGTCTAAATATAGGATTATATTGTCTGCCAACAATGATAATAATTTGACTTCTTCTTTTCCTATTTTTATTCCTTTTATTCTCTTATCTAATTCCTCTGGCTAGAATTTCTAATACTATATTAAATAGGAATGGTGATAGTGGGTATCCTTGTTTTGTTCCAGATTTTAAAGGAAATACTTTCATTTTTTTCCTCCATTCACTATGATGTTTGGGTTTCTGAATGTCCAACGTTCTTAATAAATCATTTAGCACTAGTGGTGACAGCAAAATGTGAATTTGAATTCTTGGAGAGTAAGCTGTTGTGTGGTTCTCTTTGCCAGGCCAAAAGGCTACATATGCTCCTCACCTTGTGATGGGGTTACATGCTAATAAACCCATCATAAGTTGAAAATATTGTAAGTAAAAATACTTTATTCCATATATTCTAAACATCATATCTTGCTAATACTGTACACTGGAGAGAATTGGGGATTCACTCTCATAATTGTGTGGCTTTCTGAGAGCTGTTGCTTGCTGCTGCTGCCTAGCATTAAGAGAGAATATCGCACTGTGCGTCACTAGCCTGGGAAAAGATGAAAATTCTAAATTCAAGGTACAGTTTGTACTGAATGAGTATCACTTTCATACAACAGAAAAGCCAAGAAATAGCAAAAAAAAAAAAATTAAATTGCATTGTTGAGGAGCTCTGTATTGCCTCCAATAAACTGATCTTCAGAAATTTTCAGAAGAAAACAGTGAAGTTCTTTATTGCTTTATGTCTTTATTTTTCCTGAGTAAATGTTTCTTAGAGGAATCAATCACACTAAATTAAAATAGCTGAGCCATTGTTCTTATTTTTCCAATTACAAGTGTTTATTCTATATATATGAAATTGTACTTTCTCTGTATGAAATCCAAAATGGATGTGCTTGTTGGGGAAGGGTGTCTTAAAATCTTATGTTATTGATGGGAAGTGTTAACTAAAAATGAGAAGTGCTTGCTGCATTGCATATTAGTGTCTTCATAGAATCTTCAGTTTCATACTAACAACTGGCATCTGAACATGTCCTGACTTTGTGAGACCAAGTAGTTCCCTCTGAGCAAACTCATTTCTCCCCAAACTTGATTTTGTTGTTTTACATGCCATTCCTAGTATCCCTGCACTCTCCATGATTTATTATATTTTCCTTCAAGGTTTTAAATTGAATGGTGCAATACAAATCATCCTTGATTTATTATGAAGTTATATCCAAATAAATAATGAGTTTATTTATTCAATAAATAAATTGAAAATATCATTAGGTAAAAAAATGTATTTAATATACCTAGCCTACTGAACATCATAGCTTAGTCTAGTCTACACAAAATGTGCTTAGGACACATTATCAGCCTAAAGTTGGACAAAATAATGTAATATGAAGCTAAATAATGTAATATGAACAAAGTCTGTTGAATATCTTATGTAATTTATTGAATACTTGTATCCACCAAACCTGGGAATACAGAACGCTGCAGAGTGTGGGTTGTTTACCACAGTGATGGCATGGCTGCCTAGGAGCCTGTGGCTCAGTGCAGCTGCCCAGTGTCTTGAGAGTATCTTAGCAATCCTGGGAAAAGACCAACATTAAACATTTGAGGTATGATTTTTATTGAATTTGTATGGATTTCACATCATTGCTAAGTTGAAAAATGGTGAGTTGGACCATAATAAATTGGGGAACTGTCTGCATTGCAATCAGGGTTAGAGATTATATGGTATCTTTTGCGTTCTTTTGTTCTCATAACAAAAAAAAAAAAAAAAAGAGAGAGAGCCTACTTGTATTTCTTATGAATTTTGACCTGGAAGCTATTAGGTTTATGTTGGGGTTATGGCTGCTTATACTCATATTATATATGCTCATAGTCTTTGTGAGTAAAAGTTTTACATTTCTAAAATGTAAATAAACACATGTATCTTCATATATGTGTATAAACATTGTGTGTATGTATTTTACTTTTGGAGGTTTCTGTGTGTGTATATATATATATGCATACATGTATGTTATGATATATATATAATGTGATACCTTGATATATATGTGTATATTATATACATATATGAGTATATATATACATATATATATATATATATATATATATATATATATATATGCATGTATGTATGGAATCAGGAGAGGAGTAAGAGGAAAAAGTGGAATTGATCTTGAAACATCTAATTTTTTCCCCTGAGGAGGTGGTGGTATCAAATTTAATTTCCTGCAAGTATAAATGCTATGTATTTTGGCTGCCCTTTATTATATGTATACTTAATAGAATTTAAGCAAATAAATGTTCTGTTCTATGAAATTTTCCTTTTGTTTTCTCTTTTGTAATGGTCTGGCCCCGGCCTGCCCCCATTATACAGTTGGGCAGGGGGCATGAACAGGCAGAACTGATTTGCAATTTAAGGATGGCAAAATGTACCTTTATACTTATTCTACTTTTTAAAAAAAATATTCTACTTTCCATGCTTAGATTTAAGTGAAATTGGAGTTCTTCAAATTTAATTATTTTAAATAAAATGAAAAAATACAGAGTATAGGTCCAGTCCAGTAAATGAACATTACACACGAGGATATGGGTTTTCAAACTGAAGAGAGACTTGAATATAAAAGTACTCTTGGGTGCATTTGTAATGTGTTTGCCATGGAAACCATAAGATTATGTATTTCCAGCTACCTGCAAGCCATGATTTCCAAGGACTGACAGAAGAGTAAATGAGGTAATTGATGGATTATCAGCATTGTTTATAATGAAATTAAACTGATTACTGTTTAGGATCCCAAATCCTTTTCACATTACCAATGCATCATGGCATATTTTATACATATATAAACATAAAATATGATATATTGATATGGACATGCATATACACACAGATGGTCTCTGTCTTACGGGGGGCTTAACAATTTTTCTACTTGACAATAGTATGAACGCAATACAACTTCAGTAGAAACCATACCTCAAAATTTGAATTTTGATCTTCTCTCTGGCTAGCAATATGATACTCTTTTGTGATGGTGGGCAGTGACAGTGAACCTCTGCCAGTCAGCTTCGTGATCACAAGGGTAGGCAACCAATACTCCACAGTGAACTGTGGCGCCAGCATTTTGGGGATACAGTATTCAATAAATTATTATAAAAGAGACTTGGTGTGAGATGATTTTATCCAATTGGAGGCTTATGTGAAAGTTCTGAGCATGGTTCTAGTATGCCTTCCTACGCTACGATGTTTGGTAGGCATGTATAGCGAATGCAATTTTGACATGATATGTTCAATTGGGAAAGCATGTAAATTATCATGATATAACTCCATCTTAAATTGATGAGTATCTGTGTATATAACATATACACATATGTGCAATGTATACATTTGTATGTATAACTGAGTTAATTTACCCAAAATAACATTATTATAAATTTTGTTTTAAAATATGTGGAGAATGCTACTGAATGCCACCAGCATTAATCTTATTTTTCTCATAAAATGTTACTGATTAAAGTAGTTGAAAAGTCAGGGGCTGGGATTGTGGCTCAGCGGTAGAGTGCTTGTCTCGCATGCGTGAGGCCCTGGGTTCGATCCTCAGCACCACATACAAAGCAATAAAATAAAGACATTGTATCCATCTACAACTAAGAAAAAATTAAAAAAAAAAAAGTAGTTGAAAAGTCAAGTTTGAGTAATTTTGAAAAGGATTTGATGGCATAAGAAGGTGGAAAATGCCTTAGGAAGTACTCTCAAGTCCTTGGAGTGAGGTTACTGGAGTGCACTTAGTAAAGGTTTAAAGCTAGGTAGAAATGAACTGAAAGTACCTGAGCATTAAGTAGTGAAATTACTTTTTTAAAAATGAAAACTGTATAGTAAGCTTGTTACTAATTTATTTTTATAAACTTTCATTTGAACAATTATTCTGTTAAACAATTTAGCTATCAGAAGTTATGAATGAGGGGCTGGGTTGTGGCTCAGCAGTTAAGCACTTGCCTCACACATGCGAGGCACTGGGTTTGATCCTCAGCACCACATAAAATTAAAAAACAAAGATATTGTATTCATCTACAACTAAAAAAAAGAACTTATGAATGAATATTTGTAAGCGAATAAGAATCTGTTAAATAATCAAACTTAATGAAGAGGCAAGAGACAAGAGAGTAATGGAAAGACCAATGTCCCAACTCTGCCCCAATGCTAACTGAATGAGTTTAGGCATCTCACCAAAATTTTTTGAATCAAAGTTTCTTTTTCTACAAAATCAAGTCAGTATCTGTCTTCACAGTGCATTATGAAATCAAATAATTAAAAAAATTTTTTTTATTCTTTTTAGTTATATATGACAATAGAAACCATTTTGATATATTTATATAAGCATGGAATATATCTTATTCTAATTAGGATCCCAGTCTTGTGGATGGTGAGATTTACTGTGGTGTATTCATATACGTGCATAGGAAAGTTATGTCAGATTTATTTCATTGTCTTTCCCATTGCCATCACCCCTCTGTTCCCTTCATCCCCATTGTCTAATCCACTGAACTTCTATTCTTCACCCCCACTTCCTTATTGTGGGTTTGCATCCACATATCAGAGGGACATTTGTTTTTGGGGATTGGCTTATTTCACTTAGCATGATAGTCTCCAGATCCATCTATTTACCAGTAAATGTCATAAAGTCATTATTACTATTATTTTTTTTGGTACTGGTGACTGAACTCAGGGGCACTTGACTGCTGAGCCACATCCCTATCCTTATTTTTTATTTTATTTAGAGATAAGTTCTCACTGAGTTGCTTAGCATCTTGCTTTTTTTTTTAGTTGTCAATGGATCTTTATTTTATTTATTTATATGTGGTGCTGAGAATTGAGCCCAGTGCCTCACACATGCTAGACAAGCACTTTACCACTGAACCACAACCCCAGCACCTTGCTTTTTGTTGAGGCTGGCTCTGAACTAGCGATTCTCCTGCCTCAGCCTCCTGTGCTGCTGAGATTATAGGCATGCGCCTCTGCGCCCTGCATAAAGTCATTCTTTATTGCTAAGTAATATTCCAACTGTGTATATATATGCATGTGCACACACATACACAAACACACACACATATATATATATGGATCACTTTCTTTACCTATTCATCTGTTGTTGTGCATATGGGTTGGTTCCATAGCTTAGCTATTGTGAATTGAATTTTTATAAACACTGTAGTGTGCTGATTTTAACTCCATATATCAAGGAGTGGGATAACTGGGTCAAATGGTGGTTTCATGACTTTGTTTTTGAGTACTCTCCATACCGCTTTACAGAGTGGTTGCACTAATTTGCAGTCCACTGACAATGTAAGAGTGTACCTTTTCCCCACATCCATAGCAACATTTATTGTATTCTTGATAATTGCCATTGTAGTTGGAGTGAGGTGGAATCCCAGTGCAGTTTTAATTTTCGTTTTTCTAATTGCTAGAGATGTTGAACATTTTTTTTTCATATATTTGTTGAGCATTTGTATTTCTTCTTTTGGGAAGTGTCTAATTCCTTTGCCCATTTATTGACTGGGTTATTTATTTTCTTTGATGTTAGGCTTTTTTGACTTCTTTCTATATTGTGGAAATTAACAGCTTATCTGACGTGCAGAAGTGTGTGTGTGAAAGATTTTGTACCATTCTCTATACTCTCTCTTTATGCTGTTGATTGTTTCCTTTGAAGTGAAAAAGATTTTTAGTTTGATACCATCCTGTTTATTGATTTTTTAAAATTTTTCTTCTTGTGCTCTAGGAGTCTTGTTAAGGAAGTTGATTCCTGAGCTGACATGTTGGAGTGTTGGGCCTACATTTTGTTCTAATAGGTACAGGGTTTGTGGTCTAATACTTAGGTCCTTGATCCACTTTGAGTTGAGTTTGGTGCGGGGTAGGGAAAGGGGTTAAATTTCATTTTACTACATGTGGATTTTCTGTTTTCTCAGCCTCATTTGTTGAAGAGACCCATCTTTTCTCCAATATATGTTTCTGGTGCCTTTGCCTAGCATGAGATGATTGTGCTTGTGTGTGTTTGTTTCTGTCTTCTATTCCATTGGTTTTCATGCCTGTTTTGGTGTCAATATCATGCTGTTTTTGTTACTGTTGCTCATCAAATTTTTAAAAGTCAAATAAATTTATAATAGTTTAATGTCTTCCTAAATATCCATTAATATCATGGAGATATAAAGGTGTAAATAAATTAAGTATAAATTAATAAAATTGAATGCACTCTTGTTTAAAACATCTATAGAGAGTTATTATTAGATACAAGATAATCAAGTTGGAAGAAGAGATTCCAAGGATTTGGCTTGCTACAAACCCAAATTGTGTATTCTCAAATTGTTATATAGTAGAGATGTAAAGAAAAATATTTTTAGCTCTCTCACTATACTGTTGACTCATTGTCTTTATGGTTTGTACAAAAGAAAGAATTGGAGACCATACTCTGATTTGTTCAAATTTTTAACTAATAATATTTTTTAAATAATGCATTATAGTTATACATGATATTGTGGTTCATTTTGACATATTGTACAAGTGTGAGATATAATTTGCTCCAATTCAGTTCTTAGTACTTCCCCTTTCCTTTCCCTCCTTCCACTTTATCTTCTCCTTCTACTCTGCTGGTCTTCCTTCTATTTATTTATAGTTTTTTAAAAATTAGTGTTTTGTAGATACACATAAAGGTGAAATTCACTGTGGTATATTCATATATGTGCATAGGATAGTTTTTTTTTTAACCAGTGAGGTTCCAGGTAATATGTGTGATGCTAAAGATTTATGTAAACAATGCCAATATTATGCCTGTTCTTATACAGCTTATGTTCTTAAGAACTTGGTATAAGTGACAATTTCTAGTGTCACCATCAGAACATGACTTACTACTTACTAGCTTCCTAGGGCATCCATAAAAAAGGACCATAAACTAGATGTCTGAAAATAATAGAAATTCATCGATTCACATTTCTGGAAGGCAAAATTCTGAACTTAAGTTGATGTCAGGGTCATGCTACTTATTAAGCCTTTTCCAGCTTCTTGTAGTCCTGAGCATTCCTGGAATTGTGGCATTATAACTCCAGTTCCTGCCTCCATCTTTATATGGTTATCTTTCCTTTGCATCTGTTTCTTTATCTAACTTTTTCTCTTCTTATATATATAAGTCATATTGGGTTGAGGGCCTACTCTACTCCAGTATTATCTCATCCTAATTTAACTAATTATATCTGCAATGACTCTATTCCCAAACAAGGTCACACTCCAGCACATCCCTTTAGAGGACACAACTTAAACCACCCCGAAAGTCTTTAGAGAAGACAGAGGTAAACTTAATGTGCAAAGGTGCAATTTTCACTTTTGTATACCCAACTCTGGGCTTACTGGTGGGAAGAATAGAGTGAGCAAAACCTGTCTGTAGTACATAGAACAAGTTTTAAATTCTTTCTTACTCTTTGGAATCAGCACCAAGCATAAGAGAATGCTACAATCTAAATACATAGAAGTGACTGAAAGCAAAAGGTCTCATCAATAAGATTTATACTAGATGCTATGTATATAAATATGCCATCCAAAAGAAAACCACTGACAGAGAGGAACTAATGTGTATCTATTGAACTGCCCACTTAGATTGGACAGTCCAGGCAGGTAAGGCCTTGTTTGTAATGAATACAGTAATGAAGACTTTATGCATGGATTTCATAACCAATATTGCAGAATCAGAGGTAGAGTAGAGATTTACAGAACCAAGTAGCACCAAGGAGACACAGAGGTAGATTTTGACTTTGATAGTAATCTGTATCTATGCTAAGATCCAAAAGAGGATATCTACAAAGGTTTGGCAACCTAAACAGATTTCAAGGCCTTACCACTAAAAAACAGGAATAAAACATTTCTGAAAGAATGAAGTATTGACAACCTGTATGAGAATTAGTTTTTGTGTTGTTAAAATGATGAGAACTACTTTAAACTTAGAAAATAAGAAATTTAGAAGTGAAGCAGTTAAATTATAGTTAATAAGATGCTGGGTGACATTTATACAAAATTCAAGTAGCAGAGCAACACAATGAGAAGTGAAAGGAAAAATAAAGTTCCCAAATAAAATGAACATTAAGACACTTATGTTGTTAAGAAACCTTGATTACAATTATATCAAAAAAAACTTTACTGAAATTATATTAATTTTTATAAAAATTTGTTAAGAGTTGCTTTGTGGCATAAAATATGGTCTATTTGGGGGGAGATTCCATGAGCTACTGAGAAGAAAGTATATTCACCAATTTTTGGATAAAACAGTGCCTGTTAAGTCCATTCACTTTATAATATTTTTCAGATCCAAAGAGTCTTTACTGAGTTTCCATCTGAATGACCTCTCTATTGATAAGAGAGGTGTGTTGAAGTAACCCAGTATTATTTTACTGGTGTCTATCTGAGACTAATTCAAGTAGTATCTCTGGTGTCTATCTGACTACTAATTCAAATAGTACCTCTTGTATGTAATTAGTTGCACTCACATTTTGGTCATAAATATTTACTATCATTATATCTTCTTGTTGGATTTGTTCCTTTATCAGTATGTAGTTATCTTCTTTATCTCTTTTGATTAATGTTGGCTTGAATTCTGCTTTGTCAGATATGAGAGTAGCTACTCTTGCTAGTTTTGGGGCTCCATTCACATGATCTATCAATTTCTATCCATTCATTTTAGGCCTGTGGCTGTCTTTGCCTGTAAAGTGAGTCTCTGCAACATATAGTTGGGTATTTTTTTTTAATTTATTCTGCCAGCCTATATGTTTTAGTTGGAAAGTTGAGACCAGTTACATTCAATGATTTTATAGAGAGATGTTTATTAATTTCTGATATTTTGATTTGTTTCTGATGTTTAATTTGGTCTGTTTCTCATTTGTTTAGCTGCTTTTGAAATGAGATTTGTTCATTTGTGATCTCTGAGGTTTTTTTTTTTTTTTTTCCCTATGCGGTGTATTTCTTTAAGAGTCCTGTAGTAACAGCTTAGTCCTGAATTCTCTTAGTATGTCTACTGTGATCAAAGGTGTTCCAGAAAAAGAAAAATCTGGAGAGTTTTTCAGTTTATCTATGAATATACTAAAATAGTTAAAGTAGATAGCACATCAATCTTAGTAATGATTGTAGAAGAAAAGCTCATTAAGTGTATAGGAAAAAGAATTCAGCAGTAAATTCCCTGAATACTAGTACAAAAACAACTTGTTTTTAGGAGAGGAAAAAACCCCATGTAATAGGAGAACTCTTAAAGTGATTTATCAAATCAGAAGAAATGCAATAAAGCACTATGAACTTGAAAGATTCAAGAAAATTTTTGTCACAATAAATATAGTTGATATAAATTTTAGCACAAAATAAATATTTACTGTGGTCTTAGGGTCAACAATATAATTACCTCTAAGGCAAGAGATATCCTTTTTGAAGAAAGACAGACCATAATTATTAGTTTTTCCAAAAGTACTTGTCCACATGATAAGATTAAAAAAATGTAATGTAAATAGTATTAGTGGAGAATATTTCCAGATGATATAACTGTCTGCCTGAAAACCCAAATGATAAACATGAAAAAATTGTCATTGCCAATTAGAGAGTTTCCCATAAGTGCCACTTACAATATCATAAAAAAGTTATAAATCAGAACCAAATGTTTAAAAATTTTATAAATTTTTAAAGTATCCAGAAGTAAGTATCACAAAGAATGTATAGGATCTATTCAAATAAATAATAAACATTAGTGACGCGTAAAATAACAATACTTAACAGTGAGAGCATATTTGAATAGAAGCTACCACCTAATGATTATAATTCTAATTTATTTTTGACTAAATACAGCCATTGTTATTGTGTTAGGATAAATTTGACGAAATAATCCTAAAGTTTGATTTTGCTATAAACATGTAAGAACAATGAAATTTTAAGAAGCAATGGGATAGATTTGCCTTTTTGTATTACTCAAAACAATTGTTTTGAGAAGGTTAAGAGGTGTACACTAACATAATCTACTAGATAGAACTCAATTTAGAAAAAGTTAGACAGAGGAAGGGAGGTTAGAAGAGAGGTAGGAAGAGAGGAAACCATGAAAGGAAGGAAGGAGGAAGGAAAGGCGTCTTTAAATGAGGAAGACGACATAACAAGAATATTTACACTTACTTAAAATTCTGGAAAAAATTGTGAAGGGTAATCACTAAACTATATTAAGTCCTTGAGTACTACAGAACTCTTTAGTCATAGAGAGGTTCCCCAAAGAGTACACTATCACTATCACGCCTTGGTTGTGGGAGGAGCTGTCACTAGATCCAATAAAACAAAGTTCTACTGATAGCAAGCCTAAAGGATGCTTATCTTTTCCTAATATAATGAACCACAATTTTTTATGGTTTTTGTTTCTGTTTTTAGCTTTAAAGAGCATTTGTATATATTTGTGCTTTAATATCCTTTATGCTCCACAGTGAAAGCATTGACTCAGAGAGATCAGTAGTTTAGTTAAAAGTTTCACTTCACATAATTTACAATTAGATGGGAATTCAGAAGTCATTTAATGAGAGACCCTAACACCATGCAAAATTGGCTTTTCATGAAAAACCCCAGGAGCTTGCAAGCTGTTATCTAATCTTTGGCACATTTATGTGTTTTGGAGATTTCTCCACTTCACATTGATGGTCATTTCAAAATTGAGTAATTATCATTCATAATTCTTGTATTCTTTAATATTGGTTCAGTGATGTATCACATCAGGAGTCATTCCATTTTAATAATGGGTGCCACCTCAATATTCAAAAACAACCACTATGTGACTCTTAACTCTTCAAATCTATTCAGCCTTTCTAGTTCCTTCCATTTTCTCTAATGTGATATATTTTCAGATTCCTCATTTTGTTTAAAGTTCTAGATGATCTCATTTTTATTTTCAAAAATGCTCCTCTGCATATACCTGGTACTGAACTCCAGATACTATCTGAAAAGTAGATGCACACTCTTACAAATTGATGATTCTAGGAAGCAAATCTGCATGGCCTTTGCTAAATTACTTGTGGAATAGCCATATGTCCTCTCAAATTTGCTTTTGTATCCATAACAAATTTTAGCTAATTTAGCTTGATATTAGTATTACAGTATCTTTATTTAAAATGAACTGACTTTTCATTTGATAAACAAGGGAAACAGATCCAGTGATGCATTTCCAGGATATTAATGGGGATTTGTGTCTGTTTGTGTATACAGGGGATTTTGTAGTATGTGTGCGCATGTAGGTTTATAGGGCTGTGAGCATGCACTCAGGCTTGCACATAGAACTGATTTCCTGGAAGATATTGCAATTTTTATGACTTTCTTTTCTAAAAAAATGATCAAGTAAAGAAAAATTTACTTTCTATTTTTTCCCATTTTACATATAAGGTAAAGAAAAAGATAGAAAATGATGAAAAGGAATTGAAAATTATTTTTGGATACAATATTTAGGGAGAAAACAAAAACTTTAGAGGATATGCAAGTTTTTTAAAATAAGGTATGACCATAAAATTTGGTTTGTGATGGATAAAAATGCTGTTTTCCTTTATGACATGGGGATTACTTTTTCTATTTATGAGTCTTCTTGAATGTACACGATAATGGAGAAATTGTAAGATAGCAGTAGAGAAAAAAGTTCTCTAATACATAAACATCTTCACATGTCAATTCCAGCCCGTTTTCTATCACATGACTTTTGCCTAAACAACAACAACAACAAAATCCAAAAATTTCCCCAAATCTATCTAGTGTATACAGATTATATCTTCAAAATTTTGTGATATTTGGAGAAATGAAAGTAAATTTCTGTTGTTTGTATAAATACTAAAATGCATTTTTAGAGTCCTAACCTATAATAAATATGTTTGAAAGTAATTAAGAAAACTGATGATCATTAACAACTCACCATGAACCAAACAGAACTTTTTTTTTCTATTTGGAATATAGTAATTACAGCATGTAACATGCTATAATGTTAGGCAGTTTTCTATGATTTAGAGAAAACAAAATATTTCATTAGAATGGTACTCATTTTTAAGACTGTTTATGTTTTTTATGGTGAATTAAATATGTGAAATTCAGTTTATTACTTGAGTCATCTGCTTATATTCTATCTATTTCTATTTTACATTCTACTTACTATTAATACTCCTTTGCAGATTCATATGTAGTATGCATTACTATATTACTCTAATAAAGCATTATAGTTATGCATAACTGGGTTCATTTTGATAAAATTATTTATACATGGAATTTAGTTTACTCTATTGTAGTCGGTGGTGTCCCCCCTTTCCATCTGATCCATATATATTTTAAGATGAACTTAAATAAATAAATAAGAAATGAACGTGCTAAATAATGTTATGTCCCAAGTAAGCTTTAGGTGAAGGGAAGAGCTTGTTAAAAATAGATTTATAGGCCTACATTCTAAGATTTTTGATTCAGTAGATCTGGGCTGGTGTTGCCTATGTGAATTTTTGAGTTATTCAGTTAATTCTTATAGCAGAAGAAAGAAACTGAGAGAAAACTGTCTCAAAATAATTCCCAAGATACATGTTAAAGCTCTCTTATTGTTCTTGTTTTGAATCATCTGCATCACTGGTTATACTCATTAATACAGAAAATTGCATTTACTAATTATTAATTTTGAACTGGCCTTATCCTTAAAATTAGAAAATTAGTGCTTTCTCTGTAAAATATATCATGCTTTTATTCAATTCTCATTTTCTGTGGCATGTAATTCATTCAATGAATATAAAGCATTAAATGACATAATTTATTTTTACCTTTTAGGTTATATTTAGGTCATATTACCTTTAGGTTAATAAGAGAATTGAAGAGTTCTTTTATTTATATTCATAAAAATAAAGGTATAATTGAGTTTACATAAATTTGTTTTTATTTTTTGTTTGCAGGGTACAAGTTGAATTCTATATGAATGAAAACACATTTAAAGAGAGATTAAAGTTATTTTTCATTAAAAACCAGAGATCAAGTAAGTCCTTCATGTCATTCCCCTCTCTGTATGTATAATTACCTCAAAATTCCAGCTGCACAGTAGTTTGCAAAATGCTTTTCTGTATAGAATAGTGACATTGGTAATTTTGATTGGGGGACAGTACAATTTTAGAAACTGTAGATGCTTCATCTAATAGTGTTATTGTCTCATGATCACCTTTATTTGTCTAAATCCCACTTTACTAAGTAGACCTGTGCATAGACTATTTGGGTTAGTAGAAACATTGTGGAAAAATAATTTTACTGAGAGATTCATACTTTTTGACTGTGAAGAGTATCTAAAATAGCTTGACAAGTCTCCGGAAATTAATCACAATGGGAAATAATTTTCTGAATTAATGAGAGTAGTGCCCAGTGTTTCCCAGTCATGCCTAATAAGAAACATCTAAGGTTCTCCTACTGTAGAATTTGAATCAGCAAGTACAGGGTGAATCTCAGAGCTTAACATTCCAATGATTCTTATCATCAGACAATTTGGGAAAAACTAGAACTTCAAGAGGGCAAGAGATTGGGATAGCCTCAGCCCTCATGAACCAATTCAAGGTTGAAGTATTGGTGGTCTTTCTTTGCTCTGTGTACTTTTAGAAACCATTTACAATAACACAGGATTACTGCTTAAAGTGTCAACAACAAATGGAGAGGTCTGCATTACATTGGTGTAGACTTTAAGCTCTTTGAATTTTGATTCCTCTTGGAGTGTTATAAATTAACTCATGGTTTGTAGGTAGGATTCATAGAGAGAAGCCTGACTTGTGGGATGTTCTCCAATACTGGCTATAGTGAATATTTAAATATTTAAGGCACACACTGGTCAGAGATGCTTAGTGGTAGATTAGCTTCAGGGTTAAGACTGGTAACAATTAATTTCTTTGTAACCTGGTTGTTTAGAATTATCAAGGAAGCTCCATCAATAGACATTACCTAAAAGGGCCACATCATGTGGATGGAAGGTTTCCTTAATTTTAGTACTAACAATCCTATCTCTCTTGACCAGAAAAATGGATGCATTGTTTGAATACTCTCTTCACTAAAGTGGAGACCCAGTTCTATAAAACAAATGCAATTTCATTAATAATTTAAAAGACTTTATGAAGAAGCTAACCCATCAAATGTATTCAGCATTTTAATAGGAAAATCTAAGAAAAATTACACAATTAAATATTAATCTTTTTACTCTTAATAAATGCTACTAGTACAATCATGGCAGGATTTAAAAAAGTTACATTTCAATTCTATGTTTTATTACCTAGAAATTGTAGGAAAATCTTTCTCAAAATTTCATTAAAAATGCACAAATATCACCAAATAAGTGCAGAAAAGGTAATCTTACTAGTGATTAAGGTTTATGTATATTTAGCTTAAAATTATTTGTGCTTCTTCACCATCATTAAGTATTTTAGGCTGCACAACTGTGACCAAAACAGTTTAAGAGACATATACATGACAGTCATAATAATCACAAAAGCTTTTAGATTTCATTTGCATTTAATCTAGTTAAAAATAAGGGTCAATTCAAATGTGTGTATATGGGTACGAGACTAAGAGAGTGGCAAGGGAGAGAGCAAGGGAGAGAGAATGTGTATTTGTTCCTCATTATAAACTATTATGATTTCTCTCTATATATAACATGTAACATATAAATATATAATTAATATACACCATAATATAATTATATAATGAATATTAAAAGCACGACATAAAATTATATAAATGTGATTTTTGTATAATCAAATCTACAAGGTGCTCCAAAGGTCCAAAGTTTATCATTCATCCTGTAAATATGTAAACAGCTTTATTTTTTAGCTAGCTAGACTTTATCCAAAAATTCATTGGTATATAAAATGCTTAAACTTATAAGTGTACTCAAATGCTTTGATTGGACATACATTTTATAGCGTCTGATTATTCACACCTAGATTTACTTTTAGTGTATGATGTTCACTGTCATTTACAGTTCATACATCCTGTCAAGTTCACTTTTTGTTTCAATACTCAAGTAATTAAAATTCAGCTACCAAGAACTTCAGTGAATTCAGACAATTATAGTACTGTGGTTTCTAAATACAATCTAAGTGCTGTACTTAAAATTGATAACTTTGACAATCCTTTTTAGCCTTTTATGAACAAGTTCAAATGAAAATCAAATTTTTGTTGTTTGTTTAAAGGTCTAAGGATACGCCTGTTCAATTTTTCTCTCAAATTATTAAGCTGCTTATTATACATAATCCGAGTACTACTAGAAAACCCTTCGCAAGGAAATGAATGGTAAGGTATTTTTTGTCTGACCTTCGACAATATTCTTTTAATTATTTTCAGTTGGATTACATTATGAAAGACATTTAATTCTTTTTTTTTTTTAAGATATTAAGTGATTTTCACAGTCTGATTTTCAGGTGCTACAGAAATGTAGTCTTTACAGATTCTTTGTAAAAATATCTTCTTTTGGTATTTATCTATTTGTCTAATGATAATACTGGACTTTGATCCATGGAAATGTTATTGTAGTAGAAGTACTATAAATAATTGTTTGAAATGTCTCAGTCTCTTTAAAATCCTAAATATCTTTGTGTTCTTTATTAGATGTGCTGCCCAAAAGTTTCCTCTCTGTAGGCTAGCTTTGTACATATTTTCACATATACTGTGGCTGCTACCTTGAATGGAAACATTCTAGTATGTCAAATTATTTTTTATTCATGATCCTGTAGCTTTTATTAAATTGTATTCATTTATAGACCTCCTTTTTAGGGCCTGTCTTTTCCTGGAAGCCAAAGAGCTAGATGTGTAATGATATGTCCGGTTTTTATTTCATCACTATCCTGTACCACTGTGCAGCCTATTAAGTGTACAACAATTTTCAAAGTAGAAAATGTGAATTGATGACCACTTTTGCATGTGAAAGTTATCCCTTAAAAAGTTAAAACATAAAAAGGATGAAAATAAATTGGAAAAGTGGGCACATAATATTCTTTTAAGTGAATTGAATACTCTTCAGCTTGTTTAAGCAGTGAATATGACTTTGCATTTACTCAAAGGTTTGGAGAAAGATAAAGATGAATAAGTGAAGTTTTATCATGTAACAATCTATGTTATGATTCCTTATAAAATAGTTTTTATTATTATTTTTGGTTCAGGGGATTGAACCCAGGAGTGCTTTCCAGGTGAACTATATATCCCCATCCTTTTTATTTTTATTTTGAGATGGTGTCACTAATTTGCTGAGGGTTTCACTAAGTTGCTGAGACTGGCCTCAAACTTGGAATTCTCTTACCTCAGCTTCCCATGTTGCTGGATTACAGGCATGTGTCACCATGCTTGGCCTAAAATAATTTTTATGAAATACAACTATAGATATTTCACCATATCTTCATTGATTAGTCAGCATTTCCCAAACTACTCAAAGGGAAGATAGTTTAGTTAGCTTTTTCGCTGATGTGAATAAAGGCCCTTACTGGCACAGTTGTAGAAGAGAAAAGGTTTATTTAAGGGCTTATGGTTTAAGAGGTCTTAGTCCATAGAAGGCTGGTTCCATTCTTGGGGGCTCGAGGTAAGGCTGAACATCATTGTAGAAGAGTGTGGCAGAGGGAGTAGCTCATATCATGATCAGAAGCAGAGAAAGAGTCCACTCTCCAGTTACAAAATATATACCCCAAAGCCATGTTCGAATTCCCACCTTCTCCAGCCACACCTTACCACTCCAATCATCATTTAGTTAATCCCTATTAGGGGATTAATTCACTGATTGGGTTAAGACTCTTATAACCCAGTCATTTCTCTGAACCTTCTTGCGTTGTCTCACACATGAGCTTTTGGGAGCACCACATCTAAACCATAACAGGAGACAAAGAGCCCCAGGAGCTTGGGTACACCTAGGGATTTTTCAGTTTGTGGAAAGATTGTTTATTAAGCAGTTCCTGGGATTTTCTGGCATTAGACTAGTTGCTGTATGCATATTATTTCCTTAAATATACATTTCTTAATTTTATTTTTTCCATCATAAATATGAAGAAGCAGAAGTTCTCAGCTTTGGGACTTTCTGCTTTGAGACTTTCAGGACTAAACGTGTTGTGCTTTGTATCCCTTTTAACTCCATGACCACAGGAAGCTGTTATCTCCATTCCGCAATTCCAACTCCATATTCAGGTTCTCTACTTGGATATCTAAAGGACTTCTCAAATTTACCATGTTCCAGTCAGCTTCCTCTGTGCTTTTCTACATCTCAAGGAATGACATGTCCCTCTTGCCTCCAACTTTGTTTTACTCAATTTCCCCATTTTACGTGATAAAACAGCTCCAAGCTAACAGGTGCTTGGCCCAAATGCTTTGGAGTTATCTTTAACTTCTCTTTTTGTCTCTAGCATATGTAAAACCCTTAGAAAATTTTGTCATTTATAGGGGTTTTTCCCTCTGTCTGGTTCTCACCTATCACATAACATGAGGCACACTTCCTTGCCTTCCTTAAATCTTTACTCAAAATTATTTTATGAGTTCTATGTAAAACACTTATCCCCAAAGATCTCCTTGAATGGTTTTTCTTTTTGTCCCCATGCCTTTGTCTCTTACATATTTTACTTGTTTACTTTGTTTCCTGTGTATCCTGTGGGTATTAGAATGGATATTTCTTGATGGCATGGAACATTGTCTGAACCCCAGAGTCTGGCACAAAATGGCAGTAGTTATTTGTTAAATAAATGAGTGAGGAAATGAGTAAATGCAGTTTCTGTATAATGTAGCTTTTATTTACCTCTCTTCCTCAGCCTCCTACCGTAGCCAAGCTGATCTAACCTGAGGTCATTTTTCAGACTTTGTTCTCCCTTATTTCTGTACTCTTTGGAAATCTGTTTCCCGTTCCTGACTCTCACAACTCACCCTTTCTTGACTTGCTTGAGGACTCAACTTTCAGTATAACAATTTCTTGGATAACTTAATTTGGAAGTCATAGCAGGCATTGTACTCTGTAGCTCAGTTTATTCTGGGTTAGGAGTGTCCTCTCGGTACTGTTTGAACATCTCCCCATATTTGTCTGATAGCACCTCATGCATTGCTTTTAATTCTACCATTTGCCTCTCTGTCCTCTCCATATACTTAGTGAGGGCACAAATCATGTTGTATTTGCCTCTGTAGCTCATTCTAAGCATGGGTTTTGGTGGGTCATGGAACGTTGCTATATTAATCGAATTGTGCTCACCACCAATTTTATTAATATTTTTTGCACAATTAAGATGCTCGAGGATCAGTGCCTAGGGATGTCAGTGCATATTTCATTTATTACATTTTTTGTCTATGTTATTAAAAATGATGCCCATAACAAATCCATCTATAAACATACCAGAAATTTATTCTTAAAACTTGATGATTTATAAATAAAATGTGCACTAGCGAGACATAAAAAATATAAATGATGCATGAAGAACCCTTCCAAAGGAAAAAGGGCACACTAGTGGGTGATAGCAGAACAAAATTATATTATTGGAAAACATTAAGAGGAACAAAGTTTCCTACAATTAACTTCTGTGTAATATTACTTAGAATGTTCAGACATAATTATAGAGGATATACATTTGAAAAAATCAAATTACTGTAATTAAAAAGCATAACCAACTAGCTCATGGCTCCATTTTGAATACAATGTTCTGTTTAGTTCCCAATGTCAATGCAGTCTTGGTTAATGAAAAACAGAAGTGGCCTTTATAGGCACAGGCTCTATTTTAAAATAATGAGGCTAATTCAGCAAAGAGATTTATTTAATTAGAGTTTCTGACACGACAAAGCTGCAGATATTTTGTGCTGCCTTGCTGCATTTTCAAATTACTCTCAGGAATCCAAACTGATATGAAAATGTGGCACTATGCATAAACTGAAGAATATGAAAGAATTTTACTGTTGATATCTGACATTGGGCAAATGGAAAACTCTGATGTACCACATGTGTAATGACACACATCTGTAGCATGTAGTTTATAAAGTACATTGAAAGGTGAGATGGTGTTGATCTGTGGCCTGCTAATGTTTATAGTTCTTCACTATGTGTCAAAAATCACTCATCTGTTTCCACTTAAAATTGTTGAGGTGATTATTTGTTTAGGAGTTCAAGTGATAGTTAAAGGTAGGAAGGCTGTGAATTTTTTTTTTAAATTTTAAGGTTTATGGACTTGAATTTGAAATCAGTGCCTAATACAGTAATATGGTATGTTCAGATGAC
Organism: Geosciurus inauris; assembly: GCA_004024805.1. Classification (NCBI taxonomy): domain Eukaryota; kingdom Metazoa; phylum Chordata; class Mammalia; order Rodentia; family Sciuridae; genus Geosciurus; species Geosciurus inauris. The sequence continues at coordinate 295,544 of PVHX01000209.1, read as the reverse complement.
ATTCACATTTTCAAGATAAGAACTATTAAAAGATAAGAGCTATTAAAAGAAGAAATAAAATTTTAAAGATAGTTTAGAAATGTTTAATGAGGTATAGGAATGAATATCATAATGTAAATGTTTTCTTCTTTTATATATATTGATTACCATAAAATTAAGTATCACCAAGAACAATAACATACAATCTGAAAAATTTCAGAGAATTTTTCTGTTTATCAGAGTCTAATACTGCTATTCCTGGTCAGTGGATATTTTCTCCATAACAATAATTCACATACACACACACTATTACATGATCAATATAATACATATGCAAACCATTTGCATTTTTAAACTACCTATTGTATTAAGGCCTGTGTTCTTTGCATTCAGCTTTCAGAAAGAAGATAGCATGGTGAAGGGCAATATTTTTTTAAAATGCTTAACAAATGACAAACATTCCTTTTACTTGAATTTTGTATTCAGATCTCATGTCAGAATCAGTCAGGTCATCATACTTTGACACAAAGACTGAGAAATGTAGTCTGGGTGAAGATTGGCTTTTTGCACTCAATTCTGTGTACTGAAGAAGGAGAATGAATGTTGGCAATGAATGAAAGCCACTTCTGCCACAGTCAGTATATGTCAGATGGAAAGGCCCTTGATGTCCATTCTAATTGTCAGTATTCAGTTCTCTCTACACTTAGTAATTGCTATCTAATGTGGGGTTAAGTTTTTCTGGTGTTTTGGAAATTAAGGTACTGAAAAGTCTTTCTAATCTATTGACAGGACTTCTGTACTTCTGTGTTCTGGTCACCTTGATTTTTGACACATACTAAATTTTGCATGGTCTTCTTGACATGTGGGCCTACTGCTCTGTCTAGTACTAGATCTCATTATTTGTTATGGTTAGGGGAATTTTAGAATTTATTTTCCTGATTTAGGGTATTATTATTTTTTATACAATACAAGCTTATATTAGTTTATTTGGAGAGCTATCAAAAATTATTTGAGTTCATTTTGAGTTTGTGAGCAACAGATCCTTTCGTACGAATTATGCATCACATGTTGACCCTGTTACTTTTGTGTTTACCAAATGCTTTGGTCTTCTGCTAAACCTATTCACCTCCTGGCCCCACTTAGCTTCCAAAGCTGATCTGACCTTTCTGCCTTCATTTGCCTGCCTTTAGGATAGGTCATAAAGTAGGGCTATGAAAGGTGGCTTGAGCTACTTGTCACTCACTTTCACATTTAACTATTGCTCTCCCTCCATCATGTGATATGGTTCTTCCAGTTTTCATAATAATGCTTCATACATGAATTTCACCTTTAAAGGCAATCTAATTCACAATAACTGAATGATGTGGATTTTTTATTTGCTTTCATTGTTTGAATTGTAATTGTAATATGTAATTTGAATTACATAATTTTAAACCGGTGAATTTTGTTTTATATTTTAAATATAATAACTGATTCATGCTTACTATAATATGAACACAGATAACAAGGAAAAGGAAGTAAAAATTATCTCAGATCATAACACCTAAAAATAAGTACTAGTATTTTAAAGACTAATCATTTGTAAATTTTCTCTATATGCACATACATACATAACACATAATACTGATGTGATAAGTAATATTTGTTCATTACTTTTATCTTAGTTGTGTTATTATTTTTGTTATAGTTGTTGATAATGATGATGATGATGCTACATCAATACCTTTGTGGTTGGATACCTAGGAAGGTCTGGGTGCTTTTTCTACTGTAAATAATATTGTGATAAATATTACCTTCATGTGTTTTCTTTCCTCCTCATGCTTTTCTGTCAATGAGATTGATCTTTCAATTTGAATTATGGTATGGCCGTCAGTTTTGGTTTCATTCCTCTTTTGTTTTGGAGGTTGTCTAGAAATTAAAGATCAGATCACAAATTCTTTGTTCATGATAAATTTATTTTATAAAGGAGAGTTTGGGCACTAGCTTTTTACCAACATTTACAGATTTCCTTTTATTTATTTATCTAATTTAACATTAATAAAATTGATGAAAAATATGGATTTTCCTTGGAGATCTTACTTCCATTGAAATTTACATGTCAGAGAATTTAAGTGTTTTTATATATTATAAAACTTATTTCCTACATGGTCTTGTCCAAACAAACATATATTTTTTAAAAAAGTGTCCTATTTAAATTTCAATTCTCTATGATATTTCTATAGCCTACTAAAATAGCACCCCAGACCAAATAAAATGTCTTTAGTTAAATATAACTAGCTTTTAATCAATCCATGTTAATTACAAGTTTCCTTTTGAAAGTGCTCATGAACATATTTAGCAATATATTAAATAATTTTGCAGGGTTTAGTATCTACTTATTTAGAAGTTTCTGTAGCACATAATTTTTCTATCTACAAAAACAGCTACGTCTTCCTTCACTCTGACATACCTTGTTTTTGTCTGGTTTTCAAATGTTACTGAAAATATAAAAATGTTTTGGAAAGGACACTGAACTCATCAGGCATATCTTTGTCTTTACTGGCACTATCCATCATTTATATTAGCTTCCTGTGTGTGTACTTAGTAAAACATCAGGTTTATAACAGTGAGTAAAATAGGCATATTATTTGATGTTATAGAACTTGTAATTTTGGAGAAAACTGACATTAAAGCAATAAGTTACCAAATAAATGTAAAGTTCCAACTGAAATGAGTGAAAGGTGAGGTGTGGTGAGTGACACGGCCTAAGAGATTATTTGACTACATGGATCAAGTGGAATCCTCAGAGAAGGTTTCCCTAACAGAGGATTCAGCTGAGAGTTCTAGGATGAGGGAAGTGGATATAAAAGGGCTTGTGGTTGGAAGGAGCATGCCACACTTGAATGTCAAGTGTTTTGGACTTTATCCTAAGAAAAGTACAAACCAGTACATAGCAAGATGATATGACCTAAAACACCTTAAGGACAAAAAAACCCCCACCAATTATTTGTGCTTGTAGTTTAGAATAAAAATTATAGAATGCAAAAAGAGGTGTGGGGGTCCTCATTACATGGTTTTTGAAATAATCAAATTACAAAAAAAGTACCTTAGATGAAGGTGGTTGTGATAGTGGAGATAAGAAGTAGATTATTTCTACAGATATTTGCAGGGTTTTGGTGGTAATAATTGAAGAGGTTTGGTGGAGTACGTATTTACAGATGCAGGAGATGAAAGTATCTAAGACGATGTCCAAGTTTTTGTGTAAGCAGGCACAATGGACTTGGTTCCTTTTGCTAATATGTGAAAAAATGAGGGAGGACTAGTTCTTGGAAGAAAGGTCAGTGGTTTGGATTGGAGCACCTGAAGATGTCCTTAGCCAGGTAGATGTGGCATTTTGAAACTGCAGAATGATTTAGTCTAATATGCTGTGTAGGGTCTTTAAATAGTTTTAAAGCTTTGCCTTTCATTTAAAATAATTTGAAGTTTATTGCTCTTTGTTATCATTTACTATGTTATAAAAAGAAAATGACTAAAGCATTTGAAAATATTCTATACTTTATGGGACTCTTACATTTAGTACTTGTAAAGAGTGAGTGGGTTTTGATTTATTTGTTTTTTGGAGGGAGAGAATTTATTTGCATTTTGGTAGGCAATAAAATGTAAGAATTTTCATTTTTTCCTGAGTAGATTATATTACTATAAATGATTTTCATTTGAATCAACTAAAATTGTGATTAATGGTGTAGTAAAAGTATTATGGTATTCTTTGCAGAGTGTAAGCATCTCTTAACAACAGAACAAATATTTTAAAAAGATATTTAAGGACAATGACTTCTTGTCTCACAGAATGTTCTACGTTAACTCCAGTTGAAGGTGTTTTTGTGATATGATAAATATTTTATAGAAACTTAATATTTTATTGCAGCATTACTATGCTCTATACTCTGAACTACTGACTTTATTCTGTTTATTTTCATTATTGGCTTTGTATTATCCAATATTAAAATGTTTAAGAATAACAAAAGCATTTATGGAAGATCTTTAATTGACTTTTTCAGTGCAGAATTGAGTAGAAAGGAGTTTGAAATTTTTCCGCCCTGCCATATCATTTTTTAACTAATGGTCCATTTTATTTCCATTTTTTATTAATAGTGACTAAAAAGAAATTAAGAAGGCTTTTTGCTGGAATAGAAATACATATTTGTAGGAAGAATACTAAAACAATAAAGTTTTCTCCTTTTATAATTTGTATGTTAGCATTATTTTAGGCTAGTATATTTTATTACTTCAAACATTAATTGAGTTTTAAAAGTTAATGGATTTGTCACGTTTAAAAAACTAACATCTTTATTATTCTTTCCATAGGTCTCACATCTTTTGGGTGAACAGAAGTCTACCTTTATGGGGCTTACAGGTTGTGTACAATTTTGTTTTATACCTATATTTCTGGGTTTATTCATATTTCATAGAGAAATATTAGTGGAGAAAAAAACTATTGTTATTCAAAGTGAGTTTGCCTTTCTGCCTAATCTTTATGCTTTTTCTTGTTTTCCTGAGCCCTGCATTCTACCTCCTGGGAATTTCCTGGTAATTAGGATTAGATTTCAGAGAGTGTTTGAGAATGTGGAGAAAACTAAAGTAAACCAGTATTTTAAGACTTCATGTTTTCCCAAACTGCCTCCATACTCCTGCTTTGCAATTCCTTTAAAATTAGTCAAAAGCCTGTCATCATGTTTAGTTTTTACCTTATATTCTCACTGTAACATGATAGAATCTCAATAAATAGTTGTTAAATGAATGGATGACTCATATCACCAATAGCAAGAGCCTAGTTCCTAAGCAGACACTTATGTAAATAAAACAAAAATATGCTCTTGCTTAAAAGAAGTCCTTAAAAAAGAGGCAGAAAACATGAAAATGCCCGCATGTCTGAATCGCATTGTTGATGATTTCCCTGGAGTCCTTTGTAGCTCTTCTGTTTTCTTTTTTTTTCTATTGGATTTCATGACCAGCAAACTGTTTATAAAGTACTTTCTCCTCTACTGTTGCTTAGCTCCAACAAATACTTTCTATTTCTGTTATTTTTAAAAAGTATAAATTAATTGGAAAAATGGAACCACTACTATGAAACAGAATTAGAGGTTAGAAGACAATTGAGTCTGAGGGAAATGAAAAGTCTCTAAGACTCACTGCTTTGAACAATCTTTAGAATACTTTTTACCAAATGTTTGGTTTCCCTTTCAACATCATGATTGTGAAGTGTACACACTTTATATATGACAATTATTTTAGTTATGTATTGTGATCATAACGTTGAAATCTATCTTTACTATGTCTAGGTATTTCATATTCTAAAGTCAAGTTGTTTTTATGTTAATATATACTGACTTTTGTTGCAGTGTCACATTAATGTATAAATAAGCCTTTTCAAATATTTAAGTGTTCAGTAAAAATGCTTTTAATCTCTGACCTAGATTCATATCTTTCAGCAAAGTGCACTTTTAAAATAAATTAATGTATTTAGGAATAGTCATATGTTGTCTTGAAGTATAGTTTGATCTGTCTAAATAGTTTTTACTTAAAAATAATATTTTAAAGTGTATTTATTTCCAAACTACTTTGAATAATGAGTGCTAAAAGTGTTCTAGAGATCATATAGGAATATGTACGTCTGGAAAATTTGGAAGACTTGGAAAAAATCAGACAGGGATGAATTTCCTTTCCATAATAATGCCCAGCTACAGGATTTACTTCCAAACATTTTATTTACATAGGCATGCATTCATCTACTTTATTGATCTCATATTTAATATTCACTTATATTTCAAATTTCATTTTAATATAAGACAAAATTTTAAGTTGTAGGGCATCTACTTTTTCTCATTCAGATTATCTTAAACCTTAAAAAATCTATAAACAAATATGTTAGGTGAGTCATTTTCTGTTTTATTTGATTCTATTTGTCTATTTCAAAGTAATTAGAATATTCAACACAGAATAACATACACTGTTCTCTATTTTCTTCTATTGCAATATTTTTCTGGGAGTGAAACAGTGGAAATTGAACATACCATAGAAGTAGAGATAGAAATAAAAATATGTCTAGCCCAGCTACAAAAGGAGAATTGGTTATGAAATTAATTCAAATCAAATCTGAAAGTATCTTGAAGTGCTGATATGGTCTATATTGTTTAGTTTTCAAGGATGTTGCCATTTCACTTCATTTGAGGATGATATGATTGAATATTTGGAATTTGTATTTTTTTGTTTTATTTTCTGAAAGGGATTGATGATTTTGGTGGTGCAGTTGCTGATGTTGTTGGAAAAGAATATTTATTTGATGGCAGGGCAATTGTGTGTAATTATGTATGTTAGGAACACACACACACAAGAACCTATTCTTTACATATCATTTAAACTTCTAGTCTGTCTTCCTATTCTAATCTTACCTTTATATTTGGGGTATTAAATAAAAAATATTTATTTAGGATACTAGACATTATAAAAAGTTTGTAATTTGTAAAGTATAGTAAGTTGTAATGTTTAGATGGCAAACTATGGCTGGCAAACTGCCACCTGCATACATATGTTGAAGTGCTATCCAATATCACCTCTATCTTCTGTGCATATATTATATATGTATATGCATAAAGACTTGCACATATATTTATATAAAGTTATTAGTATAATTAAGTTTTATTTTATTGAATTCTTTCATTAAGTTACAATTTATATTTTAGGTGTCAGTGGCACTGATAAGTCTATTTGAAACAATACTACTTGGTTATCTGAGTTATAAGGTAAGTTACTTTAATTAGCAATTTTCTGCTGTACAGCACACTGCTAGCACTTGCCAAGTATTCCTCTCTTTATAATTCATATTTAGGGATAAGGCAAGCTCTTCTTAAACCACTTTAATTATTTTGAGCCTCTCTAGTATGCAATAAAAAGCTATGCTAATATAGTAAGGTTTTGCTTGATGTCTTTAGGTACTTCACTAATTCCTGTGAGTTTACTTGCCCATTATATGCATGCTTAGAATGAGGCAAGCAAATGGAATGCTCTGACTTCTTATTGTTCTCAACTTCTTTTCCTAACTTGTAAAAGATATTGAAAGACCAAAAATTTGTCCGTTAGGAATTATTTTAATAAATTATCTTAATTACCAGTGGAGTTTTATTGAGCTAACACAATTTAACAAATATTTATTTAACTTGTATTTAATGAAGTTTATGTATTTTTTTCATGCAGAGCTCCACATTTTTACATGGCTCTTTTCTCCATGAGTTTGCAAGCTAGAAAAGGGTTGGGTAGAAAAAAATCATACAGATAACTATAGTACAGGGGAGAATATAAGAAGAACTTTTTCTGTGAGATGTAAATTAAATACCATGAGGATTCATAGAGAGAGGAAATACTTGACTGACAAGCAGAGTCCTTGAGTCAGTGATTTCAAAAAGGTAAAATGGAAAGACAGGACAACTGGGATTAGTAGAATTAGCAAAAGGTTAAAGGACAGAATATGCACATGAATTGGAGAAATAGTAAATAATTATGGCTAGAATTTGGGAGTTTTGTACAGCAAAGATCAAAAAGGTCATAAAGACATCATAGTGATGACTGACTGCTCAGTTAAGACATATTGAAGTATGAAAGAAAAACCAACCATGTGTTTTTGATAGGCAAAATGAATTTCCAGATCTGATGAAAGATTATGAAGGTGGAAGCTAAAAAAATCTTCAACTCATTGATTGATAGGTGAGAAGAAGTACACTGAGATGCCATTTCTAAAGATTTTCTGAGTTTGAATGACTAGAAATATTGTAGAAAATCTTGAGACTTATATAAAGAAAAAATATCAAGTTGGGGCCCAGATAGATAAAACATTCAAATTTTATTCAGAGATGATGTATCTGAAGTGCTGATGGATGAATGAAGGAGACATGAGATGGAAATAATAGAGAATAAGGACCAGGAACTTTGAGGAGAGTTATTTATTTAAATTTGGCAGTGATTTTCAGAGAGTATTCAATTCATGAGTCTCATGCTTCGGATAGTTGGCAAGGTAGAAGTTTAGGCTCTGTTGATGGAGATGAATATCTTGTTTTGGTTTTGGAGGAAGTACTGAATAAATTAGGGATGCAGAGAAATAGACAAGGAAGCTAGCTAGAATCACTCATTTTGGTTAATAATTTCTTCATCTACATCAAGTATAGTGAAGGTTATATTTTTGTGGAATATTTTAGTTAACTTTTTCATTATTGTGACCTAAACATCAGGCAACATCTTAGAGGAAGAAAAATTTATTTGGGGCTGACAGTCTCAGAGGTCTTGGCCCATAGATGGCTGACTCCATTGCTCAGCGCCCATTCCCTCGCCTAGCCGAGGAAAGCCTCTCAGCTCATGGCAGTGCTAGGAAGATGCACCCTTCTGCCTTGACCTTGACCCACTTTCTCCAGTCATATCCCAAGTTCCTGCCTAGTCAGTCCATTCAAACTAATGTGGACTGAGTAGGTTATGGTCTCATAATCATTTCACCTCTGAATATTCCAGCATTAACAGGAGCTTTTTGAGAACACTTCATACCATACTATAACAGGATACTCTTATCAAACATAGTAATTTCTTTCTCACTTTTAAAAACATTATTTTAAAGATACATTCTTTAGACTATTTTTCAAGCCAGAAGTTTTAATAGTCATTTACTGTTTTCCTTGGCTCATTTTTGTTTTCTTTTTAATTTTCCTTATTGACATCTAAAAAAAAAATAACACCAATTTCTATGAAGCTAAGATGGATGAATAAGAAAAACTATCAAAGAAGGCATGAGGGCTTAAACACTATTGTGGGATTGTTTTAAATATTTATGAGAAGAAATAAGATGTTAGAAATGTCTAAGAAAGAAAAGCATTATATAAAATCATGAGACTGGGAATATACCTCATTTGGTAGAGTGCTGACCTCACATGAACAAGGCCCTAGGTTCAGCCCCAGCACCATACACACAAAAAAGTGAACTCTAGCAAATATAAGAAGCTAGAGAAAAATCCATTGAATTTAGAAATTAGACTATTGACTAATCCCCTAAAAGACACCAGTTTTAGTGGAGTGTCATTCAAAGTAAAAAATTGTTAAATGGAGAATATTGTTGAAATGGGAAAGAAGCTTAGAAGAAGTGGTAGAACAACTCAGGGAAGAACTTCTGAGGATGGGAATCATCTGCATTGTTTAAGGAGAGAAGGTGCAGGGAAGAGAAAAATAGGACAAAAGAGAAGTTTAGGAAAGGAACAGAACAGACTTGAGGAATACCTTTGAAAAGACTGACTATAGTAACCGGGAGTGTCAAAAAGCCCTGGACCAAATCCTTTGCTTTATCAGAAATAATCCATTATAATATTAAATTTTCACAATTGCACCTGGATATTAGATATTTCTGAGTTTAAACTATATATATTTTCCAATACTCAAATAATTTACTTATCACATTTCTCAAAAGAATAGATCTCCAAAAGACATAATTCTTTTCCAAAAGTTAGTATGAATTTGTGGCTCAATTTAAGTTTATATGTGTGCCCCACATCTTGAACAATGGAATTTAATGGGTGAAATTTCCTTAATATGAAATGTGTGATGAATATTGAATGTAAAGTATAAAAAGTAATATATTTTACAAAATTAGACATGAGTATTTTGGAAAAATTAATTATATCTCTTTGACTAGTATAAGAGTATTTGCAAAAACATACCATGGCCAAACTACTGATCTTCATTTGTGAATATATTTGCTCCAAATTCTAACTTAAAAGTAATATGAAAGTAACTTTTGGTGTTTTGCTAATAGAACTCTTGCCATAATTTTAAAAGTCATTTAAAAACACACAGAGATTCAAGATAATTTTCCATTGTAATTACATGATGATGGCATTTATAATTAATTACTTCCTATCATTTATAAAATGAGAGCAGATCATTATACACTTTAGCATGCAGGGCTAGATGATGTATAATATTTCCAGTCTGACCCTCATAAACATTAATGGCTTAGATGGAGGAGAGGTAGTTGATAGAGTCGAGTGAGTTACAAAAGAAACAGAGTAAAAAGGAGTTCTATGACAGCAAAAGGACAAGTTGCTGTTAATTATCTTCTTTTTGTCTCGTAAATTTAGTCAAATTCATGGACTCTTGACCTCTTCAGTGCAGTGTTGGCTAACTTTTTTTTTGAAAGAATAAATTAAGTACTTGGTAATACTTTATGGACTATAAATAAGGCAAATTTGGATAGCAGAATCTAAAATATATTTGTTTCCTTAACTTAGTTTACTAAGAAAAATAAGACAAAAATGGATATTGCTTTGCATTAGCAATTGCATCCTTTCCTAACACTGTTCTTTGTTATAGCTAGTCAACATATACCTTTCTTATATTTGTTTATGTATATGTACATAGGTAATATATCTTTAATATTTAAAAATAAATATAATATTTTGCCAGAATTTTGTAATTCTTGAAATTAGAGACTCTAAAATCAGCATAACTCAATCTTTAATGCTTAAAACAGTTTTAAAGTACATGCTGAAGTTAGCAGATAATGAATTAAAACCCATGGAATTAGCTAATTTTATTTTCTATCACACAAAACTTCAGGTCTGTGCTTAAATAATCTTTCCATTTATGTTTTTAGCTAGCTGGCAAAACAACTATGGTAATTGCCCTACACTAAAGTTCTTATTCTTCTCTCACCATAAATACCCTCTAATTCTTTTATCAACTGCTTTCAAAATAGAACTCCATTTATACACACATATTTATTAAATCAAAAGAAAACAAAACAAACCCTAGCACAGTTCCCAAACTTGGCAAACAAAAATTCATTATACCTAGCTTTTTTTTAAATCTATGATTATTTTTTCTGTAATCACTTCATAAAATATAACAATTATAAAAATTTAACACCATAATGGCTTATTTCTGATAAAGCAAAGGATGTAGTCTAGGACTCTTTGACATTCTCAAGGACAAAAAAAGAAAATATATTGTATACACACACACACATACATACACTCACACACACACTATAAATCAGCCAGAGGATGTTTGACATAATGTAGTAATAGTTTTATTTTGGAGCTTCAGTTTTGTCAAGCACTGTACCAGGAATGTAGCATACCATTCCCCAACTACACTGGTGCTGAAGCTCACCATATGGATTTAAAAATCTATCATGTTGTAATATGTTAGTTATATAAATACAGACTGAAAGAAGAGAGGTGAAAGAAATTGATGGAGAGCTGAGTGTGTTGCATAGGCTTGTAATCCCAGTGATTCTGAATGCTGAGACAGGAGAATTGTAAGCTTGAGGCTGGCCTCATCAATTTAGTGAGGCTGTAAGCAACTTAGAAAGATTTTGTCCCAAAATAAAAATATAAAATAAAAAGGGGCTGGGGGTGTGGTCAGTGGTTTAGTGCTTCTAGGTTCAATCCTCAATACCAAAAAAAAAGGATGAAAGCTGGTATAATGTGAAGAGTAGATCTTGCCTAAGAAAGTCTAATGTGGAGAGTAGATCTTGGTGAGAGTGAGTATGGAATATGTTAAGGCAAGTTTCACAAAATCTGAAAGACGTGAGTTGAGAGGTGAAAGGTGTGTGAGTTAACTGCAAAACACAGTTGGAAAGGTGAATATTTTCCAAGTTTCTTGAAGAAATGTATTCAAAGAAGTATATTTTAAAGAGTAAAAAGAATATGGAAGAAATGGCCTTTAAAATAAGGGTAGAGATGTCAGTAAGAACCAGTGACATAGTGTATTGTTGATTGTAATAAGACTTTTGCCTTTTTGTTGTTGAAGTGTGTTACTGGTTCCAGAGATTTGAAGTGAGTGATCATTGAATGGAGTGAGGGTGAATTGTATTGGTTCTTAAAAGCTCCTTTTGAAACATAACCCACTTAATAGAGGGTGAGTTGGAATGGGGCAAGAATGAAGGGACAGATACTAATTAGAAAGCTTAAATAGGCCAAAGAGTGGGAATTAAATGAGAATGAAAATTAGAAATTTTTAAGATCTAATTACAAAGCAGTAGGTCTTTTTGGTAAACTATACCTAGGTAGCATGTGAAAGGAAGAGGTAAGGGTTTCTCAAGGGTATTTGGTTTGTGTGTGCCTGGGAAATTAGGCAAGAAACAAAACATAAATTTTGCTTTTAGACATAAAATGCTTTTGAGGCATCAGTGTGAAACAGTTAATTAGGCAATTGATCTGAGTTAGAATCTCAGAGATAAAATATTGTTCTGAGCTAGAGATACAATATTGGAAGTCATAAGGTTATCAGTAATTGTAAGTTGGAACTAAAACATACATGAAAATACTTAAGATGGGTATATAGATAAGAACTTGGACATCTTTTCTTCCAGAAAATTACTATTGAAATCTGGTTATAAGTTTAATGATTTATACATAACTATGTTGAGCAAAGTTTTAAACAGTTGTTTTCCATTTAGAACCATTATAATGGAAAATAAATACTTAAGATCAAAAAAATAAAAATTATATTAAAGAAGGGAAAGTGGATGTATAAATTATTTGGGAGTTTCATTTATCCATTTAACTATGTAATTGAGTCCCAAGTAATGGAAATGAATTCAGTAAAATGTTACAAATACTGGTTAAGGAGATTAGAGGTGAAGGCTTAGGAGTGAAGCTTTCTAAACAGAGGCAGAAATGTGTGCAAAGTTATAAAAGTGTGAAAAAGCCTACTTTGTCTAACAAACTGTAAAACTTAGTGTGGCTAAATCTGTGGTTGAACTCAGAAAAGGGTTAGAAATATTGTAAAAAAGCCACATCAGTAGCCAGAGTTCAAATTGTGAAGCTTCACAGAATATAATGAGGAATTTGGATTTTATTATCTCAACAATGGGAATTTGGTATTTTAGAAAGAATCCTTTGCCTTTAATATAGAAAACAAATCAGAACTGAAATCACTTTGGGAATTTGGTATTTTAGAAAGAATCCTTTGCCTTTAATATAGAAAACAAATCAGAACTGAAATCACTTAGTAATATACCAGTGCTAGGACTTTTCTAATGGTTCTAACAAATAATCAGAAAGAGCAAATTAATATAACTGGAAAATGAGAAGAGAGCCATGAGATAGAAAATATTTTGTTTACCACAGACTAAATCTATGCCATTTGTGATAGTTGCTAAGAAAATTTTCACATCCATACACTTCCTTCTCATACATGCTACTCAGATGAAATGATCAATGTATGCAAAAATTCAAAACTCTAATCCAATAAAACTTTAGCATCTCCTCAGTTCATACCATCATGCAGCAGAGAATCTTCATGGGTGCTATCTATCTCCTATTTCATTTCATCTCTTTTTTTGATGCCTACTGATATGGGCCCTCAAGACAAAGGAGGAACAAGGAGTGAAGTGAGATCTGAATCTAGGATGAAGTCACTTGACTTGCACAGTTATAGGCTGGTATTGGGTGGCTCTGCATGGTGAAAAGCAGTGCTGGTTGTTTCTCTGGGAGGTGTTTTGTGGTCCTGCTAAGACCTTTGTTTGAAGCTCCTTGGACTCTCAGTGCCTCAGGCTAGTCACCAGAACTCTGACACAGACTCTTGGATTCTGAGGCCCACCATTTGTTGAAATACCATTTCACTTTCACCCATAGTCTTCTTGAATGTGAACCATTTTAAAAATGACCATAGTTTCTATTTTTCAGAATATGTGTCTGGCTTTTATAAAAGAGGCACTTTCATTTTAAAGTTGGAAGAACTGTGGCTTGCTCTTATTACTGTCCTCTTTTTTTGCTTTTCTGATTTTTTCCATCATGTTTTAGGCATTACTGTATACAATCTCATGTCTATGTCAAGCTCTCTCAGTGATCTTGTTGATCCTTTTCACTTGAAGTGACAAGGAAGCACCATAGCACCTGCAACATCTTCATACAGAGGCTCTCACTGGTACACTTTCCTCTATCTGTTCCCCATTGTGCCACTTTTAATACACCCTGGAGAAAGGTGATGAATTAATAATGCCAACAAAGCCTATTAATATCTTAGTACATAGTTCATAGCTGATCTAGAACCTTGCTTTGGGATGTGGAAGTGTTTTATATCTCTATAGTGTTTTTTAAAATATTTTTAGTTGTAGACAGACACAATACTTTTGTTTATTTTTATGTGGTGTTAAGGATCGAATCCAGTGCCTTATGTATGTTAGGCAAGTGCTGTAACACTGAGCTACAATCCCAATCCCCACTATATTGTTTTAAGCTATTTGGATTTCAAGGAAAATTTTTAAATGATCCAAAATTTATAGCCAGTGTTATAAAGTAATTGGAAATTATGTGGAAGCCAAATTTCCAATTGCTTTTCCAATACATAGATCTCATAGAAGAGAAAACTCCTTTAGGAAATTCTGAGTTCTTTATTGTTGGTGACAATATTAGTTTGCTTTCTGTTTTTTTTTTAACAAGATAACTGAAGCTGGGTGCTTCCTAAAGCAAAGAGGTTTATTTATCTTAGAGTTTTAGAGACTGAAAGTCTAAGATTGGGTGCTTGTATGTGTTCAGTTTCTGGCAAGGTTCTCACAGTGGGTGACATCACAGTGGTGGGAGTACATGTGGAAGAGATCACATGGTGAGGCAGGAAGCCAGAGATATACAGGGGTTTTATCTGTTCTTTTACTAAAAACTGCAGGAAGTAACTGTGGTCACACAAGACCTGTATCAATCCCTTTGGAAGATGATGTCCCCATGAACTAATTTTCTTCCAGTGGTCTCCACCTTTAAGGGTTCCACCACCTCTCATTCCCACACTGAGAACCAAGCTTCTAAGAAGTGAACCTTTGGAAGACATATTCAAGCCATATCCAAACCACTGATAGCCCCATTCAGGAAAGTTTCAGTGATTATCTTAAAATCAGGGTCATAAAAAAATTTAAATGTACAAAAAATGATAAAATAAATTAATACATGTAAAAAAATGAAAAAAAAATAAGAAGTGTTGATAATGATGTGAAGAAATGGGAACCTTTGCACACTGTTGATGGGACTGTGAATTAGTACAGACATTTTAGAAAAGTGTATGAAGGTTCCTCACAAAACTGGAAATTGAACTACCACATGACCTAGCAACCCTAGTCTTGTGTATGTAATCCTCAGGAAATGAAATCAAGATGTCAAAGAGGGTTCTGTATTCCCATATTCACTATAGCATTCTTCATAATAGCCAAGTTATGGAACGAACATAAATACTATCAGCAGAACAATGGATAGAGAAAATGGGGCACTTGTACATAGCGTGATACTATTCAGTCATGCAGAAGTGAAATCTGGCCATTTGTGACAACACTGATGAAACAGGAGTGAAATAAACCAGGCACAGAAAGACATATGGGACAATTTCACTTTTATATGAAATCTAAAGGAGTTGATCTCATAGACATTGAGAGTAGAATGTTGGTTACCCGAGGATGGGGAGAATTTGGGGGAGGGGGAGATGGGGAAAATTTGAGAGTGGCTACTATGTTACATTTAGAAAGGAGCAAGATGTTCTGGTGTGCTATTGTACAGTAGGGTAGCTATAGATAGCAATAATGTATTGTGCATTTCAAAAGCTAGAAGAAAGGATTTTGAAAAGTTTTCACCAGAAAGAAATGATGTTTGAGGGGATAGACATATTTTACTTGATTCAAACATAATACAATGTATATATGCAACCAATATCACATGGTTTTAGTATGTATAATTTTTATGTTTTGTGTACAGGTTAAAATTAATTAATAAAAATCCACACACTAATTAATTTTTAAAAAACTAAAATCAGGATCAGCTTCATGGGCATGTGATTCATGTATTTGCAAAGGGCTCCACGACTAGAAGGGCACCATGACTAGCTTAGTAGCCAGATGTCACTTCTTGAAATTAGTAAAAATTTTTTGATAAGAGGACCTGTGCATTCATTTTGCACAGGGGCCTGCAAATTATGTATTTGATTCTGATTAATGGATTGGGAGATTAGAATGTAAATGATTGAAAAAGTTTTTCCTTTAATTTTGATTAAACTAATAACAAAATACCAACAATTGTTAGCAAGCACATGTGTTTTACAAACTACTTAATATGTATTACAATGAGTGAATGTAACTATTAAAAAAAGATTGAGTCACTTTTTAATTGATTCTGTAGATTTTACTATTGTTTTATTTTCATAAGTAACTTTTCTTCCATAATATGCTATTGGATTTAAATCTTATATGAAATATTCCTAGGTTCCTATGAATATTTACTTTACTCCTAGAACTTAGTACCACTTTGGGAGAGCACACAACAGCATGTAAAAACATAATCTCTACCACATCTCTGCATTGTGACTCCGTATTCTATTAATGTAAATACCCTTTTTACTAGAGAAATTCTGACTACTGTTTTTTCCTCTTTTAATAAGATTAAGTATAATTGACTTTCATTTTTATTAATTCTTTCTTGAAAGGGAAATATCTGGGAACAGATTTTACGAATACCTTTCATCTTGGAAATAATTAATGCAGTTCCCTTCATTATCTCAGTAAGTCCAAAAATCTTAAAAAATAAAATTTTTTGTTATTAAATGTAAGCAAATTCGTTAAATCTAAGTACTTTTAGATAATATTGTAGCTAAAAACATGGACTTAGAGTTTTGTTAGAATCATGGTAGTGAAAAATAAAAAGTCATTTGGATAATGAATAGTGTAATTCAATGAAATCTAGTGAAATTTAGTCCAATAGCAAAATGGAACTCTTTAGAAATGTATGCTATGGAAGTATCATTTGAATTGTTTGAAGAGACTCCAAATTACTCACTCCATTTCTTATTTATATTATAGAATTTTAAAAATAGAAACAAGCCAGGTATGGTGGCACACGCCTGTCATTCCAGGGACTTGCAAGGAAGAGATAGGAGGTTCACAAGTTAAGGCCAGTCTCAGCAACTTAATGAGGATCTAAGCAATTCAGTGAGACCCTGACTCAAAGTTAAAAATTAAAAAAGGGTCTGGGGATAAGGGGCAGTAGTAAAGAATTGCTGGGTTTAATCCCCAGTACCCTCCCCTACAAAAAAAGAAACAAATTGACACCAAGTATTTATACAAGTTTCTCATACTGAGAACATATTTATCACTAGTTAACTGCGGGATTTACCAAGTCCAGTTCTCTCTTTTATTAAGAAAGTTGCCAAGAGCCAGATAACAGTTTGTTTTTTAATCAAAGAACCCTCCAGTACCAATTCTGCAGTGAACCTATTCAAGTGCAATCCTACATATATGTAACCCAAAACTTTCATGTTTGCAAAGTTAGATTCTTATCTCAATTTGACATAATGCCTGTGGGGATTATACTTTCTAACACTATTTGAATTTTATTTGGAAAAATTTGAAAATAAGTAGATATTATCTGAAACTGTTGCTCACTTCTGGCAATCAATTTAATTTGAGTGATTTATCTTCAGGAGGAACTGAAATTAGGTTAAATGACAAGCTAACTAAATATAATTTCCACTGAATGTATTTTCCCAATGTCTGTTAAAGTACTTGAATATGAAGGCAGTAAGTGACAATGTTATAAGACTAAGCCTTCTCTCCTAGTTGCTGCTTACCATCTCAGGTTAGAGGAAGAGAGAGCCAATGCCTTTTTATAAAATCTAACACTAAAAGATTTAATAATAGAATTAGCATAGTTATATCTGACGTCTAATGAGAGCTTATTATTTTCTTTCTGATTCTGCAATAATTTTCGTAAGAAAGACTTAGACAATGAATGAAAGATTATATCTGCTCCTTGCATTTCTTTAATAATGAGTTTAAAGCATTTGCCTTGTTTTAAATCATTACACTGTCTTTAATAACTTTTATTGTTTTGCATTTCTTTTTTGATCTCTTAAGTATAACTTCTTGCTTTGAGATTAAAGTTTGGTTTTTGTTTGTTTTTTTAGATATTCTGGCCTTCCTTAAGGAATCTATTTGTTCCAGTATTTCTAAACTGTTGGCTTGCCAAACATGCCTTGGAAAATATGATTGTAAGTATAAAAGTGAAGCACAAGTAGAAAAATACTGCTAAAACGTCTACTATTACTTACTTATTTTCAGTGATTAAACAGAGAGATATGATTTTGGGGATCCAATTTTGTACTTTCTCATTATTCCATTTTCCAAAAAATATAAAATTATATGGAATGTATTTAGTTATAATTGATTTTTCAAATATTTCATTTTTAAGTATTTCATTTAGTGTAAGCAAATAGTTCTATTGGAATGCTTGCAACAATAAACTATTTGGTAAAATACTGTTAAATAATTAATGTGATATGCAGTACAAATATGTAAGTTAATAGAACTTAAATACCAGTTTGCTAGATGCTGATCAAGATGAAAGCTTGTAAAATGCCCATATTGACCAGTTACTACCTTTGTAGGGCCTGGTAAATAAAAATGGTTCACATTTTTTTGATTTTATCAAACCCACACCTAACCGCTATTGGACTGGTTCAGGTGGGTAGACAATCTTCTGAACACAAATGCCCTTCTTTTCCAAAGACCATCTCTTTACATATAATGGAACTCTTCGTTTTAAGGATTTTGGGAAGTAATTTTATCAAATTTTCCTTAATTGTAGGTAGTTTTGTGTTCCATGAAAATCTCTGGTTTTGTAAAGCCCTGTATAAGAGCTAGAAACCCTCTAATTAAAGTCATTTTTAGATTTGATGGAGTTGGGTTTTGTGATTTTGGGATTTAGGAGGGAGAAAAGTAACCCAGGTAGAGTAAGAGATGCTTAATTCAGATCTGTGCCACAGTTGCATTTTGCCCAAGGCTGAACTTGTTAGGAAAAAATGGTTTAAAACTATCAAAATGTATTTCTCATGGACTTCAATACTTACAAGTGAGCTGTAAGACATTTGCTATTTAGTCATTCATTATACAAATGTTAATATGGGCCTTACTTATATATACCATAAATCCAAATAGGCAAATAATTTAATTTCTTTGCTAATACCTTCATCTGCAAAGGAAAATAAGAGCACCTCCATTATACAATTGCTGCAAAAGTCAAATACAGTTATATATACATATGCATATATCGCATGTTTGTGTGTGCATAATATTGTGTCTAGCATAAAATTAAGGGCTTAATAGTATTACTTTTACTTTTTTAAAAATTATAGTTGTTTGGAAGCAAACTTGCTTTTTATTTAAATGACCTTTAAACAGATATTAGGACAAAAATTTTGGTCAAATGGAATATTTGAATAATAGTTGAATATGTTTGATGAATGTTTCCAAACATTTATATCAAGTAACCACTGGAATCTCATGAAAGACCATGCATGGACAGAGAGAGGGATAGCATGGCTTTTGGTTTGTAGAAACGTTGGACTGTTTTAATTGCCCCTAAGAAATACCATTTGACTAAATATAGATTACCAAACTTGCTAATGAAAAAAAAAATACATCAGGAAAAAAATAAATCTCTTTGTTAATTATGATGCAATTAGTTGTTGGAAAAAATATATCTAACCAAAACAGGAGCTATTAGTCAATCATTTAGAAAAAAAGAATTATTCTGTTTCCCTTCTCATTGGAGGCTAAATTTTTATCTCCTTTTCTGTTCATTAACACCTCTGCCATAGGAAGCTTTTAAGCATTGCCAGATGAAATTCTAATCAATCAACTTAGTTATTTGTTTTCATAACATTTCTGGTTAAACAGGAAAGTAAATAATGACTCATTGATTTTTTTTTTTTTTAATTGGTGAACTTTTTTATACTACACTGATTTTAAGACTGTTAAAAGTCCATTACAAAATATTTGGGATGAACTGAAAACTATGAAGTAATTAAAAGGAACAAATAAAACAAAAAAAGAATAGAACACACAGAAAAAATGAAGACAGAAAAAACATTAAAAAGAATCACAAATCTACCACAAAAATATTCATAATAATTTCAATCTTTCCAGTATTTGTTTTTCAAAAAACCAATATCATTTGAAATCATATTGTGTATTCATTTTATATGTGGAAATTTTGTTACATATTCACTAGTATTTAGTGGACAAGTTGCTGTGCTATTAAATATTTCTTTTAAGTCATTTTTAAATCAATGTAGCTAATTTATTATATTGATTAATTTATGTAACTTTTGTATTTCATATTTTAATTATTTTAAATAGCAGATATTCAGTTTTCATATAATAATTCATGTCATATATTTTTAAATAATGAGCTTTGACTGTAGTTCCACCCAGTTATTACTACCCCTTTAACTGGATATAGTATTTTCTTATCTTTTGAAATTCGAATTTTCCATGCAAGATTATCATTACCATTGGGGGATTTTGGGAGTAGTGACATCTGTTCAGATGTCTGCAAGGCAAGGAAGCTAAAACTTAGTGCTTTAGTGACCTTTATATATTATTACCTTTGTAATATAGGTCCTGTAGTGAGTTATATTAAGATGTAAGCAAAACCCAAAATATGTTCATAAGCCCTTTAAAAACGTATGTATTAGGTATACAGAGGACAGAAGATAGTTGAAATATAATGAATAGAGATACATCTCATTAAATTCATGCCCATTTATTATTTATCAATGTGTTACATTATGCTTTTTTTCTTATTGTTTTAGAATGATCTACACAGAGCCATTCAACGTACACAGTCTGCAATGTTTAACCAAGTTTTGATTTTGATATCTACATTACTATGTCTTATCTTCACCTGGTAAGATTGTACATATCAGCCTTTTTAAATGTTTCATTTAATTATACTTTTAAATGAAACTGTATTTTAAAGTAGTTTATTAATAGTTGGTTAAAAATAAGCAAACATATATTCACCAGAAAACATAGCAGGCATCTTACAGAAGTAAAGTGAAATCATTCCTTTAGTCTTATAGACAAAACAGAGAGCACATATATTATTTGGTGTTGATATTTACTGCAAGTCTGACATTTTCCCATATGTTGTAAACAGTGAAATTACAAGAATCTGGACGGCATGCCATACTTGTCAAACAAGAAGTTTCCTTCCAATCACTGACATAAAGGTGCCCTAATCTTTTGACATTGTTTAGTACAGAAACACTGTTGAGAAAACTGTCATTGCCTATCAGTGTCTCTGCCTCTGCCTCATCTACATGATGTTTCCTTGTGCAGTCAGGTGGAAAGCAAGGGTTGCTCTCCTGACACTACAGGGCAACACCTGGCACTTTGCTTTATTATAAAAAAATTAATTTCCTCTTTTGGAAGTCACCTTTGACAATTATAGAGTAATCCAGTGTGCAGTGCTGTATTGCACATATGGAGTCATACAGATCCCTAGCAAGAGACAGATATGTAACATCAAAATACAAGGTAGAATAATGTCTCTTTTGTAGGAGTTGTAGATTGTGTGTAATTGCTGTGCAGTGGGTTTGGATAACATAGATAGGACAACTACTTTGTGTTAGTAGTTTGTGGTTAATATGCCTACTGAAGGCAGATATGTTTTATTGCCTTCTTTTTTATTGAAAAATAAATATTTTATGATATTTAATGTGTAAATATAAAGTGTCCCTCTAAATTTTACACAGCACCCATCTTTTTTTAGTCTTTCACAAATTGTTTTTATGGTTCATTCAGTAAATATCTAATTGTGTAATATGAAACCCTAAAAATGATGACTTTTAAAGTCACTAAAAATTCTTAATTTCCATATAATGACATTACTTGAATCACTTAAAAGTTTTCTTATCTTACTTAAGGAAAATTATTTGAAATTTAAAATTTTATATATGTACAGTATATATATGCTAATTTTTCAGTTGCTTAACAGTTACAAAAAATAAAATTAATGATTTATAGCTAAAATATGGGAGTTTATTAAAATGAATACCATAAAGAAATAATTGTGTTTGAGGGTGTAACTTAGTGGTTGACAGTTGACTGAGCATGTATAAGGTCCTGGATTCAATCACTTAAAAGTTTTCTTATCTTACTTAAGGAAAATTATTTGAAATTTAAAATTTTATATATGTACAGTATATATATGCTAATTTTTCAGTTGCTTAACAGTTACAAAAAATAAAATTAATGATTTATAGCTAAAATGTGGGAGTTTATTAAAATGAATACCATAAAGAAATAATTGTGTTTGAGGGTGTAGCTTAGTGGTTGACAGTTGACTGAGCATGTATAAGGTCCTGGATTCAATCCCCAGCACTGAGAAAAAAATGGAAATGTTAATATCAAAGTAAAGATAAATTATTTTTATATCATGACACTAAGTAGTACTTTTGTTCTGGAGAAAGTAGATCTTCATCATAAGTAGATCTTCTTCTAGAGTAGGTTTTCTCTTTATTCCCAATTTCTGCCTAGTACTTCTAGTTGGGTAGTTTTTTATTTTTGGAGAAACAACTAGACATATTTTGGCACATTTTTATGCCAATGGATGCAACAGCCCTAGAGAAAGGTTTTCACTATATAAAATCTCCACTGTGTAATTTATTCATCATTGAGTAATTTATTTCACTTTTATTTGTTGTTATAATTGCTGTTTTTGTTGTTGTTTGTGTGTATATCAGTTTTAGACAATTGGAGGTTTTCATAGATGTTATGTAATCTTATAAATGTCATTGATATGTGGACATAACTCTTCTGTACAATAGTTATGTGATATTTAACTGAATAAAATGTTATTGTTTTAATACATTCTTAAATGATAACATCTAGTGAAAGCACATGAAAGGGAATACAAAAAGAAAAAGAGAAAATGGAGGCAGACCTCATGGACCACAGATGGTTTATTTCATACCTGAGGGGCATATCTTTGGGGGGAAAATGTCACCAGGCCATCATGAGGGTCTGGGTTTTATAGCAGAACCAGGTCATGAGAGGAGTTAGTGACTTTGGCAGGCCCTTTTGAAGGGCAGGGGGCAGGGCCAAGTCATGGGAGGAGTCTGGGTGGCAGGTTTATTTAGGGTGGGGTGAGAGGGCAGATAGGTGAACAGGAATGTAAGTTCCTTTTGGGCTTATTGTCCATATTCATCTAGAATGGAGAGACTGAGGGCAGATTTATTTGTTTTCAGCGTTCATAAGATGTGATTTTCACCTTATTGGTTCAAGATGGCTGTTCTATTCTTGCCATTACATCCTACCTCCAGCCTTTAGGAAGGAAAATAAAATGTAACTGAATATTTGCATGCATAATTTAGGCTAGAATTCAGTTATGTATCTACACATCACTGGTAGAGTCCCTGCAAAAATGTGGTCTAGCTAGCTAACAACATGCACATTTGAGTTTTGTATGGTGACAGAAAAAATAAAAACTGGATGTGGTAGAGCAAAAAGTCTTTGGCACTGACAAATCATAAAAGTTCATGTTTCATTAGTTGTTTAAAACTCAGGGCTATTATAGTTTGGTGCCCTTGAACAACTTCTGTACATGTCATAAAATGATGATAATATTAGTCACCTTATAGGTTTGTTTTAAAATAAGGATTAAATTACATATGTTTATAAACTGTTTAATTTAAAATACATAAACATAATAATAACATAAAGCTATTAATAATACTATAAAATATCATAATTCTCTTCGTTATACTATAAAACAGAATCAGAATGCCTAAAAATCTATTTAACATGAAATATGAGAAAACATTTTTATCTACTGTAATGTATTATCATTTGTCCCACATATTCTAATATGTTTTTCTTGCAGTTATTTCCACTCAGTTAAGGAAAATGGTAACCTCTCCCTCTCAGTACATTTAGTATTTAATAGTTTACAAATACAGCATCACAACATACTCATGGCTCCAGTCTTACTGGTTAGAGCTGTTTCTTTATTTTACCTGATAATAAGATGACAGATAAAAACCAGGGACATGCAAATAGGGAATGATATTACCCAGCAGACTGTATAAAAGGGAGTGCTATGTGAGGATAAAAGTTACAACCAGTGTTTGGATTATTTAAGACTGTTTTTACTCAGAATACACATTTCATCCTTTTTAAACCTCCCTTTCTAAAACTTCAGCCATATACTAAGTCAGAAGTTAATATTCCTTTTCCTACTTGATCTATGAAATTACCCCCCCCATGTTATAAATAATTGCCGTTACATTATATCACAAAGCAAGGTTGCAAGACTATCAATTAGAACTTTTAATATATACTTTGTAATTCCAGACTGAATAATTCAGGAACTAATATTTGGATGAATTCTCTTTTTAATTATTTATTTACTTTTTAAATATTTTTTAGTTGTTGATGGACACAATGTCTTTATTTTATTGCTTTGTATGTGGTGCTGAGGATCGAACCCAGGGCCTCACGCATGCGAGGCAAGTGCTCTACCGCTGAGCTACAATCCCAGCCCCGATCTCTCTCTCTCTCTCTCATATATATATATATATTTTCATGAATCTTACATTCTTAAAATTACCTGTGTTAGAAATCTGTTATATAGTTTTAAAATGTGCCTTTTCTTAATCATTATTAACATGACAAAGAACTGTCATTAAGCATCTGTTTATGAGGGACACATGCTCAATGCCAAACTGAAACAGAAATTAAGCTGCTGACCCACTCTCTTCAGGAAATGTGCTTAGAATTGCTTTTCCTGTTATTGTAATGGAATGGGACTAATCCATCCACACGTTGGCTCTGTACCCCTTGTGATCAATAATGCTCATTCCCAAGACAGCTGCAAATTGTGATTCAGCCTGCGTCTCTGAAACAAAGCAGAATAAACTGGTACATCCGGGAATTAAGTGCAGGACTTTAGCTTAATTATCAACATATTCCGACCAATAATAAGTACTATAATTTATAATGCATTTGCTGTTTCTAATTTTGCATTGAGGATTTATTTCACAATACTTCATTTCAAACTTTATGTTTTTTGTCTGAATTAATATGTAGACAAATTTTCATAATATTTTTCAGAGAGTAATAAAAATGGATATTTTCTGTTGTAGTTCTGTGTAAAAATTCAATTCAATTTCTCAGTCTTAATTCAGAAGAAAATAAATTCATTTGTGCTTTAAAATATGATCTAGATAAATATTATTTACATGCTTGTTCAGTAATATTTGGAATTTTCTTATGCATTGACTAGTAATTATTTGCTGGTTGCTTTAATTCTTGAAGTGTTCTACTTTTATAATTTGTACTTTTTAAAAAAATATTTCTTATTTTTTTATTTTTATTTTTTAGTTATACATGGCAGTGGAGTGTATTTTGATAAAATTATATATGCAAATTCTACTTTTAAAGTAAATCACCACTTCTGAAGTGAACAGTGGCAAATCAAGTGCCATAGTTCGGAGAAAATTTTACAACATGGTCTAATGGTGTTAATTGTCTCCAGCATCATACCTGATTCCTAGTTTTGTTTTGTTTTCAAATTTGTTTTGTTTATATTATAACTGAGTAACAGAAAGTATATTTATCTGAAAACTTGGCAATTGAAGCAACTGCTGGGTTGATATTACACTAAAAAAATAGAAAATAACTTGTCTCAACTAATTTTTGCATGTGTAGTCTACCTGATTTTAGGTAGTTAATTAGCTAACTAAGGTTTAAGTTCAAGGGGGAAAAAGAGGCATATGGTTATTTAGTATATATGCATAATAATTATAGTGAAAGTATTATTAATATAAATCTTTAAGAAACAGTTTCAAACTAAAGTTTTGTATCGAAGAAGATACTTTTGAATTATGACAAAAATGTATTATTGTTTTCAAGCATGCAGACGGTGAGATTAAGAACTTTTTTCCTGAGTACTTTATATGCAGTGAATAATTTAATATTAAGCAATTTATAAATTGAATTCCATTATTATTCTAGTTTTATAGATGAAGAAATTGTGGTACAAAATATTTAAGGAAGTAACTAAAAGAAACAACTACCTAGATTTATCTTCAATGCCCACTGATCTATTATGGACTCTTAAGACTTCAGGAAGAAAGACAGACAATATTTACAAAGGAATAAAGATCTCATATCCATATTTTCATCTGAGCTAAGAGTTTCTAGAATACTATGCACAAGTTTCCAGGAAAAATTGACTTAGAATCCAGAATTCTATTAAACCAAACTATCTTTGAATTGTAGTAATATTCAGTTAGTTAGACATACCATTACTTGGAAAATACACTGAGCATCTATTATAGTGGATGTAATCCAGAAATAAAAGAAAGGATAAAAGAACAGCAAAAACTGTGTTCTGTGGGTAACAACTGAATATGCGGTGTATTTGATCTATCCCTGGGAAACCCCCTATTCACACTGCATTCTTTCTGGAAAAATGCAGTTGAAAGACTTACACACTTTGAGAAAGAGTCATCAGTTTTATTTTTTGTGGTTTAGGTTCTGTGTTAGATTTTCATCATTGTGCCAAAATAGCTGAGATAAAGGAGTTATATGAGGAAAGGTTTATTTTTGCTCATGGTTCTAGAGGTTTTAGTCTATGGTTGTTTGACTCCACTTGGGCCTATGATGGAGCAGTACAGCATGGGAACTTGGCAAAGGATACCTGTACATCTCATGTTGGCCAGTAAGTAAAAGTAGAGACAGAAATACACCCTCTCAGGGCATGACCCCATGGACCTAAGTTTCTCCTATTACGTTCTATTGCCTAAATGTTCTACTACCTCCTAGTAGTACCACTAACTAGAGACCAAGTGTTAACACAGGGACATTTAGGAGACATTTGAGACCCAGTCTATAGCAGACTCAGAGCCAAGGAAGGTTACACTGGAGGGAGGGAGTTACACTGCAGTTACACTGGAGGGAAGGAGTAGGGGAAACATTGTCATACCACACTAACTGAACATCAAGGATTTCTAATGGTCTTTATAGATAAAGTTCTGAAGTGTCTCTGTGACTTTATGTGTGCCAGCCAAGATGGTCATACACATATAAAAGCAATCAACTTGTTTTCTCAGCAATGAATAAATACCCTTAATGAGAAGGACACAGAGGAAGGCCTCTTGAAAACATGACTGAAAAAAAAATCTAACTAATAAATGATATTAAGGAATAAGAAGGAACTTTTCTTTTTTTTTTTTTTTTTGGTACTGGAGATTGAACTCAGGGGCACTTGACCACTGAGCCACATCCCCAGCCCTATTTTGTGTTTTATGTAGAGACAGGGTCTCACTGAGTTGCTTAGCACCTCGCCATTGCTGAGGCTGGCTTTGAACTTGCGATTTTCCTGTCTCAGCCTCCCTAAATGCTGGGATTACAGGCTTGCGCCACCGTTCCCAGCTAAGAAGGAACATTTATTAGAAGAATAGAGGTAAGAGATAAATCAGTTTAATAGTAGCAACAGAAATAAGTATTCACTTCCTTAAGAGTGACTGAAGTATCATAATAATGTTTGATAACACTTCATATTTGCATTATTTGCTAGTCACTTCTCTACTGATTTTTTTGTATTAAATATTTAGGTTTGCATAACAGCCTTCCATGGTACATATTTTTTTTTTTCATTTTATAAGCAAGAAACTGAGTACACAGATTAAATAAGTCATCTATGGTCCATGACTAGTAAGAAACAAAATTCAAATTTGGACTTAGGTTCTAGTACTTAATATTGTCCTATCATTTGTGTAATATCCTACAAGTCTCAAACCTAGATATATAAAATAAAAAATACTAAAAATAATCCAATAGAATTATGATAATTTTCTCATTACTATTACTGTGAATTTTTAAATTATTGTTACAAGTAGAATTGTAATTGATGAAAGACATTATGATGATAAAATGTTAAGTTTTAAAAATATTTTGACTAGCTGCAAAAGAATACTTCACTCATTATTATGTCTCATGTCTTTTGTGTGAATAATTAACTATTTCAAATTCAGAAAGTTTTTAAATAACTTTTTTTAAAGATTTTGGCAAAAATGACTATAATACATTTATGTAAAATTATCCCATAGAAATAACTCCAATTTGGTGAATTTATAACCATTTCTCTGTTCATCTATCTCTGAATATTTGTTTTTATATATCTATAAAGATTATACTACAACAAATTATTACATATGGACATTGGATTATATATGGTTATTTTCAACTCTTGTTTATTGTTTATATTTTCATAATGGTTATGCATAATTTTTGAAAGCCAACAAATAAGACAAAGTCATGAATGTTAAAGAATATAAAAAGAGACAACAAAATTTAACACAAAGTTTAAAATGCAGTGTTTTAACACTCAGTATGAATTATGTAGTTAATTTATTCCTGTGTCAAATTATTCTCATATTAATTTTTTAAAATAATCCAAATTCATCTTAGACTTCCTTTAAGTCTTAATTTTAGACTTTAGCTGCTCTTTGAAGCTTCCTTGAAGTTTACCTGAATCATGGGAGATGTCCATGCTCTGTGCTTTCTGTTTTCAAAAACGTTGTCAAATATATAATAATTAAATTTTTATTTATTTGTGCTTTTGCTGGTTTTTTATGGTATATAAGAGTGAAAACTTAATATGCCTTTGTACTACCTTTACATCCAGAATCTCTCAAGGTGGTTGGAAAAAGCTGGAGGTTTAACAAAATGTGTGATTGACAGTAACATTCTGGCATGACATCATCCTTTTCAGTTGGAGACACCTAAATTATATTGTAAGCCAAGCATTTTCAAACCATATATATTTTGAGAACGTTCCATTTTAAGTACCTTTTTTTAAAAAAAATATTTTTGTAGTTGTTGTTGGATCTTTATTTTATTATTTATATATGGTGCTGAGGATCGAACCCAGTGCCTCACACATGCTAGGCAAGCGCTCTACCACTGAGCTACCACCCCAGCCCCCATTTTAAGTACCTTATTTCCACTTTTGTGGAATATCATGGGAGAGAATCTTTATAGTCATAACTTTCTAGTCCAGGGTATAATTCTATGAAAATAGTATTCTAGGATTGTTACTTCTTACAAAGACATATAACTGTACAGTAAAACTTATACAAGTTTTTAATAAAAAGTAATACTCTTTATTGTACACACATACCTTATAAAAGGGAATTTGCAAATAAATTAAATTTTGGCTGGTGATTTTGTTTCCATATAACTTTTGAATTTATGTCTTGAGAAATTTGCCTTCTGCTCTCTAAATTTTGGAATTTAAGAAAGCAGGACAATATAATAAAAATAAACTATCAACTTCTTTGTTAAGCATAAAAAGAAATTTATTAGATTCTAGAAGCATGGCCAGCAATTTTTCTTTTCCCACCACTGTGTAGGGTTTTTGTTTGTTTGTTTTTGTTTTGTGTTTCTTCTGCTTTGATTTCTTGAAATTTCACTTTACTCTCTTATGATCTAAATGTATTTGCTTCCTAAAATCTGCTCATCTTATACTATTTTGAAACAAAGAAATGCATGTTTGTGCATCAGGATATAGAGTGGGATATGGTCAGTTTTCATGAATTATTAAATTGTAATGTATATTCATTCCAGATTTATGGCTTATAGGATGAGTCATAACCTCTTTGTTACACAGGTATAAAGACAGTGCCAAGGAGAGTGAGGTATTCCTTTCAATAGTAAAAAAACTGACTTTATCATTACTTCAAAAAAATTATTATCACTAAAAATGTAAACTCTCAACATCTCATATTATGTTCCATGGGAATATTAATTGTTTAGGAGATACTCTAGAGGAAATGAAAATGATTATATGGGAAAGGTTAATTGGCATTCACTCAATAAATACCAAAGTGCAAGTTGTGGGCTGATTTGAATGCTAATGCTTGAATCACAGGCATGGAATCAAAGTGCTAGATCCTTTCATCACAGAATGTCATTGCTAATTAAGTTTATTTTCTTTTTTTTAAGTAACTGTGTACCGAAATGGAATTCAAAGGGAGTGCATGCATATTTAAGGTTTATTTCTGTCATGTGACTTTTCTTTTCTCCCTGAAATCATTTGTTGTGCAAATTGCTATTTACCAGGTGGTGAAAAAGTTTACAGTCTCAATATTTCCTTCCATTGAAATTAATGTTTTCCTTACAAAGCATTCCAAATCTTGAAAAATTTGTATTATTAAATGCATAGTTAACATTTTAAAAACAAAATTTAAAAAGGCACAGAGTAAATTATTAGTAATTAATGTGCCTTTGTTTTTATATTGAGGATGGAGATAAATCCTGGGTTTTCAGATATTATTTTTAAAAGGGAACTTGAGAGTTTATTTTGTTTCAGTGTTACATAACAGTGAAATTATTTTGTATGGATTTGTGTCAAAGATAACACTTGAATATTTTGTAAAGAAGCAAATTTCACAGCATATTTATCAACTCAAATTCAACATTCTTTATGAGATTGGCTTGAAATGTTTTAAAAATTAAAATTAATTTTTTAAAAATATGTTGATTCTAACAAAAAAGTTTTATAAAAGGTGTATAATTTATTTAAATACTGTTAATATTTGAAGTAGGTGTTTACCTGATATACATTTTCATCTACATGATTTTCTGTTTTTTAATATTACCTTTTTAAAGAGCAGCCACATACTTCAAAATGAGAATGTCATAAACCTATATATTTATATTGTATATATTAATCTAAAACATATATATGAATTTGCAATAGGTTATAGGTTTGACCCACTTGCTGGTTGGGGCTGATGCGGTAGAAGGTAGAGTGTCTTATGCTGGGTCTATTTAACACTATACATACACGCACTGGGAACTTTACATTGAAAGACCCTATACATCTTCAGTGTGCCCAGAGACTCATCTTTTGATTCTGGTTCCTATCCTTGCAAAGAGCCCTGGAGTATCATTGCTATGAATGGTACATTTGAAGTGATAAGTCACATGATGCTGTCTTACCTGTACTCTCAAGCAGCAAGTAAGTGTAATTTCCTCTAGGTCAGGACAGGCTGTACACTGAATTATGGTAACTACTGGCTCCTTCTTACAAATGATGAACAGGAAAACTTGCCTAAAAATGGATAGCTTAACAATCAAGAAATAGTCTCCATTCCGTTCAGAATGTGCTCAACTTTTTCCATTTACCATGTGCATTTCATCTAGTTAATACTCTGTTCTTAACTTTCTGTCATTTATGAATTTCCTCAATTTCCATCTTAATGATAGCTGTTGTCACATCAGAGTGACTACAGAGAAGTGCTATATTCAATAAGTGTTGAGGCATGCTTACTTTTTAGTACAAAGGTAAAAATCATAAGCTTTGCAACTATGCAGGCTTGGATTCATATTTATGTTGTTTCCATTAGTTAACTCAGTGACTGCCATTTTATATCATTTAACTGCTTCAAGTCCAGTTTAAGATCTTCAGTATGTGGATAATAATGTTATATAGGGTTATTATGAAAATTATTAATACATAAAATAACAGTAAATAGAGAACACAATTTATTGTATGAGTCAATAAACTTTTTATTATTTAATTGTTAGCATGAGATTAAAGGTCTCGGGGGGGGGGGGATGGCCAGTGCTTACATTAAGGGTACTCCACTTTGTTTTCTAAATTGGGTTTTCTATCCTTTTTTTTATATCAGTGTTTTCATCAGGCAGACTGGAGAAAGTGCATAATAAATGCTTGTTGAATTAATCTTGAAGACAGATGTTGGTGATAAGCATCACTTTGTTATGAAAATAGTTTATGTTTTGATTGTGGTATCAGTTGAGATATGAAGTACGCTTCATTAGAAAATAAGAAGAATTAGCTTCAGGAAACTTGCCTCAAGACCACTAATTGTACCTTTTATGTATAAACACCTGTACTCAAATACATGTATATTCTTCTATTTATCTGCTGTCAAGACAGCTTTTAGGTAATTTTTATGTAAGATTTTCTGATCTATCTATGTAATGTTGTAGATGTCTGTTGAACAGTAGGCATATATTTCTGATGACAATTATGCTATTTCCTTAAAAATCATATTAATAGTATGAACAAAATCATGATGAGCCATAGAGAGAATAAAATTTAAAGTAATTTAATAATTTTTACCTGTATTAAAAAATCACTAAGGAATGCAGGGGGCAGATAAAATAAGAACTTCAACTTAAAACTTTAGAAATTATTAAAGGCATTTGGATATGTGTAAAATGAAAGACTATAGAAAA
Source organism: Geosciurus inauris (assembly GCA_004024805.1). Lineage (NCBI taxonomy): Eukaryota > Metazoa > Chordata > Mammalia > Rodentia > Sciuridae > Geosciurus > Geosciurus inauris. Next base: position 263,464 of record PVHX01000209.1, on the reverse strand, counting down.
ATATTTTGATGATCAGAGGAAAATGACATGTGAAATATGTGACAGTGGTATCACAAAAGGACAAAATGAGGCCAGCAGAATTATGTTGTCTTAATTTTGCACCATACATAAAATGTTGAGGTCTGGAAGCAATCATTGAAAATAAAATAAAGTAGTCTGGCCAAAAATCCAATGGTAAGATAAACATGGACCATTAACCATACTTAATTCAAAATAAGGGAATGTTGCACTCAAAGTACAAAACACTAAGACACAAAAATGGTAGAAAATGTTTGCTTTACACATTGTTTTTCTTCTCCATTCTTGATACCAGCTTCCATTTGCTCTTGCTTCCAGAGGAAGGGCAGAAAAAGTGCCAGGAAGCTATTAAAACACTGGGAAATAAGGGAGCCCAGACTAGAATAAAAGACTAGGGACGAATGAAGCAGACCCAGGGTATTGTTTAAACTTGGAGTTCTGTGGAAGGTGGACATTGGCTGGAGTGAATTTAGCTAGTCTCTCTACCTTTGAGAGAGTTAAGGAAGAAATGAAGAGCTTTGCTGAGGCCTCTCCATCTGCAAAAGATGGGAAGACTGAAAAGAGAAAGGTCAGGGAGGCTTCTTCCTGATGCTTCCCCGAGTCTCTCAGCCAGGGATCTTCTGGTTCCTAGGAGAAAAGACCTTCCCCAATTTCTTCTGGACTGCAACCACTTGCTCAATGAGCAGATAACAGAAAATAACTCATCTAGAAGGGCCAGCATCCAAAGTAGGGAAAACAATAATCTAGATAATCTAGACTTGTCCCTAATGAAATAAACTTGCTCAAGGAAATAGAACACATCTAGGAATATATAGAGGGTATATTCAGAATATCTAATTGATTCTGTAGAGGTCAATAGGGGAAAAGGCAAAAAAATAGAGGAAAGATATTTATTATACAAATAGGAAAATGGTACATGGTATTTAAGATAGACATGAGCCTGGAGATTAAAATGTGAGAAAAAAAATAAATCTTAGAATATTCTACTAAAGGTACTTAATCTCCAAGGACAAAGGAAACTTGTTCAAGCTTCTAGTAGGAAAACAATAGGTCATTTACTTATTATAAGTTGTATGTTGACTATTTTTCAAAGGGTAGGCAGATGGGTCATAAAGATGCCCATATCTTAATTTGTGTCACTGTAAATATGTTACGCTAGATGGCAAAAAAGACATTGAAAGTATGTAATAATTGTTACACACATTGCATTTAGTAGATTATTTTAGATCATCTTGGTGGGCCCAGTCTAAGAGGATCAACAATTGAAGAAGAGAAAACATACAATAATCTAGAATAAGCCCTTAAAAAAAGAAAAGTCTGCACCTTGAGTTGAATAGATACACCATAGGGAAATACGTAGCAAAAGAAAAAATCAGAGAGATTTAATGTATAGTAAGGGCATAACCAGCCATTTCCTGCTTGGAAGCTGATTGAGACAAAAAGCCAAGGAATGAAGGTCAGTTAAAATTTGAAATTTACTCCTGACTAAAACCCAGAAAGTAAAGGAGACCTTTGTCCAACAACTACATGGACCTAAACTACCTGCTATCTGAATGACATTGGAAATAGTTGCTATCCTCGAAACTCTATTAGTGCACCTCATCAAGTCACCAAGTGATTTTTACCTTGGGAAAATTGTATTAGTGGAACTAGATGAGTCCACCTAGACTTGTGACATCCAGCACTCTGGGAAAATAAATTTATGCTCTTTTAAATGCTAAGTTTATAGCAAATGTTCATTGTAGCAGTTGAAAATTAATACAGTTCTAAAGGAGTGATTGATACCCCATGGAACAACCTTTCACTGGCTACAGTGGAAATGCCAAGATGGTGCGAAAATATTTATAGACATCTGACAGAAAATGACTAAAATCAAGACCTTATACCATATAAGAGAAATGTATAAGAAAACAATTTCTAGAAAGATGTATATTAAGTAAATTCACAATCAATCTGAGAAAATGCACAAGAAAGAATAAGTTGAACTGTGAATTATTACATATATTTATTTAATTAATGTTTCCTGAGAAACTATTATATTCTAGGGCCTCTTTAAGGGCTAAAGATATAAGTATGGGCAAGTAAGTAGTTAGTCTTCAAACAGTTGATACAACAATTGGGTGTAGTTAGGATGACAGACAAATCATAAATTGTAGTATAAATCATAAATTGTAGTATGTATTTTTGTAGCTCTTTCCAGTAATCAAGATAGAAAGTACATATACAAAAATATAGCAGTAATTGTGTAGGGAAGGATAATGAGGTGCAATTTCAGATAGTTTTGTGAAAGGCTTCAAGGAGTAACATTTGAGGAGACACATGTGATCCTCTCATTGAGGGTAGTATGATCCAAGATATTCCAATGGATACAGCAACCAAGCTACAAAGAAATAAAATAATTAATATGAAAACATTAAGACAGACAAGTGAATAATATGACAGATCGGATTGTTTCAGTCAGTATCCAGCCACAAAAACAAAAATCACTATGTATATATTAAAAGGGGAAATTGGTTTCTAAATTGTTGGGAGTTGCAAGGAAATAAAATAAGAATATGAGATTATCTCACTTCTCAGTTAGAGGAATAAAAGTAAAAATGGAAAAGTTGGAAGTATTAAGGTTGCTTCCTTGCAAGAATTTGAAGCCATATGATCACTGACTTTGGAGGATTCTGAATCAAAAGACACCTGTCACCGTCACTGCCACCACTTGAGCCAAAGTTCTCAAATGCCATAGTGAGGAACTTCCACTGCTTTGATTGGAGACAGAGCCCAAGAGCACTGGTCTGTTGCAGCTCTGAAAGGCTTTCTTCCACCCTGAGCTGAAGTCAGGGGACCACACACACTGGCTGATTTTGTGTTATTTTTAGGCCAAAGGAAGATGAGGAAGAAGGTAAAAAGGGCATTTGACTTCCTGTGAGGATTACTTTTATGTGTCAAATTGACTGGGCCACAGGTGGACAAAATATTTGGCCAAAGATTCTGGGTGTTTCTGTTAGAATGTTTTGTGATGAGATTAACATTTTGATCAATAGAGTAAAGTTGATTGCCCAACATAATGTGGGTGGACTGTTTTACCTGAAGGTCTGAGTGAAACAAAAAGACTGACTGCCCAGACTGTCCAGCAAACTGACTTTAGTAGTTACTGTGACGGTTGCCCTTTGGCATCTCCAGCACCACTAACCCCTCTCTGAATATTTGGGATTTGTCAGTCTCCATAATTGTGTGAGCTAATAACTTAAATAAATCTTTTTATATAGAGAAGATATTTGTTCTATTTCTCTAGACATTCCTAATCCACTTTATTCCATAGTTCTATTCTGCAGCCTTACCTGAAATCAAATGACAAGGGAGTTGGGAAACTTATTTTATGGTCATGGTTTGTAATATAATTAATTGAGCATGAAAACTTAGAACAAACAAGATGACTTGTGTGCTGATTGTTTCATGGGCCATCTCTATATATGGAGGCTGAGAAAGGATGAAAAAAAGTGTCAAATTGGCAGACTTAGCTAGAGATTAGGAATAAGGTTTTGTACAAAATGTATCATTTTAGACTTCAGTGGCGAACGAGATAAAGAAAGTGAGACATTATGCCACAAACCTTCATTGACTTTCATGCAAAGGTGGGTCATTAGTTCAGTTTCTTCTTGGAATTCATGTCATAGACAATTTATGACAACGAAGTAACGGTATGGCATAATGCGATGGTATCTGGTAGTATTGATATTACTAGAAACATGAGAAATTTTATGTGCTTTTCTTTAAATATTGGAATTTTAAGACAAGGCTGAAGGATGTTAGGGAATCCTTAGAAGGAACAAGCAGAGATACAGAGGTCTCTGTATATCTGTGTGAATTTAAATATTAATTGTATATTATATAATCATATAATGCAAATGGTATGTGTGAACATTTATTTACAAGATCATTCTAATAAATACGTGAATGATAAAAACCAAATTATCTTAGTAAACCTATGGGATGGGGGGGAAGGAAATTTGGAAATGTTTGATAACACTTGAAAAGTTTATTTGAGAGGATTTATAAAATATAGACAGAAAGGAAACTACAATAAATTGAAAAAAAATAAACACAAATAAATTAAGCAACAAAACCAAACTTATCAGTACTGCTATCTTCCAAAATATGAAAGGATTAATTTTTCTGTTTAAAACAGGGAGTATCTGATGGAGTAAAAATGTAATGCTGCGTATACTTAAAGCAGACTTGTAAAGAAGTAGTGAGAAAAAACAAACAGAACTAAAGAGCTAACAATGCTCATATTTATTAGCTTATTCCACATGATTTTGAGTTTATTGTAAATTCTAGAGTGGAGCAGTGAAAATGAAAGCATAAATGTAAAGTTAATAAAAAGTAAAGAAAATTAGTCTGAAATGAGGATGAAAGCAGATGGGGTTTTATTTATTTTTTTATTAAGGGTGTTCATAGAACTGTTGTCTACAGAAGTGGGATTTGAATAGGAAAATAAACGAAGTCAGGTTTTGAATGATGCATAATTCTGGGAGAAACTTGTACCAGGTTGAGTAATAGTCAGTGCAAAGGCCGTGGGAAGGAGTTTTTCTTATTTCTTTGAAGAATGTGCTTAGATGGAGGTTGAGATGAAAGTGCTCTGACTATTAATATGGAGAATGGGCTGTGGAGAGGGAATGGCGGAAGCAGGAATTCTGGCTAGAGGTTATTGTGGGACTTCCAGAAGGACATAATAGGGGCTTGACCAAGAATGGTGGCAAAGAAGTGGTCAATGATTGGATGCGTGACCTTTTTTGAAGATGGAAATGAAACATTTTGATGATAAATTGAATCTAAGATATTAGAGGGTTTAAAAAAAAGTTCAAAGATGACTTTGAAGTTTGCATTCTGAGAAACTGAAACTGTGGTAACTCTACCAGGATAGGAAAATCTGGAAAGGAACATAAAAAAGAGAAGAAATAAAAAGACCTTTATGTTCGAGAGGCCTTTTAGAAATCAAAGGAGGAGATGTTGCATAACCATTTATCATCTGGTTATTTAATAACCAGGCTGGAGTTCAGGAGAGGAGCATGGAAATTTAGGGATTATCAGAATATGAATGCACATTAAAGTCAAAGCGTTAGAAGAGAGCACTTAGGCAATGTCTCTGATCAAAAGAAGCAAAATAACAACCTTAACAGTGTTATAAAGCCCAGCACACTAGGATAAAAAACACAGTATATGAGGAGAAATGACCTATTGGTTCAAAACACTTAGTCATTACATATGCAAAGAAAAAAATGAGGAAAAAATACAATGAGAACTTGATAAAAAATATAACTGCACCAGAAAGTTTTTTTTTTTATAAAGAATCATATTACTAAAATGGATCTGAGAATATTTTTTATTTTTCACTTCTGCAAACATAGCCCTTTCTATACCATCCAACCCAGATGGTTGTCTATTTTAAACCATAGTCAATGTCAGAGCTTTTATAGTACATTTTTATTATCAAAGCATTTTTCTACCATCAAGCAACCAAATCCATGCTGAATTTGTACATCTTTTTAAAATGCTGTGATCTCTCTTTTTCTCTTTCAAAATTCCTTCTCCATTTTCATTCTGTCTTTTCACTTCTTATAAATTCTTCCTCTGTTACATAGCTCCTTACATTTGCTTAGACACTTTTGCATTTGAGCTGGATCTTAGAATCCTCATCCTAAAGATTGTGATTATTGCTATTCTTTCTGTAATTTTCTGTTTGTAAATTTGCTAAATTACTTCATCATATTACAGTTTATCCTCTCTCTGGTCCACAATCTCTGCCAATGTGTTTTAAAGTATTTCGATTTAAAGTGTTGTGAAATTCGTTTCAGCATTGTCTCCTTTTCCTATGTATGTTGCTTAAACAGATCCCAGTTCCTACCCTAAGGTTATGTTAACTTTCACCAGTATTTTGCTATGCAAATATTATATGGAGTATTTCTGATTTTTCCCTAATAACTCAGGTTCATTTGGCCCCTTAATAGTCTTTTTATAGTTTCTATTAGTCCAGTGAATTATATTTATTATAGGACTTTGTCTTGTTTTTATATAAAGATTTTGGTATTTATTTTTAGGTTCCCAGTTTGCTAGCAAATTGATTTTGGGATGTTCTAAATATCTCATTTGAATTTCATATGAGCTTGTTCCCTCTAGTGTGCCTACTGCTAAGGTGAAGAAACACTTTGTTTGCTGCTTTGTAATTACCTTTTGTATTGACCATTGAGAGCACTCAGTTTTCTTTGCTTCAAGCAAAAAACAAAAAAACAAAAAACCCCAAATGTTTTAACTTTTCTCTCCAGGATTTTTTTTTTGGTTGTTCAGTTGCCTTTCTCTAAATCTTTGTTTCATAATTACAAATTCAAACTAGGTCACCAGTGCTGAACAGCTATTTAAAAAAAAAGGTAATTTATGTAAAAGCATTTTGTAAATTACAAGGTACTATTGAAATATTGAGTTTTTATTGCCATAATTTAGAGGAAATATTTTCTAGTTTAGCAAAAATATTGTCCTCCTTAGGTTTTATTTCTCAGAGAGTCATAGATATATGTAGCTATCTAGACAGACATTAGTGAAACAAAGAAACTCAAAGAATCAAAGATATCTTGATTGTCATGTGCTTGGTCTCAGACTTTAGTTAAATGACGGACTCTCTGAGACTTGATTTCCAATGGAGAGAGGAAAATATTACATAAAATTAAGCAAGAGATACGAGGCAATTTTCAAAATAAACATGTAGTTATTATTATAACAAAATAAAAACAATCTAATAGGGAGAAATTATCAATTTATGAAAAGCTTCTAAGAAACTGGGGTAGAGGAAAACATGTTTTTTTAAGAAATTTCTCTCATAAGAAAGAACACACTTGTTCTTCAATGGAGTTAATGCCCATCTTCCCTGGGCTCAGAAATCTCATTCTGTAGGCAAAATGATATTTAATGATATTTAACAATACAATATAGAAGTACAATATATGTTGTTTCTTATAATAATTTTTGTAGTGCATGGCTATCATCAATTTCTGGCCTACTGGCTTGGAGTTTTACTTGCATTATCTCGTTTAGTTCTTATAATACCTTTATGAGCCTGTAAGTATGTTTTATTATCTCTGGCTTATAGAAGAAACAAGGTCAGAAGAAGAAGTTAAGCATTTTTTTTTTCCAATAAGTGGGCCAACATAAATGAGTGTGGGTTTATCTGATCAAACTTTGTCTTATTTTCTGTACAAATTAAGTCTTAACAATGGTTAGAAAGCAATTTTTTTCAGGCAGTAAGTGTTATTTTACAAATTATGATCCTTCTCAAGGTTTAACTTCATCCTGGTAGATAAATTAGAAAATGTAAAGGAATGGAAGGATAATTTACAGAGCCTTCTAAATTTTTCCAATATCATTTTCGTTCCAGACAGTTAATATTTATAGATAGGATTGTCAGTGCTCTCTGCTCTCAAGGACCTGCCTTCTCTGTCTGCCTAGGGGAGCTCTTAACATGCTCATGTCTTTCAAGATCCTCTGTAAGCTCATAACTTCAGCTGTCTAAAATAGCTACAGAAATGAAAAAAAACCTGAATAAGTGGAAAAACTTGAAGCATCTAGATTTCTCTTTCTTCCAACTGAGCTTCCAATCCATCAACAAGCTCTGTTGACTACCTCCAAAATTTTTTTCATCTACTTCTACTTGCCCTCTTACTGTTCTGTCAAGTAACCACTGTCTCACTCACATGATCTGGTCTCTCATCTAATGTATTTTAACAGAACCATAAAATAATCCTAAAAGTTTAAAAATTTCTATTTGTGTCTGAGTTCATTTAATTTAAAAAAGCAAACGAAAATTCTTGGAAGACTTCATGCTTCACTCTGACCTCACCTTACACTGTACATTCTCTCTATCAGGAGACCTCTTCCCTCTGCTTTCTTTCTGTTCTGTGGTTATGTTAAGATGGTTCCTGACTCATGGGCTTTGAACCAAGTGTTCCTTCTGCTGTGAATGTTCTTCACTTAGTTTTTGGTCTCCTTTAGGTCTTGGCTCATATGTCAAAATTCTTCAAGTGTTCTTGACTCAGTTACGGGTTTTGAAAATCCCAATGTACCCTCCTACCTACAGTTGCTGTATAATATATTAACCTTCTATTATCTTCAATAATTTGCCTGGTTGAGATTTTGTTTTTGTATTTTATTATTTAAAATGTGTTCTGGAAATGATAATAAGTTTGTGTAGTGCATTTGAAACAACATATTTGATTGAAGATGGAAAAATGTTAGAGAAAATAAAATAGTGATTTTAAGATCAATTACATCCAAACCAATTAGTAACAAAGGACAATTCAAAAGAACTATTTTTCTTCCTCCTATTAGACATATTTTAAACTTTGCCACAAGTATTTAAAACATGTATCAAAACTTTTTAAATGCTTATAATTCAGATGGATAAAGACAGATTGTAGTAAAATTATTAGGGAATTTATTTTTGGTCTTTACTTTTCATGAGCAGAAGACACCATGGACAAACTTCTCATGTAGAAATGACAGCAAAACCTAGTCAAGGGCTGAAGTTGTGGCTCAGTGGCAGAGCGCTTGCCTCAAATGTGTGAGGCACTGGGTTCGATCCTCAGCACCACATAAAAATAAGTTAACAAAATAAAGACACTGTGTCCATGTATAACTAAAAAATTAAAAAAAAAAAAAACCTAGTCAAATTTCATCTCCCTTAGAACATGTATGCTAATTAATTAGTCAACAAGTAGGTATTAGTCATTCCATTCACTAGATTGTAAATTGGGTTACCTCTCAGTCCAGGGCAGGACTTAGAACCTAGTGCCTGGATAAACAAGTTCTGAGGCAACTGGCTTCCTGATTTTGCTCTTAAAAGAAGGCATATATAATTTCAAAATTTTCTGAGAATATTTTTTATTATTTGACTTCCACAAAATTGGGGACAGTGAATGAAAAAATTTGTTACATCACTAGTGCCACCACTTACGAGGAGAGAAAGAGAGACCCTTAACCAAAGTCTGACAATTTCTGCCCTAAGTTTTCCATGGAGAACCAGTCATTCTCTGTGGTTCCTTCATGCTATGTTATCAACACTGTGACATTCCATGGCATTGCTGGATTGTAAGAATGAGGATCAATGCTGATAGGATAATGTTTATAAAATACAATTTCAAACTGATCAACTCTCATGATGAGAAAAAGTTAAAAAAATAGCATGTTTGTTGATTTTTAAAAAAATATGACCTTTTAAAATTTTCCTTCTCATTTGAAAAAGTAATGCAAAATATAAGATTTTCTTAATTTTGAATATTTTAATTACTATTTAACTCCTCGCTTAATCACTTTAAATTTACATAATCAAATATGTGAAGTTCTTTAAATTTTCTAAATATTAAAGCCCACAGGAGCACTGTTTCTTAGGTCAATATTGCCACAAGTCATGTTTTCCAGTAACTTTATTGAGAGTGTGTCATTGGCTTTCTGAAACTGCTCTTTGAACAAATATTGATCAGGAAAACAGTGGTAATTTGTAGCGAGAAAACATTATTTAACTAGGAGCCTATTCTACATAGGTACTGATATTTGACATTAGCTTACAAGCACTACTGGAGAGAACCAGCTACTTCCAAGAGTGTCGCTACTCATATGTTGTTATATTTTATGTTACAGAATTACATGAATATTATGTTCTATGAACAGGTGTAAGTTCATTAATCATCCCTTAGAAGGTAGAAGTTTTCAATTTATTTTAAGCAGAGATTATTATGAAAGTAAAAGTGCTATCATTATGACAGAGTTTCTCTGGTCAACATAAGATTTTAATATCACATTTTAAAAATTGGATTCAAATAAGCATTTAAATAAAATAAAAGTCATTTTTGCTATGGAAGTATTTCCCAGGGTTTACAATATGAAGTAACATGTTAAATTAATTCTCTCTCTCTCTCTTTCCCTTTCTCTCTCTCTTTCTTAATGGCTAAATTTGGACCATTTTGATAGTTATAAAATAATACCTTATTTTGTGCTTTATTTGGCAATCAGAATATGTTGACCAGAGACTGACTATTGGGTCTTGTTACATGACAGTAACTAGCAAGACAAACTTGTGGGAACAAGTTAAATGATAACACAGCTAAAACAGCAGATATTTATTTGGTCCTATTTCATATTTCACCTGTGCACGGACTTTTAAAATGAGTATTCATGTTATAAAATTCTTGGTAGTAAAAGAGAAGTGCAATGGTAAATCAAAATTTGTCTGAAAAGAATTGAGGTGGTTTATTTTTATCAATTATAAATGTGAACGTATCTTGAAGCATAGAATGGGAATGAGTGGTATGAAAGGTAATTTTTATATCACTTTTTGGTTATTCACTTTACTTTTAGAACTGAATTCTATGAGTAAAATCAATTAATGCAAAAAATAATAAATAAGTGGTAGATATGTAAGGGCTCATAGCTTGGAATATGCTTTGGGACTGAATTTAGTATTTTTTCCATATCCATTTTTCCTCTGGGTAGGATTGTAGCTCCACTTGGATGATTTCAATGAGCAGAGCCTTAAAAGTGATCTTTCAGCCTGAGATAATTAATGTGGTATGAATATAGCTACTGTTTAGAATAGTACTATCCAGACATTTATTAGTTATCTCCAACTACCTGTATTGTTTTTATTTCTTACTTAACATCCTTTATTTGTACTTTTCAGTCAAGATAATGCAAATACCTTGGTTTTGTATATAATTTATAATTGGTCTCTGCTTATTTCTAGCCTTTTTTTTAATTTGCCCTTCTTTAAAGGCTTTCCTTGAGCCGTCTTGCACTATAGTAAGGCCTTTTACAGTAGCAGTTGTTTTCATGCGAGATTCCATTGTATCTTCTTTGCAACTATTAGAAATTATTTTGAACTGATTATGATTTTAAAGCTTTCTTATCTAGGGTACCTTTTTTGTAAACTAAACTAAAGATTAGGAAAATAAAGTATAAACAAAGAGAAAAGAATAACAAGTATTATGCTTTTTTTGTGTTTTTGAAAGTTTAACCTTAAACAGAAGGGGAAAAGGAAAATATGGTCCTAGAACTGTTGCTCATTTCCCATTATCTTATTATTGGAAATGGAGCAAAGATGTATTTAGAAAGAGTCTCTGATAATGCAGAACTCAGCCAATTTAGCCAGTTCAGTATTAAAGTCAGAAAAGTTTACATGGGTACGTATTTCCATATGCATGGAGGTCATGAGCTTTCATGAGGATATGTGGTTCCCTTTTACAGACCCACACTCCACAAGTGTATGTGTGTGCGCACACATTTCCTAGTGCACACTCACCCCCCACATACTCATTTTATGTCCTTTTCAAGCTCATCTTCTTCCATAAAACATCATTACATTGTATAGTTCTTCATAGATTAGTTCTAGGTGGTCTCTTTCATAATTCTATCATTTCACTTTCTATTTTTATCCTAGGAGTATATTAACATGTAATATAATATAGTAGACCTAATATCAACTACATTAATATAACATTACATATATCATATAGATAAACATCCTATATTAATAAAATATTAGATATTAGACATTAAATTTGATATTATTATCAATATGTGATATATATTATACTATCCATCATGTATTACATCAGTCATGTTATCTGTAACCTGGGAATATATCAGATGTGTGGTGTGGTATATTTGATATATTCCCATACAAGTTAAAATCCAAAGCATGGCTCAAAAGCATGTGAAGGACTCAAATCAGAAAATATACCAGGCTAATGCCAGTTTCAAGCATCAATAAATCTGTGCCAGAACACTGACAAATTAACACAAGGGAAATTAGAAATATTTTTGAAGGCATGTGGTTGGCAAGGAAGTATTATTTGGTTACTTCTGCCCTTGCATAATTGTATTATATGAAGAGGGTGAGCACAGCAGCCTAACCCTTCAGGAAGTGGAGCCTCAGGTCTAGAGACCTTTTCAAATCTGTTTCCACTTAACAGGGTGCGTCCTTGATTCCACAAAGCACTTGGCTGAAACCGCCTTTAGCACATGACACGTTTTCAGTAGTATAAACCCTTCTTTCAGTATGTTTTGATATATATGAAAAGACAGAATGAGTACTTCTTCAGTCTTTCAAAATGGATTAATGAGTATTTTATGTGCATTATTTGATCTTAGATTTGTTCTCATTGTATGTTTGGCACTAAAGCTGGTGAAGCTTCAACTTTTCTTCTTTCCATTGGAGATTAAAAATTTACTCCAAAAAAAGATCTGACAATTATGGAAAGATAAATTGTCCTAGGTTAGATTCTATGGCTTTAATTATGACCTTTATATCTAATTGTTTCTGTGATATTTCATCTTAGATTCCTCAAACAAATATTCCTGAAAGAAATTTTATGATATTTCTTCTCCAAATTGCCCACATATCTGAAGCAACACTTAGTACCCATTGTTTTGGGTAATGCAGTTATCTAGATGTCCTTCTTAACACTTCTATCTGATACACAATCAGTGAATCCTGTAGATTTTACATCCTAATCATCCTGCAAATATATCAGCTTCAGTCCCTCTTAGTCACAACCAGCATGACCTTTGTGAAGTACACATATGATTGTGTCACTGCACACTTAATGCTTATTAAAATTTTACATATCTTTAAGGGCATATACAAAAATCATTAATGTGTTGTACTGTCATCAGGATTCTACCTATATTTTCCTTCTGATGTCATATCCTTTGTTTTTTTTCTCTGCTTAGGGGATCTGTTTTATATATATGTGTGTGTGTGTGTACAATACACACATATTATTAATTATTACTATTATTTACTTTTTCATCATGCTAATCTCACGATTTCCTGGAATTCTCTATCTTCCTTCTCTGCAGAATAAAATCTAAACTATCCTTTTTTTATTTGAAACACCACTCACCAAAGCCTGGCCCACCCAAATTGCTCAAATTCCAATGTGACAGGGTATCATCACTGTGGAGGGCGCTATCTTTTGTATACTTATATATAACTACTTTAGCAATCACTTTTGGCCTTTTCTTTAAATTCTTAGTCCCATCCAAAAAAAAATCATACAAATTTTTACATACCACTTTTTCTAGTACTCAGTGCTGTGCCTGACAGGTTCAGTAAATAGGGGACAGATAATGCAAAATTTTTTCAAATGCATAGGTGTACAAAAGAGTTAAAATAAAATTTTAAGCACTTACATTGCAGTTTCAAGAGAGGATAATCCTAAATTCCAGAGAGCAAAACCAGTAAATAAATTATTTTCATTTATTAACAGGGATTGTAAAGTGATCAAGTAATATATTGCATTTACTATGGTGGTCATGTTAGTTGGTTAAAAAATATGAAAATAATTATAATAACTTTGTTGGTGTTAAGTATAATCTCTATCTTTTTCAAAAATTTACTAGAGTTCTCAAAATGGGACATCATGATTTTGCTTGATTCTTGACTATATTTTGTAATGCATTTGTAATGTTTTAGTCTTCTCATTTTCACTGGGTTTAATCTGTTTTCATTTTTAAAAAAATCTCATTGTCTTATCTTTTTGCTTACTTTCTTCAGAATTTTCAATGGGAATATGCATGTTATGTTTAGATACAGTACCTATTTCTTAATAAATGTTTTTAGATGAATATGAATACATGCTCAATGAAGCATGTAACCTAAGAAATGCAAACAAACAAAACCATGCAATGAAAATCCATTTTGTCTTTCAATGAACAAAAACTACTGCTATCAGTATACATTAGAACAGTAATAACCCACAAGCTGATTAGTCTGTAAAAAACTTTGAAGACTATTCAGCAGATGTTTTCATTTTACTTAAATCATTAATGATGAAACAAGAGGAAATGTAATGAATGCAATTTAACACAGTTTTGTTTAAAAAATATATTTTATTGGACCAGCAGTGGATAATGTGGAATTCATGAACTGAATTGTTTAAAATAGTTTGTGTAACTGTAGATGATTTCTTATACACTGGTGATTCTTCCTTCACTAGGTGAACAAAGGAAAGAAAAAAATTTAGATTGAAAATGTGGATCACCATCAAAACACCAATAATCTTCTACACAGGAATGGAAGAAACACTCTTAAAATTTATATGGAAAAGTAAGAGACCTAGTATGTTAAAGAGAATACTGAGCTGTAAAAATCAATGCCAGAGGCATCACAATACCTGATCTCAAATTATATTATAGAGCAATAGTAATAAAAACTGCAAAATATTGGTATCAAAATAGATATGAAGACCAATGGAATGGAATAGAAGACACAAGGACAAATTCACATAGAAACAGTCATTTGATCCTTGACAAAGGTGCCAAAAGCATGTGTTAGAGAAAAGACAGCTTGTAAACAATTGGTGCTGGGAAAACTGGATATCCATATATAGAAGAATGAAACTAGATACCTATCTTTTGCCCTGCCCCAAAATCAACTCAAAGTGGATCAAAGACATACCAATTAGTACAGAAACTTTGCAACTGCTAGAAGAAAACATACTGATAACATTCCCACATATGGTTACAGGCACATTATTCTTTATTAAGACCCTTGAAGCTCAAGAAATGAAATGAAGATTCAGTAACTGGGATGGCATCAAATATAAAACTTTTTTTTCATAGCAAGGGAAGCAATTAAGAAAATGAAGAGGGATCCTACATATTGGGATATAATCTGTCATGTACTCCTCTGAGAAGTTTAATAGTTTGTAAAAAATCATTAAAGTATTAGTTTTCAAAAACTATTAAAAATAACAGTTTTTAAAAGTGTTAAATATTTAAACTGATATCCAGAATATATATATATACAGAATGCAAAAGACTTAACACCACAAAAACAGCCCAGTCAATAAATGAGCAAATAAACTAACCAGACACTTATCAAAAGAAGAAATACAAAATGCGCAACAAATATATTAGAAAAAAAATTCCACAATCTTAGCATGTAATCAAATGTAATCAAATGTAATCAAAACTACACTGAGATTTCTTCTTAGTCAGGTTAGAAAGATAACCATCAAGAATATAAATAACAATAAAGGCTCATGAGGATGTGAGGGGAAAGATGAGCCTAGGCATTGTTGGTGGAACTGCAGATTAGTACAGCGGTTTTGGACAGGAGCATGGACGTTTCCTCAAAAGTCTAAAAATGGAACCACCATAAGACCCAGCTATTCCATCTCCTGGTACTTACCCAAAAGAATCAAAATCAGCATACTATAGTGATTCAGGGATATCAATATTTCTGGCAGTGTAATTCACAATAGCCAAATTATTGAACCAGTCTAATTGCTCATTAACAGATGACTGGTTAAAATAAATGTGGCCTGTACCCAATAAACTTTTTTCTTGGCCGTAAAGAAGAATGAAATCATGTCATTTGCTTGTAAATGGATGAAACTGGAGACAATCATACAAAGTGAAATATGCCAGACTCAAAAAGTCAATGGTTAAATATTTTCTCACATGTGGAGACTAGAATAAGAGAGAGGGAAAAAAGGAGGCAGGGTCTCAGGAAAATAGAAGGGAGCATAATAGAGTGGAGGGAAGGGATCCAGAGGGAGGGAGGAAGGGACAGTATGGGGAAGTACTAGAGAATGAAATCTACCAAATGATGCTATGTTCATTTCCAAGTATGCCACAATGAATTTCCTGTGTATAATAATAATGTATTAATAAAAACACTGTTACCACTTCTACTAGATAGTAGGGAGATCAGTATAGTATGGCAAGAGGATCTGGGGAGGGAGAAGGGGAGGGAAATGGAAGGTACTGGGGAAAGAGCTTGAACAAATTATATGTGCATGTATGAATATAAAAATAAACCATAAATTAAGATGCTAACTTAAAGCATCATAAAGGAAGACTAGTTAGTTAAAATGAGAATAAATGGATGTTTTCTTTTTGTTTAACAGACATTAAATGACTGGTGTGATATAGATCATGATTCTATGATGTGGTTGAGAGTTTTGCATAGGTGTTTGAATAGTTTTTTTTAAACTAAAATTATTCTTAATGAGATTAAAATCGCATTCTACTTAACAAAAAAGTGAAGTTTTAAATTTTTTAAATGAGTTTTGATTTTGAGTCTTCTTTTCCATATGGTGTGCTCAGTTTGGTGATCCATACTTCAAATAATTGCAGTACTTATGAACAAATCTGTCCTGTTCTCCCAGTTCTGTGTAAGCAGGATAGCAAAACTACTTCTGTGCTTATCCAATGCTCAGTATGGCTGCTGTGGGCTGCATTTGTAATCTGTGCTTGTCAAAAGTGCTCCGGTTGGATTGGTGAAGGGAGTGGCAGGTCATGTCAAAAGGCACACTTAGGGATATTAATTAGTATTAAATTGAGATGAAGGAGAGAGATAGAGTGTTTATAAAATGTTGCATTTTAAGTTGTATCTTTTGATCACTTTTAACAAAAAACAAACAATTCAGGACCTGAAAGTTTTCACTGTTAAATTCGATCAGGGGATGATTAATCCAGGGTTGTGTAGTATAGGACGTGGACAAAGATCAAAATTATCCAAGTAATTTTTTGGTTCAATGACTCTAAATTACTGACAGAGCACACACTATGGGCTCAAGTTTTCATAGTTTAGTTTATAAAACAATAATCATTTGAGATAATAGATGAAGACCAAAACCTTTGCTAGCTATATTTGTTAAATACTATGAAAATCAACCAAATTAATTGCAATGAACATTCACTTATTAAAAGCATCTGAAAAATCCTTTAATAAAAAAATGCTTAAACTGGAGTTGTCAAAGTATTTGACTGCACAACCTAATGGATATAAAAATATAAAAATCCTACAACAATACATAATAAAACTAAAAGTATAAATGCATTTAAGTTAAAAACTAAAACACAACAAATCATAAACAAATAAAGGGTACTTAGCCATCATTAGTTACTTAAGGGTAAATATGAATATAATTATATTAATTACTTACCATTTATATGTTTATTATATTCCTTTTAATAACAAATGCAAATTACTGCTTCTTTTTTAGAGCTGGACATATGAGAACTGTGAGCAAGTTATTATCAAGTGAGGTGTAAATCCAAAGGTATAAGAATGGCTTATCACAGGTATATATAAATAAAATGCAAACTCTAAAAGGATTGAGCATGTGTGTTTAACAGGAATGTAAAATTCAACAGTCAAAATATGAAATAATTTTCTATTCTTCCATTTTCAAAAGTTTAATATTCCTTACCTTACATCACTATTATTCATTTCCTTTAACCCCTGATATTCATAGGCCATATCCAAAAATTAGTAAATATTGGTTTAAAAACAAAGAAAACATACATTTTAAGATAAATAGTTGTTTCATAAATTTCTAGTCATATATTCAGTCTCTTAACCATATTGATAGAATTACTAGAGTATGTGAATTTCCCAAAGATATTTCCCTAATTTTCTGGTGACTTTTAGTAGTAATTAAGTTTTGAATAGACATTTAAGTATATATTTGAATATCAAGGATTTCAACCTCTACTCCCTCTATATATGGCATGAATTCTTTGCTTGCTAAAATGCATAGAATTTCAAAGATAGGTATATTTAACCTTCATTAAATATAAAATGTTCAAGTTGCATAAAATTAAATACCTATATAATTGGTGATTGTGATTGTGTCTGTGTAAAGTAATATAAACAGAGAAAATCCTATTGGGAATTCTTATAAAAATATTTATATTTTAACATTTCAGTCTTAAAATATTTCTGTGTAATGGTATACTTATTTTTACACAGTTCATTGAACTATATAAATATATACATATGGGATATACAAACATTCACATACAGTTATTAATGAAATTATTTCATTCAAGTAATCTTAGTGATAACTAATTTTTTATTAAAATAAGTCACTACTCTGATGCCCTGAGGAATAGACACACTGATGTTGACATTCTGGACTAGAAATAGTGTTTAATCTCCCTCCTCCCTGCTTCCCCAGCCCCCGCCTTGCTGCTTTACCAAGAATTAGTCATCAGTTTCTGTAAATGAGGATAGTGAACTTTCCAAAGGTCAACTAATCTCAGCATGATTGCTCTTTCTAAATAGTTAAAGATTATGGGTTTACTTGCAAATTGCCTAACTCTTCTCTTATGGAGCCTTCTCTGACCACCTGAGTTTCTACTTTCATAGGAGTGGGGGCTTCCAGCATTTTGAAAGGACTGGACAAGTTTACAGCTACTCATTAGTAAACTGGATGATTATCTGCTACTGTTACTCCTGTTAACATCCACAGTAAAAAGGAATAGACACACTATTTTCTCATTGCCACTCTCCCTGTAATCCCAGTCTCCATTGTTAATAGTAGCATTTGTTTCTTATTAAGTAGAAAACAAAGGCTTTGCAATAGTTTTATATATTTGCTCTTTATATTTGACTCATTTTTATGCTTCCCTTTCTTGTAAAGTTATGGAAGTAAATAACAAAATTATTACTAAATTTATTGAACATTATTATATGCTGGGCATTTCATGGAGCATTAACTCATTTAATTCTCATAATAGGCAGTAAAGAATTTAATATTATTACATTTGCTTTTCAATTGAGCACGAAGTTTGAAAATCTCAAGTAATTTAACTAGGTTAGCACAGTGCAAGTGAAAATGTTCAAATGTTAATTTGTAGTATTATTAGTGGCACTATTTTAAAGTGAAGGCTATTGTTATTCACTTTAGATTTTAAAGGCTCTTCCTTACATAGACAGGGGTGAAAAAGGTTTGACTTATTTATATCTGCATCTGTAATATCTAGCATGATACCTTACCCTAGTAAAATCATCAATAAATTTATTTGTATGAATAAACATGGCTAACTTTTGCAATATTAGGTAACAATTTTCCATTATGAAAATTTATGAAACATTTCATAGCATTTCTAGTTGGATGTAAATCATTTTGTTATTTAAAACTTAAAGATGTTTTTATTACAGAGAATAACATAATAAGGAAGTGATATTCATTTGCATTTTTATTTAAATGTATATCACTGTAAATGAATTTGAGTAGCTTTTATGTTTATTAATTAAGGAAAAATGACAACTAGAACGTGTGGTATTGGTTTTTTATATTTTAAATTGCAGTAAATTAAAATATGTAGGTGAAGGATTTATGATAATAAAAAAATTGTTAAAATTAGATATGCTCTGTAACAAATTATTTTGGGCAAGCTTTAAAATATGCATATAGATAGTTGCCTAGTCACAAACCAATATTAAATTTGAAGACTAGAAAATATGAAGATTAAAATGCTTACTAATATTCACCAGGTATAATTATTAATTTAAAAATGTTGCATTATTAAACTTCTCAGCTACTTTCAATTTAATGTTTAATTAAATGTTTCAGCTTGGCCTTTACTGACAGAAACATTCTCTCTCTCTTATGACAAGGCAAAATAGGATATTTGGATTATGAAAATGCTCTACTTAGGCACATTCTTGGATTTAGTTTATCAGAAAATCGGTACTGTTTTTCCATAAACAACTAGACAACTTGTTCGAATGTTATAGTATACACTAACCTGATTGTCTGAACTTAGTGCTGCAACATTCACTAATAGTGACATCGAGAGGATTATAGGTCAAGCCTTCGGTCAGTAAGTAGTTACATTAGCAAAGTTACTTCAATCATTCCAACACTTTTTATATGTTAGTGACATAGAAAGTTCAGAATGTAATGGGACTAAATAAATACATCTCATATTTCAATAGTCAGTTGTTTTTAACAAACCAGTTTTTAATTATAAAACTTACTTTTACATTATACCAGTGGGATGAGTTTCAAAAAGCATGTCACATGCATTTCATATTTCCAAATTCTTCATTTATCATAGTATTTAAATATTCCTAACTGATACAAATGCTGAATTTATAATCATTCATTAGTAGGGAGAGTAAAACCTGATTTGCTATTGATTGAAGGCTGGGGGAAATTTAATAGATTTATTTAGCACTGCATCTGCCTCATTTGGCAAAGAAGTATTTATTTTATGCTTTATTGAGGTATAATCAGTGGATAAAAATTGTACATATTTAGTATTTACATTTCAATGAGTTTGACATATGCATACACCTATGACACCAACGTCACAATCAAGATACTAAACATATCCGTCATCTGCAGAAACTTGTATTCTTTGTGACTGTGTGTGTGACATAGAGATAGGTGTAAGAAACCATAATATGAGAACTACCCTTCTGATTTTAAAGTGCACAATACCTTACCACTAATAATAGGCACTATGTTAACAGCAGATAATCATATTACCTCTTGAATGTTCTCATCTGGCATAACTTCAAAAGTTTCTACTCTTTGAGCAACAATTCTTCCTTCCCTCTCAGCCCCTAGTAGATAACATTGTACTTTCTGCTTTTATGAGTGTGACTATTTTAGATAGTTCTTGTAAATATGATCTTGAATATTTCTCTTTTTTTTTGCAATTGACTTGTTGGAAATTCTTATGTATTTTGGAAATAAATCTCTTATTGGAGAGATGATTGTATGAATATTTTCTCTCATTTCTCGATTGCCATTTCATTCTGTTGATTGTTTCCTTTCCAGAAACTTTTCAGTTTGATTAGTTCAATTTATCTGTTTTTGCTTTTGTCACCTAGGGTTTTGATGCCATTCCATGACATTACTGCCAAGACCAATGTCAAGAATATTTTCCTCTGTGTTTCTTCTGGGTGTTTTGAGCTTAAGATCTTATACTGAAATCTTAAACCCACTTTGAGTTGATTTTTGTGTATTGTGTGAGATAGGGGTCCAATTTTATTCATTAAAAGGGTTTGAATCTTGCCACTAGTCATACTAGATTTTATAGTGAAAGCAGTTGTCTGATAAACATTTTTGCATACTTTCATTCTTCTATTTTTCTTTCATAAGTTATTTTTATTTTGTATCTAAATAGGAAAAATGCCTTGATCATTTAAATATAGGCAGTAGAAGTCTATGTATTTTATGATCAAATCCTCACTTATTCATTTGAAAATATTAATGAACATTACTATGTGCTTGGCATTATTTTAGGTGTTTGTGTTAATACTGAAGAAGAAACAAATGAATCTGCCCTAATGGGGCTCCACTGTCACAGAGGAATGAAGGCCAGGGACACCAAACACTATAAATGAATATTTTTAAAAGAATTTTAATAACTTACTAAAGATTAGAAGTGTATGTGATGATCAAGCTATGTCTCATAGATTCGGTGGCATTTTTGTAAAGACTTAACGAATGCAAGGAGTTAGTCATGGAATTATTTAGTACTGTAGGGTTCCAGCCAGACAGAATAGATCATGCCAAGGCCTTTATGAGGAATGTGCCTGGCAATAATGCCAGTGTTGCTGGAGAAGAACAAACCATAGGAAGAAGAGTATAAAATAAGCCTTGAGGACACAATGAGGGGTCAGATTGGGTAATGAGCTAGGGAAATGAAAGAGCAGTAGTTTTTATTCTTACGTACAATAATCACATTTGATTTGAGCAGAGGAATAACAAAGCCTGACCCATGTTTTCCTATGTTAACCTCTTTGGTTTAAGGTTGAGAGTGTCTACTACAGGTCAAGGAAGTGATGATGAGTTGGCTTTTTGTAGTCATAGTGCAAGGGTGAGGAGTGACTGTGGAGTTTGGATATTTAGAAACTAGAAAGAATTAAGTGCTGAGAATTGGATGTAAATTGTGAGCAAAGGGGAGTCTAAATCCAGGGTTTTAGCCTATGCAACTGAAAAACTAGATATTATGAGCTGATGGTTAAGAATGAGAGGAGCAGGTTTAGAAAGGAAATTTAGGATTCAGTTTGGACATGTGAACTTTGAGGCACATATTACAAATCCAAAGGATGAAGTTGAGAAAAGAGTTAGGCGCATGCTTGCAATGTTTAAGGAACAGTGTGTGACTGCAAGGCAGTAAGTAATAGAACTGTACTAGAAGATATCAAAAAGCCAGAAACTTTTTTGGGGATTTTTTTTTTCCTGACCATGATAAAAGCACATTGAGATTTACAAACAGGGAAGAAAATCTGGCCTATAATTTAAAAGGATTCTTCTGTTCCTGGGCTTAAGTATTTTCTGCCTTATTTTTTCACTTGGATAGAGGAACTAAATTTATTTAGTGAAAACAGTATTTATTCAGAAAATTATCTTTTATTGACAAATTTAGTTGTGTATATTTATGGGATCTAATGTAACATTTGGATCTATGTATACATTATATAAAGATTTAACTAAGCTACTTAACATATCATCCAACCAATTTATAATTTTGTCATGTGTGGTAAACACGTTAAGAAGGGTTGCCGGGCGTGGTGGCACAAGCTTGTAATCTCAGCACTTTGGGAGACTGATATAGGAGAATCACGAGTTCAAAACCAGCCTTAGCAATGGTGAAGTGCTAAGCAACTCAGTGAGACCCTGTCTCTAAATAAAACACAAAATAGGGTTAGGGATGTGTCTCAGTTGTTGAGTACCCCTGAGTTCAATCCCTGCTACCCACCCCTCCAAAAAAAGAATAAAAAAGAGGACAAGGGTTATATGTTATGGTAGATAAATAGTCAAAATAGTAAGTGGAGATAAAGGAGTCAATAATTCAATATGTAGCATGTATCTATTATTGAATAACAAGCTGCCCAAAACTTATTGCCTTAAAACAGCACAATTTGTTATTTCTTCTAATTCTGTGGTTGGGAATTAATTTTTCTGCTGATTTCAGTTGCAGTTATTCTTTCGATTTCAGTCATCTGATAGACTGACAAATGGAGAATTCTAGATGGTCCCACTGTTATGTCTGGTGGTTGGGGCTGACGTTGAACACATGGCCTCAACTAGGCAGTACATTAACCCATGGCTTTCAGTAGACTGTACCAAACTTCACAATATGTTGGTCTCAGGGATTCAAGAATGAGAAAAAACAGGCAAGTACTCTTAAGGCCTAGTATTTGTAATCACATAATACCATTTCCACCATCTTTATTGATCAAAGCAAATCATTAGACCAGGTTAGATTCAACGACATGGAAATACAGACTTCACATCTGGACAAGAAAAACAGTATATTGCAAAGGGGAGATGAACCTAGTGAGACTTGATTATTTTGACAGCTATTATAATAATCCATTATAAATAAATTAGAGATTCTCACTGTAATCAGTGAGAATCCCTTGGCCTATTTGAACCTGATATGGAGCTGTCTTCAAGCTGTGTTTAAATAATATAAATATGGCCATTAAGAATAAGTTGCATTAATGAATGGACAGATTAAGACCAAGAAGCATAGTAGAACACTTTTTGGCAACTTAAGTCTAGATAACCAGTCAAGGAAAATATAATAAACTCAGATGACATTTGAATCATTAGAAATTTGTAACTTGGTTTAATTATCTTCTTTTCTTTATTCTACTTTGTAGTGAAGTTTAAAACTTATGCATAACCTGTTTACATTCTCAAATATATTTTATTATAAAAAAAATTTCCAAAGTCCTAACTCCACAAAAATATCAGTTGTTATACATTTCTTCTTGTTAGCTATGTTAGACTCCATCTGAATAGCTTCATAATTAGGTTGTTAATATTGCTCTGGAACAGCTGAGCAAATAAACTGATACGAATCAACTTACTGTTTTGGGTTTTCTTGCGTATCATAAAAGATTCCTAAGCATAGAGCAAGGGAAATTTTGCCGAACCATTTTGGAGAATTGGAATTAAAACAAAAAACGACAACAACAAAACAAAACAAAACAAAACCCCCTAATAGGAATGGTTTCTGTTTCAGAAGTAAAATAAGTAAACTCCTTTCTCTCTTCTGTCTCTTGATTGATCAACATATGTACCTATGTTTCTGCCTAACAATTTACCAGCTGAGACTTTGATGTTCCAAGAAAGAGAGAGAGCGAGAATGAGAGTTAGCGAGAGAGAGAGAAAGAGAGATTCAGAGATTTAAGACAACTGAATATTTGTTATATATAACTTAGACAAACAGAGACTATCTAAAAAGACTGGAAAATGAATTTTGGGATTTAAATATTGAATTGCCATCATAATTGAGCTGTCTCCTTGTTGTACACAGAAGCTCTAGTGGGACAGCTTTATGAAAGCACAAGTCATATTCCATAAATTTCACTCATTTTAAGTGTAAATTCAATCCTAATTTAACATATTTACAGAGTTTTATAGCCATCACCACAATCCAGTTTTAGAACATTTCCATCTCCATATTCCCACCATCAGTCCCAGGCAACCACTAATCTGCTTTCTGTCTCTTTTCTGGATATTTCATATAAACAGAAATATGTGTGTTCTTTTGCATCTGACTCCTTTCTCTCAACAAGTTTCTGCAGTTTATCCATGTTGTAACATGTATCAGTACTTGATTTTATCCTCTCCCACCTACCTTTTTTTCTTTCTTTCCTGAATTGTATTCTATCTTTGTGTTAGTCCATTTTGCTGTTATAACAAAATACTTGAGACTGGGTAATTTATAAAAGCATAAATCTATTTCTGACAGCTCCAGGTTCTAGGGTGTTCCAGATCAAGGTGTTGCATATTTGGTGTCTGGTGTGCATCTTCTGTGTACTTCTACAGTGGTTCCTGGTTGCTATGTCCTCACATGGTAGAGGGCAGAATGGCAAAAATGGTCCTAGCTCATTCTCCCTATCTCTTTCATAGAGTCACTACTAGTCATAAAGCCTCTGCTCATTACTTAAATCACTTTATAAAGTCCCTATTTTTTTAATACTATTGCATTGGGAATTAGGTTTTAACATAAATTTTGGAAGGAACACAAATGTTCAAACCATAGAATTCCACTTCTCATTTCCCCAAATTCATTTCTGCCTTGCATGTAAAATTCATTCATTTCTTCCCACTAAACAAGTCTTAACTTGTTTAGACTTCATCAAGTCCTTAACCCAACAGGGAAAACGACATTAAATCCTGACATTTGAGGGTAATTTTCTTTGATTCCATGTTATAACTTCTGGATATTTTAGACAGGGCTTGGCCACTAAGACGCTGAGGGATCCCACCTCCATGACTTTTCTGGACACAGCCCACAAAGCAGACTTCACCATTTGAAATCTGGTGGCTTCTCCCAGGCAGTTGCACACTGATGGCTCTACATTTAAGGTGTCCAATGAGAAACTCCACCCCTATCTCAGTTAGGATTTTCCCTAGTGGCACCCCTGTGGTATTTCTTTTCTGGGCCACAAGGCCATCCAGGACTTCCTTTGAAGGAGCCATTCTTTCACAGCTTATGTACTCTGCACACCTGCAGAGTCATCACTGCATGCATGCTGCTGAGGTTTATCACCTGTGTCCTCTGGAGCAGTTGCCTAAGCCATATCTGTGCCTGCTGAGGCTGCATAGCCACACCTGTGGTTCAGGAGTACTGTTCCAGAATGCAGGGGTTACAATTAAGGTTTTCTTGGGCACAAACCCAGAAGTGCCACAGGCATTCTGGGCCCCTTCCTTGAAGCTACTTTGCTCCAGGGGCCGGCTCCATAGTACCTTCGAGGTTATTCTTCCAGCGTCTGGATGAGTGGCATCTGGCTTTCTTCTGTTTCTACTAATCTCTCACTTTGGGCATTTTCTCCTGAACACCATTTTTATTTTTTGCAGTCTGGCCAGAATGGGAATTTTCCAAATCTTTAAGTTCTGCTTCTCTTTTGATTATAAATTCCATCTTTAATCCATTTAACTCTTCTCTCATTTTAGCAGTCAGGAGATACCGTGCAGCTCCCTCAACATTTTACTTAGAGATTTCTTTGGCCAAATATTCCACTTCATCAGTCTTAAATTTTTCCTTCCTTCTGCAAAATACTAGGACATAAGCATATTTCAGCCAAGTTATACCACTTTGATGAGGCTGGCCTTTCCTCTGCTTTCCAATAAAATATTCCTCATTTCTAATAACTCATCAAAATGGCCGTTGCTATCCATATTTTTACCATTCTGAGTATATCCATAATCTTTCAGAAGGTTTAGACTCTCTATCGTTCTTCTCTTCTTCTGAGCTCTCCCCAGAATTGTCATGAAGTGTCCCACTTCTCAGTACCAATCTTTATATTGGTCTGCTGCTATAACAAAATACCCGAAACTGTATAGTTTATAAACAAACAAACAAAAAACCCAAACAACCACCTGATTTCTGACAGTTTCTGGGGCTGGGAAGTCCAAGATCAAGACCCTGTAGGTTTGGCGTCTGGTGAGGACCTTTTCTCTAATTCCAAAATGATGTTTTGTTGCTTCATTCTCACATGACAAAAGGCAGAGAGGCTAAAAGGGCCTAGCTCGTTCTCCCCAGCCTTTTGATAAGGCTCTACCTTCATGATTAATCTCCTCCTTTTTCTTTCTTTCTTTCTTTTTTTTTTTTTGGTACTGGGGATTGAACTCAGGGGTACTCGACCACTGAGCCACATCCCCTGCCCTATTTTGTGTTTTATGTAGAGACAGGGTCTCACTGAGTTGCTTAGCGCCTCGCCGTTGCTGAGGCTGGCTTTGAACTCGCGATTTTCCTGTCTCATCCTCCCTAAGAGCTGGGATTACAGGATTGAGCCACCGCGCCCAGCTCTAATCTCCTCCCAAACAGCCCACTTGTTAATAAATATTGCTTCATTGAGGATTTATGTTTCAACATGACTTTTGGAAGGAATGTCATCTTTCAGATCATAGCAATTAGGCATTAATTTTTATGTTGCTGTTGCCATATTTCTCTCCAACATGCACACTATATGTATCATTCATAGTCATACTGATTTTTTTAAACTAGTAGCAGCAATAATTCTAATGCATTTTAACAATTCCAATTTGGGGGTACCTTGTAACAGTTTATTTTCACACCATTAATGGCTTTGCTTAGATGATTGTCCTGTTTATGGATTTCTTTTGAGAGTCACTTGATGTGTTCACTTTGTGCTACTGTAATAGAACACTGGGGCTGGATAATTTACAATAAATAGAAATTTAAAGTTCTGGAAGCTGGGGAGTTCAATATCATGGTGCTTGTCCCTGACAAGGGCCTTTTGGCTGCTTTATAACATGGAAAACATCACACAGTAGGAGGACACTGCATGAGGGTGGCCCACTCCATGGCAAAAAGCCCACTCCCTTGGAGCTCTCAAGAATGGGTATAAGTTTGGGTGAAGTGGCGCATACCTGTAATCCCAGTGGCATGGGTGGCTGAGGCAGGAGGTTTGTGAGTTCAAAGCCAGACTCAGCAATTTAGCAAGGCCCTAAGCAACTCAGTGAGACCCTGTCTGTAAAAATACAAAAAAGGCTGAGGATGTGGCTCAGTGGTTAAGTGCCCCTGAGTTCAGTCCCCAGTACAAAAACAAACAAAAGACAAACAAACAAACAAGAAAAGAGTGGATTTAATGCTCTTCTAAAGGGGATTTCTCTGTCCTTGTCCCTTCTACCACATGAGGACATGGTGGGACAAGCACCAGGCTTTAGTCTATTTGACCTCAGAACTGTTTCTCTTTCTTTCTTGGGTCTATCGATTTTAAAGGGATCAAACCCTATTTGCTGCATTTCCAAGGTTCCTTTGTCACCCTTTGTTGTCTGTGATCAGCTGGCAGGAGATTGGCAGATAGAAGAGAGAACTCTGAGTATTTCTCCCCTCCCCCATCTTTACATTGTGTGTATTCAGCAAGGGCTGCTTCTCCTCCTTTTTTGTTTCCTCCACTTGAGACCTCTGCTATGGTTCCAGCTTTATCCAGGTGATCTTGGGTTTTGGACTTTGTGTTTTCGGGATCATAATGGCTTCTTGCTGTTGCTAATCTTTGGATTGCTGTACAACCATCTGTTTGGACTCTCAGATCTTCTATCACCTCATCTAATGAATTCTCTGCATTAAATTATTATTAAATTATTGTTCTGCTTAATATAAACAGAATTTCCAGTAGAATTTTCTGCTGTGATGGAAATGTTCTATATTTGCACTGTCTAGCACAGTACCTGCTAGCTACAGTGGCTATTAAATACTTGAAATGTAGCCAGTGCAGTGAAGGGTATGAATTTTCAATGTTTAACAATTTAAAATCAATTTAATTAATTAATATAAGTAGCCATATCTGGCTTGTGGCTATTATATTGGACAGCAGAGCCCTATATTAAAGATAAAATTATTTTCTCCTAGTTGCAGAGATTAAATTCACCTCTTAACTATTTTTTTTTTAATTTAAAAGTCAACATTTTTTTCTTTAAATTTTATCCCAGTGCTTTTAGGCTTAAAGTTCTCCCCATTTACAGACTTGGCAAATGACTTTTATTTTTTAATTTTTCCTTTACATTTAAATTTTGTCATCTCAAGTCTATTTTGGTGACAAGTCTGACTGTTTTAACTCATCTGAAATGTTTTATGACTGCTTTATAAAATTTCGTTTTATTTTACATTAGGTTCTTAGTTTTAAAAGAGATAAAAGTTAATGTGGTCCAACCTTTCCTGAGTTATTAATACCATATTTAGTGTAGTCATACACTTCTTCCATAGACCTCCTTTGCCCAACCTTTTCTTTTATGGCTATATCTAACTTTTAGAAAATTATACCTTGTATTAATACTGGATTTGTTTTTTTGTAACCTCTATCAGTTGGTTTTATTTAATTCTTAAGAGTAATTATAAAATAAACATGATTCTTTTTCATGACAGTACTTTTGAAGTTTCTACAATTTTCATTGGAGTTTTTTTTCCCATGTTAAATGTTCAAAGTTTCTTTCATTATACCTCAGGTAGTACAACTCTAAGTTCTATACCTTCTTTGCATAGCCTTAGGTTGACTGGACCAAAAGTCTTATAGGGCTTTCATTTAACCTACTTCAATGTAACATAATTATATTTCAGGACATGGTAAGATATCCAGTAGGATTAGCTAAATTCTTATTTTCATCTTGGTTGATTAAAAAAACCCTTTCCCCTACATATTCTCCCTACCTTATCATCAAGCATAATTCATTTGACAGGTTCTTACCAAATATGTGCTGCTGTTGTCCCCAGAGGTAGTACTGGTTGTTTGTACTCAAATACAGGATGTTATATTCTACCCCTATAGAATTGTATCTTGTTGCAGCCTTTACCAAAGAAAAAGACTATGCCGATGTATCCTGCTTCTTAATGCTATTACAATGATCAATGAATTTGAACATGAGTTTTGTCAGGGACAACATTCAAACTATAGCAGTGGATAATTTTGTTAACTCAAGACTTTGTGTATGTATATAGTAAAATGACTTTTGATATTTTTACAGAAATTAGATTCAGCAAATTCTTATCTTTTGTTTCCTTAACATGCATTCAGTATCTTTGTGTGTTATCTATGAAATTTACTCTATTCATTTTACTCATTACTCAAATATACTTTGTGATATTTTAGCTAATGTTTTTGGCTATTAATCAAAATAAGACTATATCTGGTTAGTATAGAAAAAACTTGAAAATTATATTTCTCTGGGAAAAGCATTGTGAAATGTAAGAGATCAGCTGTTAAATAGTTTTATTAAATGTGCTTTGACTTCCAAAATAATAATGGTGAGAAATAATATGTCCAATTTGCAGGTTTTAATTTTAATGCATTTTTTCTTTAGCATTTGTGGAATCCAGCATTTGGAACGAATAGGAAAGAAGCTGAATCTCTTTGATTCCCTTTACTTCTGCATTGTGACGTTTTCTACTGTGGGCTTTGGGGATGTCACTCCTGAAACATGGTCTTCCAAGCTTTTTGTTGTTGCTATGATCTGTGTTGCTCTTGTGGTTCTACCCATACAGGTAAATAAAACCTTGCTAAATTTTATAGAAATGTGCAAAGTCTTGTAAAAGTGAATGTTTACATTTCAATAAAAATACCTGTTGCCTTATTCATCTAGCAGTAATTTACTGCCACAGACTATTGTTATATTAATAACTTATGTAAATTATTTCAGTAATTCCATTTTTTATTAGAAACACTTTGATGTTGTTCTCCTCCAGTCACAATTGATAGCTCACATCTTGTTTTAATTATTCGAGATGCTTTCTTTTATATAAACAGTATTAAATCACCTCAATTATGGGATACTATAATTCTAATTATAGGATGATAGACTAAGGAAATAAATTTCTGAAGGATTTATTTCTCTTAGCTCTTGAAAATCAACCTAAAAGCCATAAACTTCAATGGATTAGAAGTTGATTGCTTATGTTGTTCAGCCAAACCATGATTTGGACAACTAGTATATGGTATTTTGGGACCTGAATAAAAGGTTGCAAAAACACAGAGCTATAAAATGTGACTTAAGATAAGTAGAAGTAATCTCCAACCCCTTCTTATAATGAGCCCTGGATGCTCCTAAGTGAGCAGGTCAGCAACAGAGATAAGGTAAGTGTAAATTAAACTTGCATGTTCATTACACAACATTAGCCACAATGTATCTAAATATACTTTGTGTAGCCACAATAATTACCTTCTATGTCTTCTTTCCTGACATTGCTCCCTTGCTCACTCCACTTCCTCCAGACCCTGGTGAGGTTGTGGTGTGGCTTGTGTGCCCTGATAAGGCAATTTCCCCTTGCATGACTGGGAAGAACTTGACAGGAGAATGTGGAGGGATGCTGACAGTTTCGCTCAGCATATGGCATATCTTATCAAGTTCTACTGTATATAAAGCAGAGGCATAAGCCTTTTAGTGGCCTGATATGATATAGTCACACAATTGTGGTAATTTATTTCCTTAGAGACCTGAAACTCATAGGATACCCTTACAAACTCTGAAGAAATCATATATCAAATCTGTTCTTGAAGAGAACACTTAGAATCTCAATTAGTTCACCTAAGAAATTGACTGTACCTAATAAAAGATACATATACTGCATTGATTTTTTTGTACTTTCATGTATGATGTTATTCATTCACATTTGGAAAATATATTACAGTTTGAACAGTTGGCCTATTTGTGGATGGAGAGACAAAAGTCAGGTGGAAATTATAGTCGACATAGAGCACAGACTGAAAAGCATGTTGTTCTGTGTGTCAGCTCACTGAAGATTGATTTACTTATGGATTTTTTAAATGAATTCTATGCTCATCCAAGACTACAGGTACATTTGAATTATCTTTGCATGATACTGGATCATACCTACTAATATATTATCAAATTCAATTAACTGACAGTGCAGCCTGCTTTCTGGAGGATTTTAATTTACACAGCTAAAGGTAGAGAGAGTAAATGAAGAACTACAAATATAACCAGGAACATAGAAAAAATGCGGAGGAATAAACAGCGTTTTCGGTTTCCTTCTATATCTACACTAAAAGACAGATGGAATTATGTTAATGCAGAAAGAAAGATTTTCTTTGAATTAAATGGTTGCTTTTTCTCCCTTGGGTAAATCATAAATGCCATTTTTATGAAACAGTGAATTTTAACATAAAGTATAATAAAACAATGAAGGAACCATTTCAATATCATCTGCTCACTTGGATGCTACAGAATTTCATGAAGTATTGCTGCTGGAAATATAGAAGTTTGGAAGTGCCCTTTTATTTATTTAGTTTTGTTGGTTTGTTTCCTAGAGTTTAAGTACTATTTATAGTACCAGTAAATGACCCAAAATTGGACAATAACTAGATGGGTTGAGAACACGAATTCAAAAGAGTTTAATTTGCCTATGCAGATGAAATCCTTGGATATTTCCACTTTTCAGGTCAATGTAGATTTAGGTAATCTTCTTTCCTGATTAATGCACTTAGAACAATTCAAAGACCAAAGAGTTGTTGGTCTTTTCTCAAAACTTGAGTGCCATGTGGTTAAATAGTCCCAGTAATTGAGACATTGCTTAGTATGTCTGCTTACGGTTCCTTTATAAAAAGTAAAAGCAAGCCAGGCACAGTTGTGCAAGCCTGTAATCCCAGCACTTAGGGAGGCTGAGACAGGAGAATCACGAGTTCAAAGCCAGCCTCAGCAATGGTGAGGTGCTAAGCAACTCAGTGAGACCCTGTCTCTACATAAAACACAAAATAGGGCTGGGGATGCGCTTCAGTGGTTGAGTGCCCCTGAGTTCAATCTCCAGTACCAAAAAAAAAGTAAAAGCATAGATTTGTGAATATTTTTAGAGCTTTTTACATACTATATTTTTACATTAAAAATCCTTACTTTATAACAGATAATTAAGTTATATAATATAATCTTTTGTTTTTATATCAATTAAATGGTGGTTTGGATAAATTTTTGTTCATATCTTGGATTTAAATTTTTCTTATTAAATAATTTCTAGTTTCTTTATTATAACTTATAAGAAAAATCTCTTTTTTGGAAAATTTTGATCTTATAATCATTAATTTTGTCTAGTATCAATATGGAGAATTCTTAAAGTCCAAAACTTCCACCTTATATATTTTAGAGCAATAAAATAGTGAATGTTCATCAGAGATGAACATTCAACATTAAGTCCAACAGATCAATTTGTTTTACACCATTTCATCTCTTTGAATACTTTAGTGTTTTCTCTAAGGGATCATATATTTTGAAAAATTTTTTATCCCAAACTCTTTTATTTACTTTGTCAGTATTTTCAATGTTTTCATGAATTACTCATTGAAATATTCATCAAAATTGTGTAAATTATTGTCCATAAAATATTATCAAATGATAATCATAATCACATTTTTGTTTTCAGGAGGAACAACTTGAAGGAGACATGGATTATTAAACACTTCTACATGCCATTCAATGTGTATTTTGGGATCGTTCTGTAGTTATAACTAAATACTTCATAGGCTGAAAGTGTGGGGTGGAGTATGTGGAGATAATTACTTCCCTTTGTGGTACTAATATGATTGAAATAGATCAGGAGGAATGATTTAAGAAATTTTTGTTTGTCTCAGTTGTATTTATTATAATATATTATATAATGTGATTTTATTTAATATATGCTCAAGTTTTAAATATAAACCTCTATAAGCAAAAGTTCATTTCAATTTTGTCACATTTCAAAGTATTCTTAAATGTTTTAATTACCTAGGTAAGATAAAGCATTCCTGTTTCTACTTCATTTTTCATTTTGTTTTGAATAGGATTATTATGTGGTGATTTTGTGTCCTACTGAAATGGATGTGCAAGTTCGAAGGGTGTTACAAATTCCAATGTGGTCTCAAAGAGTTATCTACCTTCAGGGTTCAGCTCTTAAAGATCAGGATCTACTGAGAGCAAAGTAGGTATCCTTATCTGTTTTCCATCTTGCAGCCTGTGGTTTTGAGTGCTTTAATATCTTTTCTTTCCTCCAAATTTCAGCAGTTTTCAGTGATACAAAATGTGTTAAGGATATTGGAATATAGAAATTAGCCTTATTCCTGCTACTGGTCCAATTAAAATGTTAAAAACACAGAAGTGGTTTATTTACTCCTCTTCCCAGCCTTACCTTATGGAAAGATGTTTAGCAGACTCTGTCCACATAATGCCATGAGAAGTCTGGCATGGTCTAATTCCCTAAGCTATCAAGAAGTGGGTGAATGTATCCAGACTCACTGTTAACAGTAGTCTCCAAGTCCCTGCATACTGTTTTGATTCCACAAATAAAAATCTTGGACTAAGCACTATTTGAGATATCAAAATAATGAGTCAAGTTTTAAATTTTAAAGAGTTTGCAAAAATATACTAGATAGAGAGCACTTGTGTTCTCTGTGATCAGGGACAGAAGAATCCCTGGGGGCTGGAGGAATCTGGAAGGTGAGAAGTCTTCCTGAACAGCGCTGTTCCTGTTGTACACATCCCAGCCAACTTAGCTTCAAGTGACATAATCTAAACCATTTTTCATAGGACATGGAGGTTCTATCACATGAGCAGAGTGAAGCAAGACTGGGCAGACCATGGGCCCCTGGAAATTAGGGATTCCTCAATACGAAGTCCTTAGTTTCAGAAGCCAAAAGAAAGTCTTAGCAGATGTGTTTTTGCTAGATGTTTCCTCCTGCTTGAAAAGTTTTAAACATGTCTTCGTGTTCATCCTTAAGTTGATCTATGTGCTCCTTAAGATTTAAAAGTCTCATGAATATTAAAGCATAAGCTCCCCCGACACCCGAGTGGCGCGCGTGTGTGTCTGTGTGTGTGTGTGTGTGTGGCAGAGAGAGAGAGAGAGAGTGTGTGATCACAGGCTGATTAAAAAAAGAGTAGAGGAAAAGTAAAATGCTCCTTTTTGTTGCTTAATCATGCAAATGGTTACTATATACCTAGCATTTAGGTACTCTGATACTACTTTTGATTCATAAATGGCAAAGGCAAACTGAGGCTTGTTTTAATGATTCACTTTCTAAAGCATGAGGTCACTTGAAACCACCAGGTTATAATAAAAACCATAAAATGGGAAAATAAATGCTTCTGAGAGTTTGATAGTATTATGGTGGATTAAATACTTCCTATGTATTTTTTTATGTAAGCGAGTTCTTTGAGTCATCAGATGTTCCCAGCACCTCAAGCAATCCCTGAATTTAGGTGTTTGCCATTTGTTCTCTTCATCGTTACTTGGGTACTCTAGAGGAATTGTTGCTTAGATAATAATATAATCTGTATGTTTATATTCACTTGTGTAGATAAACAATGATTAATTTATTGTACGATTTAAGTTCTTTACACAATAAGCATATATAATGTCCATAGAATGTTCAGTATTAATTTGTATGACAAATGAAAAAAAATTTTTTTGATCTCAGAAAGTAATCTGAGCTGTTAGGATCTAAGATAGATATTATTTAGAATTAACATAATCAATGTATGATTAAAAGTTTGAAAATGGTTTCTCAGCAAAAGCGATCACACAGGAAACAGTCCTTCACTGGAATCCCTCCCCAAAAGAAAGGGGATGAAGGTGTGAGAGGGAGCCAGCTCATAATACTCAAAAGGCTGGGCTGAGAAAGAAGTGAGGGTGACAGTTTCCATTTTTGTGTTCATTTCTAATCCTAATTTCATATAAAAGATGTGGGATTTAATGTTAACTAACACGTTCTTCAACACAATTCCCCATGCAAGGAGCAAGGAATAGGATTCTCCAAACAAGTTCCAAAGGTCAGTTGCATGAGTTTTGAATTGCTTTGTTGAAAATGATGTTTAGAAAATGTTATCTTAGTAATCATGGCTCAACATTTATTCAGAACTGTTTGGTTTGAATTAATTTCATGAACTTTTTATCTTTGCTCTCCATTTGAAAATCTTATTTTTGGGAAAAGGTTTATTTTATTATAGCGTACCAGAAAAATAAATAATCCTTCATTTTGAAAATACACATTCTTATGCTTTTAAAACATTATGTATGGAGCACTCGAACATATTTCTGCATCACTAAATTTAAGAAATATAAAGCCTTAGCATGAGGGGAAGGGGTTGGAACTCGACCATGCTTTATCTCAAAGAAATAGATACGGTGGAGTTTGATTTATGAATGCTGACCAGCTCTGTTCCCACTTTCTTAGTTTAACTGACATTGCAGTTGAAATGTAATCAATCATGAAACAAGGTCTAATACTACCCCTTAATTTACGCAAAATCTATATAAAAATATATAATCATAAAAGAAAATAAAGTTTGACTTTTTAAAGTTCTGTCATAAACTATTGAGTTATATAGACAATCCAACAAATATTTTTTATTCAGTCAAATATAGTCATGATCTGCTAGAAATTCAACTTTTGCTTAAGCTTAAGGATGCACATAGTCTACATGTACTGTATGGACCAAGCATTGAAATTATATTCTCCAAGTGATATTTCAGTGTGTAATTATTTTGTTTTTCTGTATGTATTTAGGATGGATGACGCAGAGGCCTGTTTTATTCTGAGCAGCCGCTGTGAAGTAGATAGGACATCATCTGTAAGTTTCTAATATCTCCTTTTGTAAGTTGTGCTTTTCATATTAGGTTTTTGTTTGTTTGATTTTTATAAATCGTCCAATAATAAATATTGGTGATCTTACATTTTACTAAAGAGAAGCAACAATTTCTTAGCTATCTTTGCCTTAATATAAGAAAAGCTGCAGCCGGGCGCAGTGGCGCAAGCCTGTAATCCCAGCACTTAGGGCGGCTGAGACAGGAGAATCACGAGTTCAAAGCCAGCCTCAGCAACGGCGAGACGCTAAGCAACTCAGTGAGCCCCTGTCTCTACATAAAACACAAATAGGGCTGGAGATGTGGCTCAGTGGTCGAGTACCCCTGAATTCAATCTCTAGTACCAAAAAAAAAAAAAAAAAGAAAAGTTGCATTGCTTATTGTGTCAACAAAAAGTTTTCATCAAGTAATTTCTACTAACCATCTAAATTTCCTGTTGATCAAAATGAAAACAGAACTAGACCATTTTCTTGTTGTTAAATATATCCTACAATATATAATTTTGTTAAAGTGGCCTCAATTTCCTTAACACTAAAACCAGGCAGATGGATCAGGCAGTCTGCATTAGAATCAATTTTAGAGTTTCTAAAAAAATATGCATTCATGAAAATTTCATTCAGGGTATCGCTGGTGGGAATCAGAAATTGGTATATTTTTAAAAGATCCCCAGGTGAGTTTAATAACATTTGGTTTGTTTAACATTTGATTTATAGGGTCTCTGGGATATATTTTTTAGGTCCAAAGTTCTATAAACTTATAATGAAATTAAATAAATTATTGAAGTATAACTTTCATTATTTTAAAATGTGTTATAATTTTATTATTTGTTACAAGTGCTTTAATTTTTCCATGTTAACTAAGTACTGGTACCTATTATATTTTCAAACCAATAATCCCATCTCTAACTTTATCTGTGGTGCATGGACAAATGAGAATGCTGGATGACTTCTTTAGTGACCAGGGGAAAGGCAAGATATGCTCATGTTTTCAAGCACATATTTTGACCATTACTGGAGCATCAATTAGACACACTGTTGCACAAATTTAGGACTCTAAATCTTGAATGTGGCAGGCTCTGTGATGTCCTCACTAGAATTTATGTAAAGTTCTTATTAATTCTTTTTTAATTTCAAACCAATTTTCTCATCCTTCACTTGAAGAAAGCTGCTATGGTTTGAATTGTGTCCCCACAAATTTTATATGTTGAAGACCTAACTCCCAGTACCTCAGATGTGAATGGTGGAGGTAAAGTGTATTCAGAGGTAATCCAATTATAATGAAGCCATTAGGGCAAACTCTAATTTACTATCACTGGTGCCATATCAAAAAGGAAAAAAAAAATTGAGACAGACGTGTATACACAGGAGTTCCAAATTAACATGAAAACAGCTAACTATGAGCTTAAGAAACAAGTCTGAAATAGATCCTTCCCTGACAGCTCTCAGAAGGAACCAACTCTGCCAATGCCTTGATTTCAGACTTCTAGCATGAAGAACTGACTGCTAGACAGTAAATTTCTGTTGTTTAAGCCATCCAGTTTTTTGTGCTTTGTTATAGCAGCCCCAGAAAACTAGGAGTTGGGTAGAGATCAAACAAATGATTGGAAAAGTTGCAAAATGTTTTATTTTAAAATATGCTTAAAATAATTCATTACTCTCCTCCTTTTCCTCACTTACTGGGTCATTCATACCAGATCCTTTTCAATTTACTTAAGCACTGCTCCAATAGTTCCTTAATTGGTTTGGCATAGTAGATGCTCCAAACATATACACTGAAAAAATGAGTTTGAATTGAATATAATCTTGTGTTTCTATAATTATTTGACTTATGTAAATTTTCGCTTCTCAAGTGTAAGTTAGGTTTGCAATACATTCAGTCTTTCAGTATTTTTAATGCCTTTGGGTCACAAGGGAGGTACAAGCATTAGGAAATAAATACATGATATCTTCTAGAGTACCTTTTACCATGCGAATATGGGAGCTTTCAGTTAAACAAATGCATTCTATTTTTTCCTGACACTCTACTAAGTTGATAGGAAGGGCATAAAATGATTGATACCCATAAGAACAGAAGGTTTAGTTCTCTGTTAGACAACCAAAGAGAATTTTTGGAAGCTAGCAAGCAGGTGGAAGAGTGGCAACTGGCTCAGCCAGAAGGAAGTTGAAATTTAGGTTGAAAGAGGAAACAAATCAGAAGCAGGCTGCTTTCTGCAACGGAACCTCAAGTCTCAGGAGATAGAAGCACCAGATGCCTCTGAAAGTAAGGTTATATGTAGGACTAAATGTACCAATAACAATTAAGTCTTTGAGAAAAGCAGATTGCCTTAATTTTCCATATATTTATTGCTGGTTACTTTCTTAGCCCTGAGAAAAGAGGTTTACTGTTTGGACAATTTCATCTAGGAATACTCTCCTTTCAGAGACACTAAGCATATGCTAAAATTAGGGGAATTAGGAGCCAGTTGCCTCATTGACTATCACATGCTTCTCCTTCTTCCCAGGTCTTGCAGAATCCTTACAGCCAGGTTCATATTTCTATTAACAACATTGGCAGAGGTTTCTCTGAGGACATGTTCCATCATAAGAGAAAATTCTATGTCTGTATACATATAAAATAGGGATAAAGTCTAGAGTTCCCCAGAGTAATATCACAGATTAATCATCTTACAGTAAAACCCCAAAATTCCCCTGCATTCACTTGAGTTTCAACAGCTTTCTAGAGCTTCTCTCCTATATGTTCAGACAATAGGAATTACCAGACATTTGAAAGAATTCCTAATTAGAACAAGAAAGGGTAAATGAATGAGTAAACAAACAAACAAACTTGCAGTAAAGAGAAATCAGAGGAAGTGTGAACAACACCATATAATTTTGGGCAAAGATATCAGTTTTAAAATATATATTTGCAAGATGTTACATAATAAATAACTTCATAGTAATATAAGAACCTGGTACATACATAAAACAAGAATAGCACGCTATAAACCAAACCAAATCAAAACAAAACAGAAACATTTGGGGAGCAAACCTAATATAGAGTAACAAGTAAAAAATTCAATAAAAGGCCTAGAAGGTAAACTTCAGGTCATTGGAAGATTGAAAAATAACAAAATGAATAATAAAACTAAATAACAGAAAGGAAGGGCCAAAATATGAGAAAATTAGAAGAGTAAGCAGAATAAACAATATCTATATAGTCTGAATTAAAGAAAGGGAACCTAGAAATAACAATGAACATCACTGAAAATATAATCCAATCAAATTCTCCAAACTAAAATTGTCAAATTCAAAAAAGCTCACTTATTATAGGACAATGAAAAGGAAAGACATAAATGGATTGGAGAAAATGAGATAAGAAAAAGATCATTTAAGGTAGAACTAAAATGAAAGTACAGATAGTAAGAGAACAAGAAGAAAACATTTAAAGCTCAGGATGGAGGATATGAGTGTCTTCAGACTTTTTTTTTTTTTTTTAACCAGGGATTGAACTCAGGGGTACTACTTGACCACTGAGCCACATCCAAAGCCCTGTTTTTGTATTTTATGTAGACAGGGTCTCACTGAGTTGCTTAGCGCCTCATCTTTGCTGAGGCTGGCTTTGAACTCGAGATTCGCCTGTTTTACAGACTTCTTGATGGAAGCCAGAAGGCAGTAGTAAAATGCCGTCAAAATTTTGGAGAAAAATAATTTTCAACTTAGTATTCTGTATCCTAGGAATATTTTATTCAAGTAAAAATACTGAAAGAAAAGTATTGTAAGGATTTAAGATTTCAAGAGATGCACAACTCATGGGAAACTGCTACAAAATGTTTTTTACTAAAATCATGATGTGAGCAAAGAAAAAGACGACGGAGGTTAGCCACCAGAGGAAGGAGAGTAGAAATTTCTATGGGTATCATGACAGAAGTTTGTAAACCAGCAAACTTGAACATCAGGCTCTGACCACAACAGAGAATGGAAGGCTTCCTCTGAGGAAATAATGAAATTGGTGTTACCTGGTGTAGTTGCATATGTTGAGAAGAGATTTCCATCTCTGGACAAATGTTTCTGACTGAATTTTGTTCCCTTAAAATTCACATGTTGAAGCCCTAACCCGAAGAACTTCAGGATTTGACTGTATTTGGATATGGGACTTTTAAATATGTAATGAAGTTAAAATGAGGTCAGTAGAACTGGTCCTATCCAATGACATATCCTTTAGCAAAAGGAAGTGTGGATACACAGATGCCAGTATGCAGGCCTTTGAAGAGACAGTAAGAAAGCAGGTATCTATGAACAATGGCCAAAGGCCTCAGAGGAAACCTGCCCATTCATTACCTTGCTCTTGGAATTCCAGCTGAAGAACTGTGAAAAAATTAATTTTTGTTGTATGAGCCATCTAGCCTGTGGTATTTTGTTATGGCAGCCTAACTAGGCTGCTCCATGTTTAGAATTATAATGAGTAATTACAGATTTGAAGAAATGCCAAAATGGAGAATTATATCTAGAGAAAGACCAATAACTCAATATTTGGAAAAAATTGGTGTTCACTGTGCTTTATTATAAATAATAGTGATGATAATGTGAATACTGAATATTGATCTTATCTGAATTGTTTTTGAAGTACATTCAAAGGAGGTAGGAAAGTGCAATTGAGGATGGGTTGAGAGAGTGGGGACAAGAAAATATGCTTTTCTATCTGTAGGCCTTGAAAAATGATGAAATAGTAAGAGTCATATTTAGATATGGAGGCAAATAAGAGAATAGTTAGAATTAGGGGTTTAAAGTAACTACGTCTGTGGAGTGGAAATGTGGCATATTCTTGTCACATGATAGAGAGGGGGATTTGCTCTGGTATGTTATAAAATTTGTCTTTTCTCACTATGTACATGTACAATTTTCATAATATTTTTAATTATGTGGAATTTGGAATGTAACTTTTATCTAGAAAAAATGTCATTATGGTGAAAAATGAAACTATTTATGAAGAGACAAATGG
Source organism: Geosciurus inauris (assembly GCA_004024805.1). Lineage (NCBI taxonomy): Eukaryota > Metazoa > Chordata > Mammalia > Rodentia > Sciuridae > Geosciurus > Geosciurus inauris. Next base: position 222,571 of record PVHX01000209.1, on the reverse strand, counting down.
GTTCTTCTACATGTCAACCTTATGTAACCCTTGAGATGACAATAAAAGACTGGGCATATTTGCAATTTAATTGCACATATTTTATGTACTTATATATTTTAAAATCCAATTTTCATCCCAAAACTTGATGAAATTATGCTTATTCACACATGTGATTTAGGAGAAGGTACAAGACATGCCAAGTGAAGCCTAGGAAAACAGGTATAATTCAACGGCTTTGTACTTTCAGACAACCGTTCAGTGAAAGTGGTAGTGTGATATAGCTGTGGAAGGTTCAGCAAAATAACAAGAAGTTTGTAGGTTTTGGGAAAACAAGTCAATTCTTAGAAACCCACGGTGGAGTTAATGTCATTGCTGGGGCATCTTGAATAAGGTACATGAAGAGAATATCACTGAGTCCTGGGAGTTGAACGGAGTTTAAGTCTTGATAGAGGTAAGGAAGAATCGTATCCACATGAGGCTCTGAATGTCCAACATCTTAATACCTTTGGCAAAGACTGGAGAGTCTCTCAGATGTTTTATACTTGGATATACAGAAGTGTCTACAACCCTTTGGGAGATAAACCGTTAGGGACTTGTTATAAAATGGATGACAGACTTCCTAGGGTTCTCACATCTGGATGTAACAATTGGCTTAATTCATCTCTTTTTAAAATCATTTTTACCTATAAGTGGGCACAGTGATTCAAAGTAGTTGACTTACATAGAAGAAATAAAATCTAGGCAAATCACGCATTATGTTAAATAGCTAACAGTGTTAACAGAGAGAACACCATATTGCTTGGTAATGAAAATGTTACATTTTATTTCTTAGGAAAGATTTGGCTAATTGCTGATGTAAACAATACTATATTATGTTCTGCACTGAGGTTGAATAAACAAGTCCAAAATTCACATCCATCCATCCTCCTTCTCCTCCTCCAGCATTTGGCTTAAATCCATTCATGAGCAGTGAAATCACTACTTTTTGACTCCCCCAAAATTGATGAACACATCTTTCCCACAATTTGGAAAATATCTAGACCAGCTTTATTTTTGTTTTCAAAGACAATATGGTGAAAATAGGAGGGCTTAGTTCAGAAAAAAATATTTTAGTTGCCTTTCTTATTATGTAAATTGTTCTGTTTGGGAGAAAAGTAGATGAAAAAAAAAATTCCTCCTTTGTCACTATCCAGTCTTGTTAAACTTTAGTCATTTCACATGCAGTAAACCTTTCTTATATTTTCAATTTAGAAAATAAACTCTTTTGACTTTTAATCTAATCAAATTATTGTCACCATAATTTTTACATGCTTCCAGTGTGTGAATTAGTATAATCTGTAGTATGCAAGAAAATGCATTTTTTTAAATATGTATAGTTCAATTTTTGATAGTAGGATTTTTTTTCAGGTCTGGGGATTGAACCAAGGGTGCTTGACTACTCAGCCACATCCTCAGATCTTTCTATTGTTATTAGTATTTTTATTTTGAGACAGGGTCTCACTAGACTGCTTAGGGCCTCACTAAATTGCTGAGGCTTACCTCAAACTTGGCGGTCCTTCCTCCCGAGTCACTGGGATTACAGGCATGTGCCACCACACCTGGCTTGATATTAGGCAAAATTGTAAAGGACTTTCCTATGTGGTCCTAAGTATTCTGATTTTTCAGTTTTATTTTCTTTGACATAGTAGGACATTTGAAGTATGTCAATGGTACACTATTTTGGAATAGGACACTTTTAGTTGTTATTTCTGTGCGTACAAAATCAAATGACTAAATTTTTCTGTTACTTTAATAAAACAGTTTCACCAGGAAGAATACAGCAACTATAGAATTGATGGTGCACATTTTACTCATTTGAGGAAGAGGTGTTCTGAATAACAACAAAATGAAAAATAATGGGGATTACAAAGGACTTGGCTTTGGAATGGACAATATTCCATGAAAAACTATGCCAATATAAAATTTTTGTATTGTTTATTGGAAAATCAGTAGGTAATTGGGAATTTCAAAGTGCCAAAGCAACTACTTAAGTCATTTTTTTCTCTTTATATTGAATGGCCAAAATCATTTAGAAAAAATCATTAGGGGTAGTTTCACTCATGTGAAAATGACTTTTGATTATCCTAGATTAATGTTATTAAAATAATAAAGTGCATGATATATACTTTTTATAGAAAATGTATACTTTCCCTTTCACATAATAACACTTAAATATTTGAAGTATAATACTAATTTTCTACAAATCGTAGATGCTTTTATAAGGGTTGGAATTTTAGTCAACATTCTTACCATTAGTATGCATAATTTAGAGCAAATTTTCAAGTCCATTTACTAAAAAATGAAAAAAGGAACCAAACAGGTTTGACATTTATTGAGTAGCTTTCATATGGTCAGGGCATTTTGTGCCCATTATGTCATTTCATACAATTGTTTCATAGATGAGAGAATCAAAGCTCAGAGGTGTTAATTAGATTCCCCAGAGAGGCAAAAACTGGATTCTGCCCAGTTCAGTCCAGCTCCAAAACCCCTTATGTTACAATAAATTACTCCCCATAGAGATAAGAGCTTACTGTTCAAATATCATTCTATTTACATTTGCAAATAAAAGTGGTTCCATTGTTTAGAAATTATAATCAGAATAACTTATAGTTAGGATTCCAGGCATCTATTTTTGTTCTGTTCCTTCTTTTTCTCAGTCTAACCCTTAAAAGGATATGTTGACTTTGTTTCCCTTAAACTATTAATAATACATGTATGTCCGTTTTATAAAAAAATGGCATTTGTTTCCCTCTTCTTTCAACTTTCGTTCGCAGTTTTCTATTTCCCAATTTTGGTATTTTGTATATACATTTTGACATTTGTAGACAGATAACATTTACCTTTTGTCTAGTAGCCAAAATCATTCTTTCTGAATTATCTATTTATCGTTTCTAAATGTTGAAACCAGCAAATAGAGCTATGTGATTACATTCATTTGGTTGCTTTTCAAAACTTTCCTTTCTTCTTCTCCTTCACCATCCTTTTAAATTTTCAAAATCAGATGTACATCTCATGTGTCTATTACCTTTCATTACATTTTAGGGGTGGGTGAGTAACTAGTTTTAGATCCGCTATTTGACACTTCTCTATCACCCCTTGGTTATTGTTTGCATTGTCATATAATGTTTACATGCCTTAGTGATTCAGCTTCAAATTTTCATCAGTCGAGTTGACAGAGTTTGTTGCATCTTACTCAGACCCAAGAATAATCTTTTAAACAAGGAAAAAAAATGTCCCAATACAACACTTTCCTCATTTTAAACTATTCATTCTATCATTTCTTCATTCACTTATTCAAATATTGATTGAATGTTCTATGGCCCCAAAACTAACATCCCAGCTGAATATACAGTTCTGACCTTGAAAGTGAAATTTACTGTTTTCATGGAATTCGTCTATTTGTAGAAGTAACAAAATCCTAATTAAATAAGTATGTAGAATATTACATAGTGATAAGTTTTTGAGAACACTAAGGAAGACTCAAAGTATTGGGAAAGGGCAGACGTTTTACATTGAATTATTAATTTAACGATTTGAATCTCATTAATTATTAAGATAAGGAACTCATCAAACATCATGTACCCGTTCCACTGGAGTATGATTATTGTACCCATTACTTCAGTTCACTTTTCTTCCTGAAAATACTACCTATTTTTCTTCCCTTTATATGTAACTTCTTGAAAAAAAGGGCATTCCCTATCACAACCTTAGGCCTGTGCATCAAATGTGACCCAGTGGAGATCATTTTTTATTACTTTCTTATTTGCTCCAATCTGATAAGTTATAATGTCTTTTCTCTTAAAATCCTTCTTCATATTCCCTTCCTCACTTGCTTTTGTGCATTTATTCTTTGTAAATCCATTTTTAACACTTAGGCCATTTCTTTTCACTTCCTTTAAAAACCTCTTCTTTTTCAATATATTCTAAATATTAATTATACCCAGAGTACTTTCCTTGGAACACTTTTCAATTGAATTGCAATTCTTCTTCCTGAACAATATGACCAATGCCCAGAGTTTAATTCTGATGATTATTGCATAGTATCCTTTGGCTCTCAAACCCATATGTTGAAGTTCTTATTCCTGGTAGCTCTGAATATGATCTTATTTGATAGGGTGTTTACAGAGACAAGGCAACATTGGTCTGTTATATTAGGCCTCAATCCAATGTGAATGTTGTCTTTATAAGAAGGGTAAATTTGAAGACAAAGCACAGTGAGAATGTCATGGGAACATGAAGAGGAGCATCTTAAAGCTAAGGACAGAGGAATGGGACAGAACTTTCTTCACAATCCTCAGAGGGAACCAACTCCACTAGCACCATGATTTCAGCCTTCTAGCCTTCAAAATGACCAGATGATAAATTTCCACTATTTAATTCTTCCCATGTGCGGTACTTTATTATAGTAGCTGTAGCAAACCAGTACAGTCTTTAGTACTAGAATCAGGGTATACTGCTCTAAAAAATACCCCAAAATATGGAAGTTTTACAATTGGTTAATTGGTAGAGGATGAGTTTTAGTTGAATGACAAAAAAGTTTAGATTACCTTGAAATAACATTGATAGAAATGCTTATGCTAATGAAAATTTGGTGAGTGCCCTATAAAGAAAAGGGAAGAGCTACAGGTAAACCTCTCTTGTCCTAGAGCACATATATTGTCATGAAGAGAATCTCAGTAGAAATATGAATGTAAAAGTTTCTTCTGGTGAAGTCTGAGATACAATTGAGGGACTTGTTATTGGAAAGTGGGGAAAGTTGATCATTGTTCTGTGGTGGAGAAGACTTGGCTAAATTGTGTTCTATTGGATGGAAATAGAAGCTGAGAGTGATGAACTTGGAGATTTAGCTGAAGAGATCTCTAAGAAAAGTGTTGAAGGCACAATCTGGTTTCTTCTTGCTATTTTTAGCAAAATGCAAGAGGACAAAGATATATTGAGAAGATTTTGAGTATAATGGTTGGAGTAGAGATGTAATGTGATCTGTCCTACATTTTAAAAGATCACCTTAGAGGCTTTATAGAAAGTCGAGTAGGTGTATTGGGAATACAAGAAAAAACAATAAAGAATGAGCAATCAGAGGCTCACAAAGAATAATTTAGGTGAGGGAAAATAATGACTTAGTATAATGTGTAGTACTGGAGATAATGAAAAATAGTTGTAGGATATGTTTAGAAAGTAAACCTGATGTAATTTGTCATTATCTTGGATGTAAAGTTTAAAACAGAAAAGACAAAAATAAGAACTGTTATGTGAAATTTAAATAATACATCCATGCTTACTGACAATCAAATGTTTAGGGAGGAGCAATTTTGAGAAGAAAATAATGTTCTCAGCATATGATATTTGAAATACCTGTGGGATACCTAGCTACAAATATTAAGCAGGTATTGGGATATATGTATTTATTTGGGTTTCAGATGTTGAAATTGTATTTCCCCAGAAATACAATTATAAGTATGGAAATGTACTTGAAAGATACAGGACTAGATGGAGTAAGTCACATAAGGATTTGCATGTAGCTAGTGAAGAGGAGTCTTTGGACTAAACCCACGCGTGGTGCAATGTTTAGAGGATGAGAATCCAGGTTTTAAAAGACAAACAATTACAGAACAGATTCAACAGAGAGTGGGCTTGTACAAACTGAGTGCAAGATGTGTTTAAGAAGGAAGGAATATTTTAGAAGCTTTTCACTAGATCAATGGATTTGGGAAGCTAGATGTGATTGGCAATCATTTAACAGTAGCTTTTTTGGTGAAATATTGGGTTATTAAAGCCTGAAACATACTTCCAATAAATAGGAAACTGTGCTGCTTCCAGCCATCTGGGAGCAGTGAGTGTTGGAATAGCTCACCCACACTAATGCTTAGTATTCTGGACAAAATATGTAAAACAATTATTTTCAGACTGAACAACAGGCAATGTGAGACTGTGATCTCTGAGGGTAAGGAAAACAGTGAGATCATCCCCAAAACAAACTCCACCTTGTGCCTTGAGGCATTTATAAGATTCTGGTGCAGAAAAAGATAAGCAAGTGGTTCATTACAGTTTTTCAGAGCTGAGAAGATAGAGATCTGAGCTGAAGGAGAGGAGATTGTGAAAAGGCTGGAATGCCTGGAGTACAAGAGGGGAACTGTGCATTAAAAAGCTTCAGTACTCTGCATAGGGGACTCTTGGGGACTTCTTTGAATACCACCACACACATATGCAGGATAAGAGTACTTGAGGTTAGGTAAGGAAGAATAATTAGGAAAAGAAAAAAAAAAAAAACCAGGAAGATGCAAAATAAGAAATAACCTTGTGTACAGTTAGGAAAAATAGACTTCTAATCCAAAAGTGGAGAGATCTCCTTGAAGACCTCAGATAGCTATTAGATACTCCAGAGAGGCTAGTCCATTTAAAGTGTGTAGGCATACCATTTCTAGAATGATAGTACTTTTAAAATAGCTCAACAGAACTTAAAATAAAACTTGATTGTAGGAAAAAGCTTATTTACAACTAGCTACCAAGCAGGGCATGATGGTGCATGCCTATAATCTCAGTGGCTTGGGAAAATGAGGCAAGAGGATTTCAAGTTCAAAGCCAGCCTCAGCAATTTAGTGAGAACTTGTCTCAAAATAAAAAAAAATAGAAAAGGGCTGGAGATGTGGCTCACTGGTTAAGCGTCCCTGGGTTCAATTTCTGGTACCAAAAAACCAAACAAAATAATAAAAATAACAACAACAATAACATACACACAAATATTAAAATAAAACTCAACAATCTTTAAAGGATGATAAAAATTTGGAGACTCAACAACATAATGTTGAAAATGGTCAGCATTTAAAAAAATTAATAGGTGAAGAAGCAGAAAATATATTTGGTAAACTGAAAGAAGAATCAATCGATATGAAAATGCATACCAATTAGAAGTGATGAAAAAGCAAATTTTTAAAAATAAATTTGCAGATATATTCACAAAATATGAATGAAAACATGAACACATTGAAGAGGGAAATATTTTTTAAGAAAGTCACAATAGCAACCATAAAATACATATGAGAAGTACAGAACATCCAGCATCACCAAAGTGATCATGAAGAGAAAAAAGCTAGAGGTATCATACTTTCTGATTTAAATACATATTTTAGAGCTGCAGTTATTAAAACTAGTCTGGGACCAGCATAAACATATACTTACATACATACCAATGGAACAGACTAAAGGGCTGAAAAATAAACCCATACATATATGTTCACCTTTATAAAGAGAAGAAAAACAGAAAAGAAGAGAAAATCAACAGATTGAAAAAGTAACCTGCAGAATGGGAAGAAATAATGTGCAAAACTTTGTGAGAACTCACATAACAGCAAAATATAAATATAAATATATTATCTGGTAAAAAACAAGCAAAAGTTTTCAGTAGACATTTCTCCATAGAGATTTGTTCAGTTTCGTATGACTTTTTGATTCTCTTTTTAAAACCATGATTGTTAGTGTTTTTTGGATTGCTTGTATATTTGATTTATTTACTTTTGTTTGTTAATTTAAATTTTATAATTCAGCTTTACTTTATAAATAAGTGAATTTTAAAAGTGAGGAATCCAACACATAAGGTACTGAAATACAAAGTATATCTTTCTGTCTTTTGCTAAGTGCTATAGATAGATATATTTCATAAATTGAAAATTGGGTTGAATGTGACCTTTGGTAAGAGTAATATCTTCTCATTTTCTGGGTCATGAACTCCATTTGAAAATCTAATTACACTTGTCATAGATGGGGTGGTAAATAATTCATGTATAAAATTTCATCTAAAATGTTTGAAATTTTTCACAGGTCATTGCAATTTCAGCAAAACAATCCTGTCATTGGTAAAGTGATTTACCTTAGAACACCAACAAAATTTTTTTAGACGCTTCAAATTATAGAACTTGGATATTAGGGAGAAGTTCTTCACTGATTTGATTTTTAGTAAAACTGACTTCAGGGGAAATGTTCTACTTTCGAGGAGCCATAAACACCTTATTGACTCAATAGTGCTCCAATGTACAAGTTCTCATAATTTGTAGTTTCAATTATTGGTCAGAAAAAAGATGAATTATCAGTAGGAAGCATTAAAATAGCCTCATTCTCTGCTTTTAGAAGAATGAATTAAAAAATCTTATTTTTATGCTAGTTTTGTTATGTGTATTTGGGAAATATTTATTTTGTTTCTCATGTGACATTAATGCCATAGGATATTGCTCTTTCCTTTTTATCAGTTAATGATCTACTCATAGGATTTTTACAGTTTATTCTCTTTCTTGGGAGGGCATATAATTAAAAAGAAAAACTCAAGTCTTTAGGATAAGTACTTCATCTCATTTATTCATCCATTGGATGGAAATATACATTAAATGTTTACTATGTGCCCCATGCTCTTTATATTCTCATTTATATTGCTCATGATATCACCATGAAATAAATACTGTTTTTCTTATCCATCTGTGAAGTACAAATTAATGATAGGTGCTGGAGCAGCAAAATGTAGACTGGCCCTTGCTTTTAGGGAACTTGAAATTTAGTGGGGATTAACTTAAGAACAAATAATAAAAATTAGATTAGTTTAATGGTTTGAAAGGTTAAATCAGAATATATTAGGACCACGTAATATGGACTACAATCCTAGTTGAAATAGCTTCTCAGAAAAGTGGCTTTTTTGGGTGAAACTCATAAGTAGGGTTCTCCAAGGAAAGAATATTCTGGATAAATGGTTCCATATCAGAAATGCTTAAGATTGGAGAATGTGTATTATTGCTAAAATAAAGAACAGAATCTAGAGAAGTAGTTTGGGTATGGTTTAATAGTGTTGTAAACCTTGTTAAGAAAGTTAAAGCTAAAAGTAATGAAACTACGTTAGGACTTTATGCTATGCAATGTAACAATTAGATTTTAGCTTGAAGGGGTACAGTTTTTGACAAGAATACAGAATTAATCAGAAACATAAACTTGAGATAGAGATACTGATTGCTGTGGTCCTTGCTCCTAGCCAGAAGTAACAATTGTCTGGACTTGGGTTGTGGGACTTGACTGGAGAGAAGTGAAAATATCGGAGTGATATTTAGAAGACATAATAAGACCTGAGAACTCAGTAAATGCAGGAAAACAAGAAAAAGTATGGTTTAATAAAGGGTGTTGTAAACCTTTTTAAGAAATTTGGCATTACCTAGTATGCTTTTGGGGAAAAGGAAGGATTATTATCTGGAAGATAAGTTCAGTTTGGCATAAGAATGTTAAGAATGTCAAAGCACAACCAAGGGCATGGGGTCAGAGAAGCCAAAGGATAGTCAGGAAGCCATTGGTCTACAGGTCAGATATTGCCAAGAGTCCAGTGGGTGGGTGGTGGTGGGGGTAGTTAACAAACAAGACAAAGGAGACAAAGTTCATTTTCTGACAACCAAACCTGTCCTAAGAATCTGGTCTATAGTCACTTTATTCATGTATTTTGTAACCTCTAGAATGAAAATTAGAGCCCAGAGTTTGTGACTGTAAAAAGCACATGCTTTTTCTTTTTTTTTCCCAACTAAGTAGACTTAATGTTTCATATTTTAGCAGTTTTAGGTTTATAGAAAAATTGAACAAAAATATTAAATATTTCCATATTTACCCTCACCCCGATCCCATACCTCATTTTTAACATCTTCTATTAGGGTGATACATTTTTTAAAATTGAAGAGCCAATATTTGTCCATTACTTAAGTCCATAATTACATTAGGATTTGCTCTTTTTAGTACATTCTATGGATTTTCACAAGTGTATAATATGTATTCACCATGACAATGTCATACATGGTCTAAAATGTGCCTTTTGCCCCACCTTTTCATCTCTCCACCCTCCTTCTCTTCCCAAGTGGCTGGTAATCATGGATCCTTGTGACTCTGTCTGTAGGTTTGTCTTTTCCTGCAATCATGCAGTTGAAATCATGCAGTGTCATGTTGTTGGAATCATGCTTTTCAGATCGGCTCTTTGCCTTTTAGCAGTATGCATTTGAGGTCCTGCATATCATTCCCTAACATGATAGCTCGTGTCCTTTCCATTGCTGACTTGTTTGTTGCATACATGCAGCATAAATTGTTTATCCATTTACCTATTGCAGCGTATCTTGGTTATTTCCAAATATTTTCAATCATAAACCAAATTACCATAAGCATTTGTATACAGATGTTTGTGTGGACATAAATCAAATCAATTTGGTAAATATCTAGGATTGCTGGGTCATCTGTAAGAATATATTTAGTGTGTTTTTAAATGTTTTTATTAGTGCATTTTAGTTGTACATAATATCAGGGTTAATTTTGATGTAATCATAAATATATGGAATATAATTATTCTACTTTAGTCTCCAATACTTTCTTTCTATTTCCTTTCCCTCCTCCCTCCTTTGAACCCCTTTCCTTTACTCTTCTGGTCTTTATACTATTTTCATGATATCCCTTTTATATTCTGTTTTTCTCTACAACTTCCGCATGTGAGAGAACATATTTGACCCTTGACTCTCTGAGTACGTACGGCTTATTAACTTCGGATGGTGTTCTCTAGTTCCATCTGTTTACTAGCAAATGCTTCTGACCACCTTTAAGTTAATTGTTTTCATATTATGATTCACTTAATTTCACCCTATTGGTAACTTTAAATTTAAAATACAACTCTTTCAAGTAGTTCATAGTTGGAAAAAAAAAAGCAAAACCATGAAGGTAGAAGGGAAACTATTAGAGAAGAGGAAGGAGATCTGGGAGTAGTAGAAAGGAGTGTTTTAGGGGTAGAAATGATCAAAATGTTACATGCAGGCACAAATATGCCACAATGAAGCCCATTATTCTATATAATTTTATGCACTAATTGAATTTGAAATACTGAAAAAAACCCTGTTTTGTTCTTAAAATCTTTGCATTTTAATATATGTACTCCATTAACATTTAAAGTCATTTTCCTGTGATAGATTTAGATCCACCAAAATTCCTTTCTGTAATTCCCTCATGTTTTTTTTCCCTCTAGTTCCCCCTTTCTACTTTTTAATTTGATTTCTTTGTTGCAGTTGTTAAGTGTAATAATACTTCAGATAGATTAGAAACCTCCACAAAACATGTATTTTTCTTTACACAGACATATATGTTTTGAGAGGAAAATATTGTTTTAGAGTTGCTCAGACATTTACCATTTTTTTTTAAATGTTTATTTTTTAGTTGTAGGTGACAGAATATCTTTATTTTATTTTTATGTGGCGCTGAGGATCGAACCCAGTGCCCCATGCGTGCTAGGCGAGCACGCTACCACTGCGCCATAATCCCAGCCCCAGACATTTATCATTTTTGATACTTTTCTTTGATTTATGAATTTCTAATATTCCCCAGTATCCTGTGTCTGAAGCCTAAAGAATTTTCTTTCACTTTTTTGTGATATGATGCTGTTGACAGTGCATTTGCTTAGGTTTTTTTATTTTATTTATAAATTTTTAAATTTTTAAATTTTATTTGTTCCTTTTAGACTTACCTCATATTTGACTTGTACGTTCTATGGAACATTAAAAAAGTCAGCCTCATTCATAAACATATACTTACATACCTAACAATGGAACAGACTAAAGGGCTGAAAAATAAACCCTTTCAGCCCATTTGAATACATGACCAGGGTAACTTCACATCATGTGTAGCCACAAGAATAGGATCCTAATCAGAATAAGCTATATTCCTTGTATGTTATAATGTGCTAAAATACATTCTACTGCCATGCTGTCATGTGTATCTAAAAAGAATAGATTTGTTTATTTAAAATAAATACTTTATTTCACCTTTCTCTGAATATTTTCTCTAGATAGAAAATGCTGACTGTTTTGTTTTTTTCTTCATTCTGAACTTAAAGATATTATGTCATTGTTGCCTGAGTTTATAATTTCTGATATGAATCCTTGGTCTTAGGACTCTTTTTCTTTGTGTTCTGTCAAGATTTCTTGGAATTTGCTAAGATCATTCAATGAGTGTGTGTGTGTGTGTGTGTGTGTGTGTGTGTGTGTGTTATAAAATTAAGATATTTTTAGCTATTCTTCAAATCATTGTCTGCTTTTTCTTTTTTATTCACATTTGTTTTCTTCCTGGGCATCCACCTACATATATAAGAGCTTTCTTACACTGTTTCACAAGAGCCTGAACTCTGTTCCTTTGTTCTTCTCTTTTTTCTTTGTTTTATGAATTGGATGAGATGATAAGTTGATCTAAGATCAGGTTTGCAGACTCTTCTATCCTGTTTTCTTCTTCAAAGGCCATCCAGTGAATATTTTTTATAAACATTGCATTCTTTGATTGGTTTTCAAATACTTTCTATTACTTTGCTGTAATTTCCTTTTATTTGTAACAGGCATATCACCTTGCTGATCATAGTTGTATTAGTAGCTTTTAGTCCTTGTCTGATAATTCTAACATCCAGACCATAAAGGCTAACATCTATTAGTTATTGTTGTATCTGCTTCTTATGAAAATGGGTCACATTTTCATGGCACTTTCTATGTTAAGTAATTTTGCATTGCTTGTGGGTATTGTGGGTATTGCATCATGTTGTGGAGCCCTGAATTCTTTTGTATTCCTCCAAAAAGTGGTTTTTTTCTTTTTAAAGGGGAAGTTCATTTAGTTCAATTCAAAATACAAACTTCATCATCCTGGAAATTGACAGTAGTTCAAGTATCAGTTCTGATTATAATTATAACCCATGAGCATGAATGGTTTGTGGGTCAGCCAAAGGTCTATAAATTTATACATATTTATATGTATATTTAGTTTCTGTTCTCTGCCTCTCTTTTTCTCCTTATGCCTGGCTCCATTCCCTCTTTGTCCTAGTGGGCCTAATATGAATTTTTGTCACCCTCTGTTGCTGTGATAATCACAGCTGCCCTCAGGTCAGAGCAACAAAATAGGGAAAAAATATGGCATGGAAATTTCTTCTTCCTGGTTTTAGTTCCCCTCCAATAATTGCCTATTTGCATCATTTTTAAGAGCCCATGTGTGATGATTTTATAGATGTTTGTCCAGAGTTTATATTTGTTAACAGCAAGAAGTACAAGTTTATGAGAAGCTTACTTTTCCTTATTAGTAGATCTAGCATCTGGTGTTCCCTCCTTCATTATTGATGTTACATTTGTCTCTGGTGTCAGGAGGCAAATCTCATTTTAATATTTTCTTGCTAAGAAATTCATCCACATTCTTTATCTTTTATCATTAGTGATACTACTCCTGTTTTTAAGTTGATTCACATGATTAAAAAAAAAACAGCTTATGTTTATTCAACATTAGCTAACTTCCAGTTTTTACTGAGAGCTTTCTATGTAATATATACATTTGTAGGGCAACACTATAGGATAGAAAATATCTATATTTTTCAAATTAGGAATTCTAACTTGTCCAAGTCCAGTCAGACATTAAGGGTCTAAAGCAAGATTAGAATGCTAAAATTGCCCATTTTCTTTCACATAACACTAAACAAAATGAAACAAAATAAAAATATTTTGATAACTTTTCTTTTTACTTAAATAGTAGTTTAGTTTCAATTATTTTCCTTTCCACTCACATTTTTATACTTTTACTGAAAGATATAACAACCACCAACCATTCCTGAATGACCTCTAATCTCTACCATCAGATTTAAAAGTGTGTTACATAATCAACAGATACCATTTGGTGAATCAGTAGCATTCTTAGTGTCATCATCATGTACTAATGTTTGCCTAAGGATGCACATTGTCCCCTAGAGCTATTCTGTTCTACTATTCATCAATATTCACATAATTTGTAATTGCAATCTTAGTGTAGGCTGCTGTAAAAAAATACAATAGAAGAGGTGCCTTATATACAACAACATTTTATTTCTCACGATTGTCTAGACCAGAAAGTTCGAGGTTAATGTGCTAGCAGAGTCAGTATCTGCTGAGGACTGGATGCCTAGTTTACAGATACTGTCTTCATATTGCATCCTTCTCTGGGTGAAGGAGCTTGGGAGTTCTCTGTGGTCTGTTTCATAAGAACATCAATCCCATGAGGGTAAGACCTTCATGACTTAATCACTTCCAAAGGCCACATATTTTAACGCCATCACAGTAGGAGTTGGGATTTCATCATACAAACTAGGGGGCAGGGGGAGGCAGCGATATTCAGTCTATAGCAAGTACAACTTTTAACAGGAGCTCTTTCTTTCTACATTTGAATAATCAATCCCTCATATCTACCTGTTTTTAATCTTCCTTTCTTTCCCAGCAATATGTTGAATAGAACTTTCTATGATAATGGATTTGCTCTATATCTCCACTGTCCAATATGGCAGCCACTAGCCAGATGTAACTTTGAACATGTGACATATGGGTAGAATAGAATTATTTATTTTAGTTAAATAAAATTTAACATCTGCATGTGACTATTGGCTACTATATAAAGCATCTTTGTGCTTCTTTTAAAAAATCTATTAGTTATAATGGTGGGACATATTTCTCTAAAAATCTGCCTCGATTTATTTAATTCATTGTATAATTATTTAAGGGTTGGCTATTGTGAGAGTTCATTTTAAGCATGAATTGGATTTTTTTTCCCCATCTGATCATTTAAACATTTTCTAACTATTTTATTATATATGTGTTTTTCAGTTATATGCATGTACAGCATTAAATACTTTATCCTCTAGTGTTATGTAAAAATGTAAACTGATGTGTCCTCTAAATATATGGTCACTGTAGTTGTTTTCCTTTTACCGTTCCTTCTAAATATGTTAATAGTATCAGATAATATTTTTTCTTCCATGGAGATTGCTATTAGGACCAATGCTGTATTAGTTGTGCTGTAATTCTGGAGGCTTCTGACTCACAGTTTTCCAGGAAACTTTTTTTTTTTACATTTGTCTAGCTATTTATTTTTGAACTAAATGCTGTAATTAGTGCTGATTGAAATAAGTATTGTTACCCTACTTTTCAGAAATATCATGTCCTCAGGATAAGTTGTAATATTTGTACAAGTTTTGAACTATAGAGGTGATCATTTAATATACCAGGTGCTTGAATATTTTTACTTTATATATTTGAAAATTTTAAATTATTCTCACAATATTTTTATTTTTTCTCATTTCAGGATCATCAAACTATTTTGAGAGCATGGGCTGTAAAAGATTTTGCTCCAAATTGTCCTTTGTATGTCCAGATATTAAAGCCAGAAAATAAATTTCATATCAAATTTGCAGGTAAGTTTTAGTCCTGAATGAGGTCCTTTGAATTTCTTCCAGCTCCCATTATAATTTAGAAGCTGTGTCTTTGAAGCTAGTAGCAACTTAATGTATTCATCCTACAGAACAGAAAGGATTTTCTTTTTTATGTTTTACTTGTTGGAAATGAATTTCCTCACTTTACATATGAAAATTTAATTTTATGGGGAGATTCTTTACTTTTTTATGTAACTTGGTTATTTTTAGAGTTCAGCTTACTGGAAGTTGATTGGCAGGTGTAGATTTGTATACAATATAAACACATGTTTCAAACACTGTCTTTATCCTTAAGTATACATGTAGAAAAATACTTTGCTATAAATTATTTAAAATGCAGGCAAATTTGCTACACTATAGGATATTGTATTAACATGTTAAGATACACTTAAATAGATTTAATTTGGGGTGTTGACTTTGTAAAAATTTCCAGAAAAATATACCTGTGTAATATTTTTGAAAGCTCTGGTTTTAAAAAATTGATCACATGAGATTTTTTTTTCCTTTGAATTGTTAGAAAATTGAACAATGAAGTGATACTTGATTATTTTTTTCTTAAATGCTTCCATGGGAGAAAGGAACTAATTTTAATTCAGGCAGTAAATTACATACATATTGTTGTCCAAATATAACAACTCTATTGTGTTTTATATTTTACCATAATAACCTGAAACTTCAAATTTATTAAAATGGAAGTAATTTTAGCTATGTGTCAGCAAAATGTTTTTCCTTCAGAAGATGTGTTCACAAATGTTAAAATGCTTACTTGTTAGTATGTGATATTGCAATAAAAATTCTAAACACTAAGGTTTTAAGATAATAATAGGAAAATTGAGAGATTATAGCTATTCTATTTATTCTGCTTTATATGTACTAGCCTTTACATCATAATTTTTTTCTGTAAATGCAGAGTGAACGACTTCAAGTAATGGCATTTATACTTGGCTGCATATTAATACCTTTGTGGAGAACATTTTCTTTTTTTTTCTTTTAAGTGATAATTACAGAGATTCTGATTCAAATGGTATGAGATAGTGCCAGAGCTTCTTTAATCCCATTGCTTAAACTTAAAACTAAAAGTACATCTTTTGTAAGTGATCTTGTGAACAAACTGAAAAAAATACAAGTAATCCATCTACCCCTTGTTACATATATAATTAGCAATGAATAATTGTCAATTGTTTATCTAAGGTACCTTTAAACTAAGATGCTTTTTTATCATTTAGCAAAAGGAATATTTTTGAAAAGTTTTCATCATATCTGGGAATTATTCGCTTTGACAAAATTTTTAGGGTAGCAGTAACTACATGGACACTATGCAAAGTTCCAAAAATATGAATTTAAATTTCAGCGCTACAACTTAAACCTGATGCATGCAAATT
Organism: Geosciurus inauris; assembly: GCA_004024805.1. Classification (NCBI taxonomy): domain Eukaryota; kingdom Metazoa; phylum Chordata; class Mammalia; order Rodentia; family Sciuridae; genus Geosciurus; species Geosciurus inauris. The sequence continues at coordinate 205,924 of PVHX01000209.1, read as the reverse complement.
AGTTTTCTGAGCCCTGTTTTTCTCCCCTATGAAAGGTCAAAATATATATGATATTCCTGTTTCATCAGTTAGGGTTAATAGTTATGTTAAATAAATAATAATCCAAAACACTTAAGGTATTCAGTAAATGAATATTGAATCTAAATCTTTTTTTTTAAAATTTTTTTAGTTGTAGATGGACATAATATCTTTTTTTAAAAATATCTTTATTTATTTATTTATTTATTTGTATGTGGTGCTGAGGATCGAACCCAGTGGCTCACGCATGCGAGGCAAGCGCTCTACCACTGAGCCACAGCCCCAGCCCGAATCTAAATCTTAAAACAACTACAATGTGTGGTTTAGGAGGACAATTTGTAATATTGAATGTTTCACAACTAAAATTGAGAATAAACTTCAGTTCTTCCTCCCTTCTGTAGCAAGCCATTGATATGCTCCCCACAGATCAAACTTGCTGAATTAGTCTATTTTTATATAAAAAAAATACAGACACTACTTGCATTGATCTTTCAAATTTTTAGTTTGCAATTGTGATAAACCTATGAAAATGAATGAAATATTCAAAATTGTATCTTAATAGTTTATCTCAATATTTCTCATTTTGACACCAGTGGAAATCCAAGGAGTTCTTTTTATATTATGAAATGATGAAAACACTCTAGTTTCATTAAAATGCCATAAAAATAAAGTTTGGGGTGATGTATAGGGATCACAAACCAATATAATGTATTTTTATAACAGCATGAGTTCATAAAAATTATGAACTTTACAAAGGTAGTATATTAAAATACTGCTTAGTTTGTGTGGATAAAGTAATAATTGCCAATGAATCATGCTCCCTGAGTGTGTGTTGTATTACAATGTGACTTTCTTACCTTTTCTCCACAAAGGAGAGAAATCTACTTCCCCCACCCCTCAATATGGGCTTTCCTTCTGACTTGCTTTGACTAATACACTGTAACATATGATATCATAAGGAAAACACTGAAAAGCCATGGAGCTTCTGCTTTCTCTTTATTGGAGCACTGCCTATGGACTTGATTTAGAAGCTTTGTTTAGTCTTTCTGAGGATGGAAACTCTTGTGGAGAGTGAAGCATATCCATCGCATACCATACTTATCCAGCTCCCAACTTCCTTACCAGTCAACCCACAATATATTGAGAAATAAGTTTTCTTTCTCACTAAGTATTGGGATTATTTGCTTTGTAGCAATAGAAAACTAATATCATATGTGATAAAATGATAATTGGTTTGTTTTTAAATCATATTCACTGGATGATATTAATTATATTCTTAACCTTGTATTTGCCTGAATATTAAACAAGCACTTTTCTAATTTTCACAAGATATAGAATTAGAAATTCTAATTTCCAGTACATTACCTCTTCAACTTCCATTAAATTGTGCAATTCCTGCCATGAGTATAATTTAATGCATTTTTAAAAGTGGATTCATTTTATTAAAAGATGTGTAAAATGAGAAACTCAACTTGAGTATGTATTAAACATTAGAGAGCAAAACACAACAAAAACAGCATCTATTTTATGCACATTTACAATTCATACCTTTTATATTTCTCTTGTGAAAAAATAAATTATTAAATTATTATTTGAATGAATTTTTATTTGAGTATTATACTGTTAATTATAATTAAATTAGTCTGCTATACTTTGACCATATTCAATAGGAAAAAGTCCTTATTGATGTGGTTTGAGCAATAGAAAAGATACGTTTTTTTTCATATTACCAAGAAAGGAAGCTAAACATAATGAACCTAGAGGGAGACAAGAAGAATAATATTTATAAAAGATGTCTGAATATAAACTTAAGTTTACTAGAAATCACAGGCAAATTCATGTAACATAAGAACATAATTCATAGAAATATTTGCCCTTTTATAATAAAATTTATCAAAGTAAAGTGATTAAAACTGTACATTCTGAAATGAGACATTCTTTGGTGAAATCTTTGTTTCACTGTCTATTAACTATGTGACCTCAGGTCTCTTTATTTCCCTAAGCTTGGGGTTTATGATTTATAAAAACTTTTATGAGAAACTACCCCATAGGGTTTTTATGATATAAGAAAATATTTAGAAGAAAACCAGCCACCAGTTAATGATGTCTGTCAGGGTAACTGTTATCACTAATATCTTGAGTACCTATTTCTCATCCTCATGACGAATATTTATTATACTTATTGCCAGGAAAAATTACTGAGGCTTGCCCAAGATGTTTTAAAAACAGCTTATTATAGAAATTTAAAGAGTACATGATTCTGAGCTTACACATATTTTCCCAGAGAATAGAAAAAAAAGATATTTCTCCAACTCATATTATGAGACAAACATAGTCTTGAAAAAATTCATTAAGGATAACATTAGAAATGACATTTACAGACTAATTTACTTGGTTAACATAGTTAGAAATTATATAAAATATATTACCAAAACAAACTAAATAATATATTTTAGAAAGGATATATCATCACCAAGTTGAAGTTATTCCAGAAATAGATTATCATGTTAAAGGAGGATGGTCACATTATCTTTTCAATGGATGCAGAAAAAGTATATGAGAGTAAATTCAATATATATTCACAAGCAAAAAAAATAGCAAGAAAACCATTGGAGAGCTAGAAACCAAGAACTCTGAACTTAAGGGAAGTTATCTTCAAAATAACCTAGAGACAAATAAATATTAAATGATCACATATTGAAAATTTGTCTTTAAAATTAGAGACAAACATTGGTATCCATTAAAACCATTGTTATTCTTTTTTCCCCCTAAATCCTACAAATTGCTGTAAATCTGGAAAAATACATAAAATAAACATTATCAGGCAAGAAATAAAATTGCCATTGTCCACATATTAACATTTAGTTATTCTAAAATATTTTCTTTTCAGCTTTTTCCTGGCTATTCTCAAGTTGACCTGTAAGTTTACTGCTCCTCTTTGAATTCCCCTACACATATACATCCGTGATTACTGCTGGGTATCATAGCAGGCAGCTACATCTTTTTTCCTCCAATATCAGACTAAGCTCACTAACTTTCACTTTTTAGTATACAGATGCTGAAATTCTAATTCTTTTATAGTATTTTTATTTTTAAGACTGTCTTAGAGAATTTTTTTGGTCAATTTTCATAGTCAAAAGTCAAATGGTAAGGTAACTTTGGTTATGCTAAATCTCTATTCATAGAGAAATACTTTTACCAATAGAGTAGTTTTGAAAGAGTGGCAGTTGGCATTGAAACATGAAAGAGGTGGTGACAGTGTTCTATAGATATGATTAACGTAAAACATGGTTGTGTTAACATTTTGTATTCTCTGTCAACCTGTTAGGAGAACAGTAATTCTAGTAAAGCCTCTTTAAGGTCAAATAAGTGATCTAAAATCACCTGGAAAAAAATAGGCCTCCGTGTTGTTAATAAATTATTTTATTAACATAAATTATTTCCTCTTATTTGAAACAAAAACATAATGAAAAAGATAAAGTACAGTTTTCAGATGTATTTCTGTAGTTCAGAAGTCAGTCAAAATAAAATTAGGCCCTTATTTCCTTCTCCATACTTCATTCCAAAGATAATCATTAAACAATCTCAAACACACACCAAAAATAAGTAAGTAGATCTGCAAATAAAGAAAGAAAGAAAGAAAGAAAGAAAGAAAGCAAATGGGGAAGATGTATACATTACTGGGAAGAAAAAAGAAAAACCATGAATGACCTTGAATGAACTTCAAGAACAAACTGTGTTAGCCAATTTAAAAAAAAAAAAAAAACAAAACAACTTGCTTTTTTTGTCCTAGTTAGAAGTTACCCAGAAAATTAGTGAGAGGCAAATTAATGTTACAGGAATAAAGTAATAGCTACATTTAGATTAATACTCTGTTCCCGTTTCCCCAATGTTATGTCTGTGTCTTTCTTCTGTCTCTTCAGCTGTCTTTTCTTCCTCACTTAGTTTTCTTTCAACCATTCTGAAAATTTTCTACTTTACTTGAACATATAAAAGGACATAAAAATCAAACTGGTAAATTTTCACCTACGAGTAGGGGTAAAAAATATAAAAATCTACTAGTAAATGCAATTGTGAATTGTCTGAGTTTTATTTTTTATGTGTTAATTATATACCATGTGTAACAGAATTTGATAATGGTTCATGAATGAAAGAACAAACCATATTTCAATAGTAAAGTGTTGACTGAATGAAACACTTTCTGCTTCACAGTTAAAACATGCCTAGAAGAATGAATCATTATACCAGAACTGTAGGAGTTAGTTCTTTCCTTAATTAAAAAAAGTAATTACAATGAAAGTTAAACGTACAGCAAAAATAAATACATTTTAGCAATATCATCAGTAATATTGTAAAACATACTTTTTCTTACAGGAGATAATATGACAACCATTATAGAAACAGTATTGTCTGAAATATATGCATACATACATGTGTATCTTGGAGAAATGATCTCAACAAAAAACGAAGACTTCATTGCCATGTATTTTTTACTGAAACACCAGACATTTCAATGCCTTTTTCCTACCCAAAAAAGAGAGTGTGAAACTATTTCCAAGCAATATAAATATTGGAAATTATCTTAGCTGTTTCTAAATAACATATGGATATGCAGGCTTGACTTTCACCAAATGGTGAAGTGTGAGTTTTTCATGCTGAAACATTTCTTCATTTCCCATATAACGCCCACATAGACATCATCTTAAACTTTATTCTTACAACCTACTTAAGAGCATGCTTTGGATTTCTGCATTTTCAAAATATAAAACACCAAACTTTTGAAAATTCTCTAATTTTAAGATGGAAGTCTCTTTGCTTTTTATATTACTATGGAAATCATCCATAGTAATATAAATTATAGTAGTAGCAAAGAGACTACTTAATCTAAGGTCTTATTCAAAGCCAGCACTATCAGGAGAGTCTTTAATTTTTTTTTTTTTTTGTCTTTCCTTGCTATTTTCTTTTTTGCCTTGAAAAGTTATCAAACTCACAATTTTAAAACAAATACACAATGAATCTGTATTCATTTCATCTACATTTAATGATTGTCAATATTTTGCCACATTTGCTTGACCTTTTCTCTCTGTACATATACACACATGTACACAAATATTTTTATGTAGTACGCTTTCCTGTGAATTGGGAAGTTCTGCTATACATTTACTATACAATAACATTCTTATTCCAAGCAACTAATAAAAAGTCCATGAATCCAGTTCATACTCAAATGTTGTTGGTTGTCATAAAAAAGTCCCCAGAAACTTTAATTTTAGTAATTACACAAAATTTTGTTTTCATTATTTTTTAATTTTTTTCACTTAAAATTTTTTTTTATTGAAATAGCTTTAGATTTACAGAAAAGTGGCAGTGATGGTCCTCAAAGTTCTCCTACAACCCTCGAGTCCCATAGTTTCCCCTAGTGTTAAGGTCTTGCATAATCGTGGTCCCTTTCATCAGAATAACAAATTAACACTTGTTAATTTATAGATTATTTTTTAAGTGAAATACATTCCTGGAGTTCATTCCTCCTAAAAAATTTTTTAATAAGTTGTTTGGTTTTTCTTTTTATGGCATTTAAAATTTTGACATATATTTAAATTATAGAGCCAAAATATCTAGCCTGTTCACTCTCTTTGACACTTGATTAACATGACACTGGACTTCAGGTATTTCAAGTCATCTTCATGTGAAGCATTTATGATTTAATTGACTCAAAGCATCTTTATGTTTCCCTCTATTACTTTGCTTGTATGTTTCTTAAGTACAAAATTCTGTGGTTCTGTAAAATGGAGAAGAATATTTATTCTTCAGTATTTGGAAAATGACAGGCATATTCTATCATATACTAGACTTATGATTTTAAGTCTATAAAGTATTTCTTTTATATAAATACTTTGTGAAAAAGGTCGGGTATGTCTTTTTTCATTCTCCTTTACTTATTCAAAGCACTTTCTTGACTTTCTAATGTGAGAAATTGTTTGTTCTAGGACTTGCTGATACAATGATGAACATGATGCTCTGTCTATGCCAATGCCAAATTTTATCATTTTCCCTACAGCATAACCTTTAAAAAATCATTAACACAATGTAGTTTTACTTGCTGCCCAAGAAATCACTGCAACTAAGCCTGTTCTTTCTACGAAGATTTAGTTTTAAATTTATAATCCCTCCTTTCCACCCTTTGCCACCTTCGATAAATGTCAAAACATGATTCCAATTATGCTGTAGTTTTACTTGATATTGCTTTATGATTTCAGTCAATCCAATGGGCCTGCAATAGTTAAGGTTTACATGATTTAATATAATTTCATCACTGAACTGCTTTTGCTTTGAGGAGAGTCTCTTAAAATGTAATTTTTAACCCCAAGAGAATGAGTTTTTAGTAGCAGGATGGCGAGCAAGTAGCAATGATGGTTATTATAATGGGATGGTTATAAAGTTTATCTTTGCCTTAAATCTTACTGATTCATATTGTACATACACATAATTCAAATAAATATGTGTGCGCTTGATTATAAATTAGATTTTGCTAAGTCATTAGAATTTTGTTGGAGAAATAGTGAGAGGCTAAAGAAGATATTAGATGAAGGCTTATAGTTTTATTCAGATAACAAAGTAGCTCTAGGAGAAATGTTGAATTCAGTAGAGAGGACAGAAAGAACCTCATAGAAGTGATTATTTAGGTGCCTATTATATTTGTTCAGGTGAGAGATATTGAGAAATTGAACAACAAGAGTGGTGATAATAGAAATGGAGGGTGAGAAGAGATTCATGAAACACTTCATATATATATTATAGATTTAACAATCAATTGACTGTGAGAACCATAAAAGTATGAGAAATCATGTTATTTTATCTTTACAACTATTTTTGTATATCCTCACAATTAAAAATAATTCTATTATAGCAGTTGACTAATTGTAGTTCCTTAGATATCTAACACTAGAATATCAGTTTCTTATGTGCATTATCTCTCTACTGATAACATAATGTTTGACACATAGTATTTTATTAATATACTATACAGAGATCAAAAGATCAAATAATAATGTTTAAAAGTAATACCATAAATCAGTAAGACAAAAATATGCCAAAATATATGTGAAAAGTTTGCAAATATACAAGTAATGTTTGATCATATTGACACACGTAAGGAAGAATTTTAAAGAGAGTGAAATACAAAAAGAGCACCAGAGCACCAGACATCAAAATTTAAATACTTGTAATCTTTTCTGAGCATTAGGTTATATACACATAAAATGAAAGTCTAAAGGCCAGGCTAAAAACCTCCAGGGACTCATAAGCAGGAATAATTCTGTGTACAAAGAGAATGGAACGATCTTAAAATTCTGAAATTCTGAATGACCTTTGTGATTAGACAGGACATTTGAAATTTTGGAAGAAAAATCATTTGGTGGTGAGGTTGAACTATCCCTGGAGACAAAACTGTTCTAAATCAGCAAGTATTGGATTTCTCTTGATATCTAACAAATTGCCACTATCTTTTTGGCTTAAAATAATATAACCTTATTATCTTCCCATGGTTAGGGTCTTAGCAGTCTTCAGTGAAGATATATGACGGGTTTATTATCTCATCTGAGGCTAGAGTTCTTCTTCTAAGTTCACTTTTTGTTTGCAGGTTTCAGCTCATGGTAGATTTGTAGTTGATGCTCCTCTTCCTACAAGCTGCCCTCCATCTTCTGCCACATGACCTTTTATACAAGATGGCAGTTTGTTCCTTCAAGGTCAAGAAGATGGCATTTATTATCGCTTTGACACTGTCTTTGAGAAAGCATTAGTCCTCTTTTAAGATCAAAGACAAGCAAGACTGTTCTTTTATAGAGTCAAAGCCAACTGACTCAGCTTTTTTAATATATCACAACTTAACCATAGTAGTATAATCTTATTATATTTACATGTATTGTCCAAACTCAAGAACATGAAACAAGATGTATACACCAGGAACCCAAATCTTGGAGGCCATCCTAGAATTGTCTACCAATACTGCCCTTGAAAGTCTTAAATAAAAGGACTTCTAAGCACCAAATTCATCTTACCCAAAATGAAGTGTCACATTTTTAGAAAAATAAAACAAAATTTCAAATTCTATAAAGTAAGATTCACATTTGCTGGCATCAAATTAAAAATTATTTAAAAATCCAATAAGGAGGAAATTCTAAGGGGTAGTGACTGAGGTGGACTCAAACTTGTCCTGCACAAATTTACTTCCAAAAAATACAAGAGCAGAAGAAATTATGGCACCACATTCATTTGATTAAGTCAAAGACATCATGAGAAAAGAAACTTACAGGTTGATATTCATTATGAACTAAGATGCAAAATATTCAGCATAGCAATAAATCAAATTCAGTCATATTTACATAAATACGTTATAGCCAAGTGGGGTGTATTTCATGGCTCCAAAAGTCCTATATATTTAAAATCAGTTAAAATTCACCATATTGGTAAACTAAAGGATAAAATAAGGTATATGATTACATCACTTTATACAACAGCAGCATCTGATTTTTAAAAAGTAAATATTCTTTACAAAAACTGTGCACTTTGGAAATAGAAAGGAACTAGTTGAATGTTTAACTCTAATATTGAGAACAATTAAAAAATGTGTCCTCTTCTGTTGCCTATTGTATGGGTCCTAACCTTTGTAATAAGGCAGGTAAAATAAATCAATGAAGTATATATATATATGGGAATGGAAAGAGTGACGATGTCTTTATTCATAATTCAAATGAGTATTTCTATATAAATACTAATGAATCTAATAAAGATGTTTTAATGAATGAGAATTAATGAATGCAATGATAATTTAAAATTTCTAAATTATATTACTTTTATAATTGTGTCAAAAATAGGAATTTTTTTGGACAAAATTTATAAAAATATGTGCAATATAAAATGAATATATAAACATTCTTGGGAGGATGCTTAAACAAACTTAACAAACTGAGGAATATATCATTTTCATGGATTAGAAGACTCAATTTTGTTATCATGTTAATTCTACCCAAATTAATCTATAGAATCAATTAAAATCATCCCAGGCTCTTTGAAAATTTAACAAAATGATTGTACAATTAATATAAAATGAAAAGAAATAATAATAATCATAATGACTATGAAAAAGAAGACACCTGTCATAAAATCTATAGTACTCTATTTAAAAGTTACTCTAATGTTGCAGTATTCAAGACAGCATGGATTTATCTTAATGATAGATATAAAGATGCATTCATGGAACAAGATACAGTCCAGAAGTAGATCCATCTCTATATTTTCAAAAATTTCTAACAAAGATGTCAAGTTAATTGCCCTAGGGTGGTGGTGTTCTTTCAAAAATATTTGTCAATCAACAGAATATCCATTTAGTAAAATATATATACTTTCAGCCTTACTCCACAACAGGCTAAATATTAACTTGAAATAGGTCATATACTTTAGATTAAAGGATAGGCTACAAATATCTAAAAGAAAACATAGGGAAATATTCTCAAAATTAGGTTGCAAATATTTCTCAACTTGCAAACAATAATAACATGAACAAAAATGCATAAGAAAAAATCCTGAAAATTTAACCTTCATCGAAATTAACCCTTCAAAAAATTAACCACCCTTCACCTGTGTTATTTAAAGAAAGGCAGCCCTAGACTAGGGTTAAAATATTCACAATGAACACATCCGGGTAAAATTTGCCTCCAGGTATATATAAAGAACTCCCATTATTTCAATATTAAGAATCTAGACTAATGAATATCATAGGTAGATTGGACACTTTGCACACAAGAATAGGACATGAAATAGCCACAAAGAACCTGAAATGATGCTCAACATCACTAAATAAAATGAAAAATGGAATACAGTAAATTACATGCATTACATGCACAGTGTAGTGAAGATTAAAAGGATTCTGTTTCAAGTGACTAACTTTCTCGTGTTTTTTTTTTTATAGCTTATATCCATGGGTTTTTTTTAATAGCTTACATTCTAGTGGGGAAGATTGTATTGAGCGAGTAAGAACTTATATGATGGCTTAAAGAAAGGCATCAAGGAAACCTTCAGACAAGGAGACTATAGGGATAGAAGTTTTAGTTTTAAGTTGGAGATGTGTAAGCTATAAATGAATTGAGAAATTATTTAATCCCATTTAGGTGAATGTAGATTTGAGTAATTCTTGGGTATGTACATAAAATAAGAAGAAACTGAGGTACAAAATGGTGTGATGAATCCCTAAGAACTGAAAAATAACAATGTGCCTGTAGCAAGATAGAAGATTTTAGGAGCTGGGAACTTGGAAAATCAGACAGGAATAAGATTATTCAAAAGTTCATAATACACTTTAAGAACTCTGGATTATTTCTTATAGATAGGAGAAAGTAATGAAGATTTTTCTATCAGAATGCCATATTAAAATATTAGTCCTTTGAATGCCTCTCTGAAGGTAATGATAAGAAGTGCTAGACAAGAGCATAAGTGTTAGTGTATTTCTTGTAAAACATAGTAAAAGAATGCATATTTTGAAATCTACAGTGGAGGGAGTATCAGCCAACATCTCTTCACACAATTTATGAAAGTTTATGAGGAAGTATTATGAGCTGTACATAAAACTTAAATAAAGGGACATTATTGCAATGTTATTTGTAGGAATAAATGTAAAAGAAACAAAATATATAACCAACTGATAATGGTACATGAAATGTGTGAATGTGGAATTTATTATTGTCCAATTTTAAATCATTAGAAATTATATTAGAATGATGAGCAATACAAATGAATAAAAAAGATAGGAAATTTTTTAAATAAGGTAATCATTTTATTAATACTCATATTTATAATATGTAATTTGTATAAATGAATATTTAATAGTAGTTAGGAGGTAGGTTTGTGATGATGGTTGTTTTTAATTCATTAGTGGATTTTTTCATTTTCATACTTTCCCCCCAAATTCCAAGTGACCAAGCATAATTAATGCCATAATCAAATTTCTGACTGGTTTTATCTGAACATGTTATTCATTTAACTACAAAAAGGGGTTATATTATGTCAACTATCTCATTACTACTCATAAAAGTTAACATATATGAATTTTTGAATATATGAAATTATCAGATTTTTTCATTTTATAATTCATGATCAAATCTCATTTAATATTGTAGTATGTCCACATTCTTTGGTGCCAAGTTCTCATTCAAGCCAACAAGCTGTTCTGCATAATAAATCATAGGGACTAAAACTAAAGAGTCTGCCAATAGTTACTTCCTTCTTGGGAATGTTCATTCAGCTTCCCATAAGGAATGAAAAATAAAGCAATTTAGAAAGCAATACTATTTTTAAAAATCACTAAAGCTAATGTTATTCGTGGAATTTCTAGGTTTAATTGTATATTTGCTTTCGTATTTTTAATACATGGTGCCAATTCATTCTCTGGAAGTATATAAGTTCACCCTCCCACAATTGGTCAACATTCTTATTAACTTTTGCCCCTTGGTTTAATAAAAATTAATATCAGAACTCTAAGAAGATTACTATTTTGGCAATAAGGATAGGCAACATTCACTTAGGTTTTTTTTTTCTGTTACCAGGGGTTGAACTCAGGGGTGCTTCACCACTGAGTCACATGCCTGGTCCTATTTATTTATTTATTTGTTTATTTTTAAAATTTGGAGATGAGTCTTGCTAAGTTGGTTAGAGCCTAGCTAAGTTGCTGAAGTTGGCTTTGAATTTGTGATCCTCCTGGCTCAGCCTCCCAAGTTGCAGGAATTATAGGTGTGAGCCACCACACCCAGCTCATAAAATGTTCTTGAATGCATTGTTCTTCTACATCCCTTTTTATAGGTTGCATTCTTATGTCTACTTTCTGAGGCATATATATTCATATACAATTTATTATTATTATTCATGTTATTTAACTATTGCTGCATACCACCTCAAAACTTCATAGTATAAACAATACGCATTTATTATCTCCCAGTTATTGTGTGTCAGGAACTTGGGAGAAGTAATAAAAAGGATATTTATGATGTTTCAGTGAAGATATTGGTGGGTCTGTTGTTATCTGAAAGCTTGATGTGACTGAGATGTTCTTTCAAGGAGTTTCACATGCTTGGCAAGTTATCCTGGCTGTGGGGAAGAGGCCTCTATTTCTGATTGTGTGGATCTTTCTTTACTGTCCTCATGATGTGGCATCTGGCATTTCCCAGAACAATCGATCCAAGGGAGAACAAAGCCTTGGATGACACTGGGATGAGCACCTGGATGGGTGACCATTAGTGACTATCCTGGAGACTGGCAACTACAGTCCTATTCAACTGTTTTCCCAATTTTTAGATGAGGACACTGAGGCATAAAGCAATTAAATAAAGCATGGATGTTACCGTACTAAGTGGTAGAGTGAGGACTTGAATCTATATTCTGTTTGCAAGAATATGTGCTCTTAACATATCTGTGGTATTGCCTCTAATAGTTCATTTTAATTTTCAGTCTTTGACTACTAAACCTAGTTGTACATTTTATGTATCTATTTTTTATTTAATTGTATATATATTTGAATATAAAATACATCCCTGATTCTTTATTTTCTACAGAGGAAATGACCCTTCTCATTGTGATTTATAGGAGTTTTTCATATCCTAAAATAATTAATATTTTGACTTCTTATATTGCATTTTTTACAATTTGAAAGTTGTCTTTGGGTTTTTATTTTGATGTTTTTAACTAATAGAAATTTCTTTTTGTTTAAAAATGTGTCAGTGTGTCTTTTATGCATTTAAATTATCTGGGTTCATCAGTTTAGTTCAAAATAGGTTTTCTATATTTTTCTCCAAAAATTACTTTCTTTATGGCAGGCTTTTTAGCAACCCCTAGAATTATCCCCTAATGTAAAAAATAGTGTGTTGATAATGACTGAAATGTCAAACTAATTTTATTTCATGGAACATGTTGATGTGAATATCATGTTGAAGAGTTCTAGGTGCTTTGTGACAGCTGCTGATGTGGGTAGCATTGAGGAAAGGCAATCATAGAAGGTAAGGACCAGAAGACAAAACATTGACTTGGTGTCCCATTAAATTATCCTCATTTTGCATTAAGAAATCCATTTTAGGGGCTGGGGTTGTGGCTCAGTGGTAAAGCACTTGCCTGGCATGTGTGAGGCACTGGGTTCGAGTCTCAGCACTGCATATAAACAAAGTCCATTGACAACTACAAAAATATTTTTAAAAAAGGAATCCATTTTAAACTGTATATGCCTCCTAATGAACCCAGGATTTCTATATTTTTTGTATATTACTTAACTCAGTCTATTAGGTGAACACTTAGATGATAATAGCATCTGTCTATCATTTGTCTACCTACCTATCTCTATCTTATTGTCTATGCATCTGTGTATCTTATCTATTTATAATTCAGAAAGAATAGACATTTTTGAGGGACAGGGAAAGTAGATTTGATTGTTATGGACAAAGTAGATTTAAATCTACTTGAAAATAGATGCAGTTTAAATCTAATATGAAAATAGATACAGTTGTCCAGAGATTGACTTAGTTAAAGATGAAGAATTAAAACTCATGTGATTGCAAATTCAATGTTCCTTCAAATTAAATGCAGGACGTTTTCCACATTTCTCCACTTTATATTGTATTTCTACAAGTGTTAAGGTAGTGTTGTATTTTAATCTCTACAGAATGCTTGTTTCAAAAGATTTTTTTTTTTTTTGTTCAGTGTACAAGAACTTCCTGAGACTATGAAAAAGATGCATAGTAGAAGATGTATCTGGATGTTGTAACCATCTCATGACTCTTGTCTTATTGAGCTGTTCATATCTCACAATGTCCAAACTCAAGCTCCTGTCTTTCTCTTTTGCTTATTAAATCACTTGATACTATCTAAACATTCCCCTTCCGCCTCATCAGGACTTCTCATGTGGTACTCTTCAGCATAGTGCAGAGAGCAGTTTTATTTGACCGACTTCTGGCTGGGGACGTGGTTAAATATAGCCACTCACCTTGCTATGACATCCAGGGGCTTTGTTAGTGGATTGTGTTTTTGAAAGCATGTAACCTAATTTGGTTCATCTCTAAATCATAACTATATTACATACAACAATATACCTCTGTTTCTGTATCTGTATCCATGCACAGTAGAACTGTGTGGGTCTATAGTGGGTTGGAAATGAAAGAGAATAAGAGCACTGTCCTTCACAAATAGCTTGAGAAGTAATACTGTAAAGCATCATTTTTCTGGATTCCTTTTATGCCTTAGTTCCTTTTTTTCTATTTTGCCCTCTTTAAGCAACCAGAATTCCATGCTGTGTTATTTCATTCAGTTAGTTTCATATCAATACTCTGATTTTCTGTCCTCCTCCCGGAGGTTCTGCTTAAAAGTCAACCAAACCTCTATGTCTCAGAATGGGTCAGATTCAAGTTACCATAAACATATGTCCAGGCAGCTCAAATTACTCTCTTGCTTCTATGGTTACTGCTTCATGTTTTTATCTCATTTTCTATTTTCAAAATTTTACGAAGCCAATGCATGAAAATTTACTTAAACTTCAAAACCGCCTTTCCCAATCTTAGTTTATTTTCATTTATCATGTCCTGCTTTTTCCTAGTATATTTGAAGAAATTCTTTTCACTTCTGTGCTGGACACTATTGCTTCATACTCTATCAATATTTTATTCCCTGAATCTTAATACATCTTTCTTTGTTAATTTATTTCCACAAACATTCGAATGTCTTCCTATTTCTCTAATTTTATTTTTAAGAAAATTACCTGTAAGTTGGGCATGGTGGTACACACCCGTAATCCCAGCACTTTGGGAGGCTGAGACAGGAGAATTGCGAATTCAAAGCCAGCCTCAGCAATGGCGAGGCACTAAGCAACTTAGTGAGACCCTTTTGTATCTTCCACAATCTGTATTTATTTTCTCTTTACCATTTACTACAGTATTTATTTTCTACTAATAAATAACCTAACCATTTTTTTGTGAAATTTCTTTAAATCAGTCATTCAAATCATTTTACTTCAGCAACAGTTGTGTGTGTGTGTATGTGTGTGTGTGTTTGTGAATGAAAAGAAATGAAATTGATTTCAGGGCAAACTTTCCCACATTCTCCAAAACTTTCCCATTGCATCATGGGTGTTTGGGTAATTTAGTGGTTGTACTTTCATAATCATCAGTGCAATTTAATGACTGCTGCTGCCATTTGTATATCTGGTAGGATGTAGCAACCTACATCCTACCAGATACAAAGAAAGTACTATAAGGAGAGGGAAAAGCCGCTAAACCATGTTACCTATTTTAAGTGCTTGATTAATCAGTTTTGGAGTTGTATAATTGTTGCAGAGTTCTTTGAAGGCAGTTTGGATTTAAAAAAATAACAGTATATTTAGGCAAGTTACTTTGCCTCTGTGTACATTTGATTACTCATCTGAAGACTATTTAACATTTTATTTACCAAAACGCTTTTTTTGTGAGGTTTAATTATATGTATTATTATATTCTTCTGAGGTTTGATTATGTATAATATATAACGTATGTTAGATATAATATATATTATATGATAATATATATACACACACATTCATACATATACATCACTTAGCATGAAAGCTGAAATATTGTTTGTTATTACTGTGTTACAAACAAAAAGCTTTAATAACTGTATTATACACTGTTGTAAGCTAATAAGAAAATAATGCTTTTGGTTAGAACCCAAAGAAATTGGAGTTCTGAAGAAAATAACTTTTCAAAAATATTAAGACTGCTGTGTTTTACTAAGAGATATAAAAGAAAGGGATGATAATAAAATTAAGGTTATTTTACTCTAGGATTCAGAAATTTGTCTTCACTTTAAAAAATTTAATTAATATGATACATCAAAAATTATAGCAGTTAAACTAAGTATTTGAGCAATTAGGAAAACACAAACATATTTTCTACACAAAGTATTTACTGATGCAAAATACCTGTTTTATAGAGTTGTTAATCTCAAATTGATTTGGATTATATATATTTAAAAAGTATTCTTACTTTTAGATTTGGTAAAACTAAATAGCTTTTAAATGTTTGTTTACATGTGCTCGTAGCCATTTAGTGGTTGAATGTCTACCAATCCTTCAACTGGTGAAATCTTTGATGTATGCACATGTAAATATATGCTTACACACATATGTGGGCACACATATAAGCATGGAGATTGGATATTTTATTAAAGCAGTAGGATCAAAATAAAAGTGACTTGCTTGCTACATGTTACTATTCTCATATTAAGAACAAGAGGCAATTTTCATAGCAATCAACCCACTCATGCTTATAAACAGAACCTAATAAGCAAAGGATACATGAGAGATCTTACAGCACAATTTGTTCATTTAGTCAATGTAATAAACTTTTGCCCATAAAATTAAATGAATAATGTTCAGTTTTTTAAATTGACCCTGGTTTGTGTTTCTCTTCAAAAGGTCTTTTTAAAAGGGTCTTTGAGTTTTATAAATCAAAACCCAGGTCTGGATTGGCTTAGTGCATGTTCCACTGTTTACTGCTTTCCAAAGAACTGTTACCTAGCAACTGCGTGGAACAAGCTTGTCACACTTTAAATCATACAAAAGCTCAGAAAATACTGCCATGAAGACTTTCTTTGGTACCTGGAAGGGTCATGAATGTGAGGAATACTTTTGAAAACATATTCTGACTTGTTAAAAATTATCAACTTTATTTTCCACAAAGTAAACAGGACTTAAAATAATGGATTCATATGCATAAATTTATATCTTTAATTTTAGCTGTTTTTAAAAAACTTTTAAATCGAAAATAATAATAAAAAGAAACCAAAACTCTTGTACAATAGTGCTATATTAAAAACCATACCCCTGTAAAACTTTTTAATGACCATTGAAGTAGTTACTGTTAACAGTGTCATGCAAATCCTTACTGTAAAGGTCAACTTCCCATCATGATAACAAATAATAGAGATAATCAACTTTTAAAGAAAAAAATTATTTTGTCTTACAGTTTTGGTGATTTTAGTTTATTATGCACTGGCCCTGTTGCTTTGAGTGAGGTTGCATATCATAGCAGAAGCATGTGTGTGTGTATTGGGGGCAGGCTCACCTCATGCCCATGAAGCAAAAAAAGAGAGAAAATAGAAGAACCCTAGGTCCTACAATCCCCCCTTATGGGCATGCCTCTAGTACCTAAAGATCTCCCATTAAGCCCTACCTCTTACCGGTTCTGCCGGATACCAATAGTGCCAAGCTGAGGACCATGCCTTTAACACACAGACCTTTGCAGGACACTTAAGATCCAAAGTATATACCGACAGGCGGCTCTCTGGACTTACGCAGACATTCAGGTCTATGTATGAGTATTTGTATAAAATTGAGCATTTTTACAAAATGAGATTATGTTTTAATTGTATAACAATGTGGAAAAATTTTGTTTTGCCATTGGCATTTTAAAAATGTATGATTGGCATTATTCCAAAAGAATTTATTGAAATCTTTTCATTTTTTTAGTAATGTGTAATTATTTTTTTAGGGGGGTACCAGGGATTGAACGCAGGGCACTTGACCACTGAGCCACATTCCTAGCCCTATTTTGTGTTTTATGTAGAGATAGGGTCTCACTGAGTTGCTTTGCGCCTCGCTGTTGCTGAGGCTGGCTTTGAACTCGCGATTCTCCTGTCTCAGCCTCCCAAAGTGCTGGGATTACAGACATGTGCCACCGCGCCTGGCTAGTAATGTGTAATTTTGATGATATATACTACTTTAAAATTCTGGTTAGCATTTTATGCTTATCAACTACATATTTTTTCAAAAAAACCTTATAAAGGAGGTGCCATTGCTACTCATATTTTAAGGATAAGGCAAGTTTGACTCAGAGAGATCATAAATCCTTCCCATGGCCTGGCATACTCCATGGTGACATCATTTGATCTCATGTGTTATGTGTTGTTAACGGGCAGTAGAGCAGAGAGACTGAAATAAAAACTAATAGAAACTTTAAAAGATAGGGAGGGAATACAAGATGAAATGCATATACTTTTGGATAATGCATTCTTCACCCAAAGAGGGAAATTTTAAGCCACAAAAGATGTACAGACTTGACATTTGATAATGAATTATCTTTTTTTGCTGCATTTTTCACCACATACATGGTATTTCCAGAAAAAAAAAGGAGTTTAGGAAAAGTAGTTTTGTCTACAAAAATTAATTTAGAAGTGGCACACATTTGGACATAACCTATCAGGCACATCCTAGCCGTGTGACTAATAGGTACAGGAACCAAAAAGATAATGTAGTCTGAGAAAAAGAAAAATAAACCATGCTTTTTCTTCCACCTCCTTCAACAATGTTTCCCTGAAGTTTATTACAGTGATATCTCCCACCTCTCCCAACAAATGTCCTCCTGATGCTAATCGTGGAAAGGAAGGAGCATTTCACTGCATTGAAGTGATAATCTTCAGTAGGCTTTAACCTGCAAGAACACAAGACCCTTGACCCGAGAGCTCAATTTCCTTAGCACTAAAACTGGCTATCTCACTGACTGATGAAACAAACCCCAGATTCCTAAGTGCCCACGAAAGCTAGCCAGACCACCTCCCAAAATAAGCCTATAAAAACCCAGTCCCTTCCTTTGTTCAGTGGCTCATTTTCCACGGGGACAGTGGGTCCATCTCTGTAGATGTAGTCATGCTCCTGAATAAAGCCTGAAATGACTTGTAAAGTAAGCTGCTGTCTGCTGCCCTCATGATCTTTCTGTGCTTACATTTTGGTCCCCTGACCGGGAATCGACTGTGAGGTCATGATTCCCTGTTCCTCGAACCCTTCCCCTTTCCCGGCAGTCAGTTTAACAGCTGAAGGGACTTGGGGAATGACTGTTGAGCGTCCAGCACCCCCAAAGCTCTCTGAAAACTGGGAGACCCCCCAGCCACCGCTCTTTGAAACTAAGGCTGAATCTCTGAACTGACTGCGCTTCCCTGTCCTGTTGAACGCAAGCCTCCTGTGACCTTTGCTGTCTACCTTTTGTGGAAGAGACTCGGTGCGAGGGAGAGGCAGCGGCCTGAGGCAACTGAAGGCAGCTGGCCAGGGCTACTCTGTGGCACTGAGTTTTAGATCTAAAACCTCACCCCGACAGCCCTTAGGGGTACCAAGTTTCAGCTGCTGTGCGGGAGAAGTTTGATGCGTTTGTCAGGAGGAAGACTCAAAAGTGACTGAAGGCATCAGGCTGGGGCCACTCCCCAGCATTGCCTGAAAACTTTGAGATCTGATGCCGACAGCCCCCAGGGGTATCAAGCATCAACAGGCACATTACATTCTTACGGCTTCATGCCACGTGGACAATAAAGGGACTTATACAAGCCCATTGTTGGCGTTAAGGAAACCCACTCCTTTCCTTCCCTACCTTCTCTTCCATGACACATTCAGCAAACTTCACAGACTCAGGGACACACTTGCCATTTATGCTTCTGCATCCACCACCAGCCTTCTCACCTCTCTGGAGAGGTAAGACCCCTTTTCGTAATTGGGACTCTAATATCTCTCTCTGTCTCTCTCTCTCTCTGCCGGGCAGAGATCTTCACCATTCGGCTACTCCGGGCCTCCGCCCCCTGCCACTGGGGTTAAAGGAAAGACGTTTCCCTGACCCCTCATGGTAAAGCCCAGTCCAGGACTGGCATTTTGGGTGGCATAAAGAGTGCAAGGGACGCCTTGCCCTCTGTGGTCACCTCTGTCTTTCTCTCTGCTGGACAGAGATCTCACTACAAGGCTAAAACCCCACCTTCGGGCTATCCGAGTCTTCACCCCTTGCCACTGGGATTGAGGGAAAGATGTTTTCCCAATCCCTTGTGGAAAAGTCCATCCCAGGGGTAAAGAGTGCAGGGGACGCTTTGTTCTCTGTAGCCACCTTCTCTCCACCAAATCCTCTCCAGAGATGGGGACTATGCAATCAGTCTCCGAGGCCACCCCTTTGGGCTGTCTCCCTGCCAATTTTAAAACTGTCTATTCTCACACGAGACTCAAATTAAAATGTCTTATTAAATTCAGCACTAAAATCTGGCCAAAATACAAATTAGAAAGCCAACATACATGGCCAAAATGTGGAACTCTTGATAAGGAAATCCTGCAGGCTTTTGAAAAATATTTCACCCAAAATGGCAAGTATCTGGAACTTTCATACCTGAAAGCTTTCTTCTTTCTCCTCTCAAACCCTTCCTTACACCAGCCTTGTACCGTTTTACAACTGTTAGCTAGAACTTTACAATCCCCTTCCTCATTCACAGCCCCAGAGGTAGCAGATGAACCCCCTCCATATAGTCTTCAGGGTTCTACAGGCACCCCAGATGCAACTTCCTCCCTCTCCTCAGGGCCCCACAGGTTCCCCAGATGGACGACATTCTCCCCAAAGTGCCATTATTTCCCCACCAGACACTCCTTCCCAAAGCCCTACAGCGCCCCCAGCAGATCCCCCTCCACAAACTCCACCTATTCCCTCCCCCATGCACACTTGGTCAAAAAACTTCTTTCCTGAATAAAGCGCCCAGCTGATCTGTGAAGTTTGCTGCATCTTAGCCTTTTTGCCCTAACAGTGACCACCTCTATCTTAAAGGGAAACCAAGAAGCACAATTTCTACAACAGAGGCTATGCATCCAGCTAAACTGTGGTGGGGTGATGTGAAATAAAAACTTTTTTACTAAAAGGAAAAAAGAGTGGAAACTAGAGAAGATAGTAATTTCAGCCACAGTTTCAATCTTTGGCCCCCAACAGACCATGCACAACTTAAAAAATGCTTATATTGTAAACACTTGTCCATTCCCTATGAAAAATACTTCATGTACCATCAAAAGCTGCATCTGGTTCAATATCCATGATATCTAGACAATTCCATCAGATCTAGATGGGGCTCCTAATAATCTGATGACATCACAATCAGTATTTTTGCTTGCTGTTCCCTATTATCACCACCCCATATGGTACACAATAGTAGAGTAAGATAATTGTAATTGAATATTGGTTTTTGGAGAAGAGAAGAATGGGAGACCCACAGGAGTCATTGGACTGTAGCATGTACTATGAATCAGTACTCCCCCAAAGCAGTGTCATAAATGTGTTTATTATTTCCTACTGTGCTCCTGGAGAGTTAACTGCTTTGTTTGTTCACTACTCTCTGGAGTCACCACTGAAGATGAAGTTGGAGTGGAATTATTTCAGTCCTTTCTGTGTAATTAACCTTGCCCAAATTTGTTTCCTAAGAACTTTTCTTTAAATCTGAATTTTATTGCCTGCTCACATCTCCCTCTCGATTATAATGGTGGCTGCATTGACATCATCTTAAACAACAAGTTTTGAGCAGGGTGGCAACACAGCACTTAATCTGATCTGGCTACAGGTCTAGCTTTGTTCTGGCTGAGAAGTCTTAAAGGGAGGCCTCTGATAAAGCCTCTGGAAAAAAAAGTGTCATCTCCTGCTATTTGGGATCTGTTTTGCTTTTTCAGTTTTGCAGATTTCTAGACTCTTGGTTTATGATTGCAGGTAAACAATGTCTTACTTAAGAGTTCTATTCCTTTGTCTCTGCTTAGAGAGTTATTGATTCTTACTTAGATCATCTGTAGATAGCACTGGAACCACCAAGATACTGTCAACCTACATGGCTAATTCTTGCCCTTTCCAGCTACCTCTTCTAATCATATTTCTATAGACATTTGGTTTCTACATACAAAGGAGAAAATGGATAGTAGGGGGAAATTTTCTGTCATGGAGATATTTTGCTCTATGCATTCATATAATTCCTAAATTTTACATGACTTTGTCTTCTATTTTTAATTGGAAATTTCTTAGATAATAATTGTGGTTCATAACTTGAAATGTCTCAAAAAAAGGAAATGTAAGGAACTGATAAATCTGAAAAAGTGCTAGGTCACTGTCACTGTCTCCAGTGCTGCTTGGTCATGTATTCAATGATACTGATATCCATGAAAATGATTTTTAAAGACCTAGATTCATGTTTCTATAAATTCCCTCCTTTCAGTGCTATTGCACACTATATCTAAAACAATCACTTCCAGGGGCATACCCTAGATCATGTCATTACCAGTAAGTATGAATCCTGTTTCACTCCCAATTCTAGTGTCTCCCTTTCTGACCACTTCCTAGTATCTTTTCCAGTTTACTCAATTACAGAACTTCAACTGACTCTTCATACTCAGATTTATAATTCATTGTTCCTGTCAAATTTCATGCTTACAGGTCCCAAGTTCCCTTATTTCTTTAAAATTTATTTTTAACTGTTATATGAAAGCATAAGAATCATGTGTATGAGTAACTTAGTATTCATTGATCAACCTTTTGCCATCCCTGTTCTCATCCTAGTCTTCCTAGCCTCTGGTAACCACCCCATTCTACTCTCCATTTCTATGAAATTGACTTTTATAGATTTCTCATGTGAGTGAGATCATGTGATACTTGTTTTTTTTCCCTGACTGATTTCACTAAACATGATGATTTCAGTTCCATCCTTGTTGGTGTAAATGGCGGAATTATGTTCATTTCATGGGTATATAGTATTCCATTGTTTATATGTACCACCTTTGCTTTACTAATTTTCCTTTTTTATCCTGCTTAGATTACATAGCACGCCATTATAATCCATGACTTTAATTCACCCTAAGTTTTTTGGCTCTGTTAGTTGTACTTCATCCGAAGTAAAACCTTGTTAAACCTAATTCTTTCTTCTTGTTGTTAACATCCATGCATTTGAATGTAGCTAATAAAATAAATAAGCAAAAGACAACCTGCAATCTTCCATCATCAAGCTCCTCCATAATTATAATTTCCATCTATTTTACTAAAGAAATTGAGCCGTAGGAAGGAAAATATAATTCTCATAAACTTCCATTAATGTGTTTAACTAGCTAATAGTATTTATATTCTGTTCTGCTTTCTCTTTTGTTATTATTATATATTACAAATATATTCTCCATATTTTAGAAATTATGAACATTCATTAGTACATTTGACCATAAGCAATGCTATTCAGTAGAAATATTGGTGATCATGGAAATCTCTAGAACTGTCTAATATTGTAACCTGTGGCCATAGGTTTTACTGAGCTCTTGAAATGTGGCTAGAGTGATGGAGGAAATGAACTTTTACTTGTTTTTAACTTTAATTTATTAAATATCCTAAGTGTTTAGTGGCAAATGGATTGGACAGCATACTTTTTGACAGATAATATTGGAATGTTGAAGAGCTGGAAGACATGAAGACCAATTAAGAAGCTTTTGCAGCAGCCGAGAGACTTATGAGAGTCCACCATTTTTTAGCAACATTTCAAAAAAACCCTGAAAACTCTAACAAATGAAAACATTTGTATTTGTGTTTAGTTTTGTGGTAAATGTAAAGTGACTTGAAATATATGTGGCAGGCCTTGCATTGAACTGCCAAGAAACTAATCTTTTTTTTTCCAGTTAGTGCAAATATGCCCACATCTAAATGCAAATGCATACACACACACACACACACACACAAACACACGCATACACACACACACTTAAGACCAGGCTGTTCCCTAGATACATTGTATTCTGTTTTATCAGTGAGGTGTATAGCTTTCCTAATATCTGAAAAAAATTGTTGTGCAATCTCATGTTTTTAGGAATTATGGACAAGGGTTAGAATCCCGTAGTAACTAGTGAGAGTGGAAAGGGGGGTGGGTAAATAGAGAGAGACATCACTTTAATGAATTAATAAACTGTGACTGGTCATATGGCACTGGGAAATGAGGGGCAATGTAGCCTGAAAGAATATTTCCAATTTGTATTTTTTTTCAAATTCAATGTACAGGTTACTGGTTAGTATTAAAAAAATGTTCCACAGGGAAGGATATATTTAGACCTGAAAGGAGAGCTCTAAAGATATAATTGATTCTATTTTACAGATTGAGTTTGGGCTCTTTGTAATATATGATAATGAAGATTATTATCCAATTGAATATTCTATCACAGTCCTCTCCTTGTGTTTGCCATCCATAGAGATTAAATAGATTTTTCAACTGAATGAATACTGATTTTACTGTTTGACAAGGAATTTCATGATAATTATATATTAACTCATGTACCTAGGATAGAGGTTTTCATTCTTTCTGATCCAATGTTTCCTTTTTACAATAAATATTTTGTAGCATTTCTTTTACAATTTTGCAGTGTAACTCAGTAAAATATAATTATCTATACACACAAATTTAAGACAATGTAACATTCTATTTATAATATGAAGGAGAATCAGAGGGAAATGATTAATAACAGAAATATCTTTCTCAATATGTAAATGCTCAAGTATGCATAACCAAGAAAACACAGTGGAAAGATGGATGTTTGTACCAGTACTATGTGTCAAAGACAAATTTTGACACCAATTTAACATGTAGTAATCAAATATGTTAAATTCATTAATGACATACAAACAATGCTAAACAGTGTAAAAGTTTCTCTTTATTTATACCATGAGTATGTCCCTAGATAATTCAGTATGTTACTCTAAATCAGTACAAAGCATATATTTGTTTATGGATAAAATTGCTGCCATTAATGATATTGTATATACTTTTATTTTTAACCGTGGTGCATATCATAAAACTTTTACACCACTGTAGAGAAAAGATGTAGGCAAATACAAATGGCTACCTGAGATTTATTAGATTTTTCCCTTCCTTCCAGTTTGTACTGATTATATGAATAAAATATAAATTAGTACAGTTTTTGAAAACTATGTTGCAACACAATGTGATCTTCCCACAGCCATTTCTTGCCCCACTCAGATGAGCACATTCATTGAAGTAAAGAGAAAGGAAGGGACCAAATATATTTCTTTTTAACTATTGAAGGAAGAAATTAAGGTAGAATATTTTCAAAATATCCCACAAACACTGTACTTTTTTCATGTTCTCCTGCTGGAAAAGAGACAGTTTGTGCATTATAGTAAGGGAAGATTAATAATTGTCCTTGGCATTGCATATATAGTACTCAGACCTTCCAAATGTTCTGTTACAATTTGAGTTTTTAAAAATTCTGTTTTGTGGCCAGGCATGGTGGTGCCCGCCTATAATCCCAACAACTCTGTAGAATTGTGAGTTCAAAGCCAGTCGCAGCAACTTAGAGAGGCCCTAAGTAACTTAATAAGACCTTGTCTCAAAGCAAAAAAATAAAAAGGGCTGGGGATATGGCTCAGTGATAAGCAAACCCTGGGTTCAATACCTGGTACCAAAAAAAAAAAAAAGAAAAAGAAAATCTGATTTGTGTTATAACAAATGTATATATTTTTCTCAGTTTGTATGTTCCCATTTTGGTTTGAAATCTATGGGTCCCCTGTGGATTGCTATCATATGAGTTTGTTGTAATAGCATTCTGTATTTAGCAGTATTGTTACTTTTTTTTTTCATTTATTGGGTATATTCGCTTAAAATTTATTTTTAGAAATATTAAAGTAGTGGTTTAAATACACTATTCTGCAAATATTAGGTATTCTTCTCCACAACTAAAAATTGGACTTAGAGCCTGCTAGCCTTTCCTGCATTAAATATTATATTTAAATATTCTTAAAAATTTTCCTTAAAGATAATTATAATATATTGAATAGTTGGGGGGGGAGATAGGTTGAGATTATTAGGAGATTCTTGATATTTTTGAGTGTGAATCCTGAGATGTAACTATAGTATATAATTTCTTCCATGAAATATAATAGACTAAACTATTTAAAGTAAAACAATTAAAGTTATATAAAAATATGAAATAGACTATTTCAAATGCTAAATTATAAAACAGGACTAAGTATACTATTTACATAGCCATTGCATTTGTTAAACTACTTTCCATGTAACTTTTTTTTTTTAATATGGTGCTTATCTTCATTTTATCTGGCTAACAACTTCAGTCTTCTGTTCCCTAATAGCTAAAACTACTATTTGCTGTTTAAGAATAAGCATTTTCTTAAAGAGAATCTCAAAAGTAACTGTTTACAATACCAGCTATCATTGCTTACTTGGAAAGGGTGGGTTTCTTTTTGTTTTTGTTTTTCAAAATAAAAAATACTGTGAAAAATCAAATATCTGGTATCTTGAGGCCTCATTACATTATGACAAAATACATCTGGGCTGTACCCTCCCGCGTGCCACCATCTCCAGCATTCTCTATTGTTTTATGTCATTGAATTTTAGCTACCAGTTAATTATTATCTTTCCCGGCTTGAACTTATCATCTTTTGAGTTTATGGCCCTTAGGTTTCGAGATTAAAGCATACATTTAATTTACTATAGCATTAATTTTTATTGATTGAAATTGCAGTTGCTTACATAGTATAAAATCTATTATTTCTGTGGTAGGCAAATATTACCACATCTTTTAAAAACTCATGCTGTGTGATTATGAATTTGGTAAATCAGTATGGTTTTAAATCAATACTGTTGTATTTTGTGCTGTAAAATCATTAGAACTAACTAGACTTTACAAGTTATTTGATACATTTTCCAAACTGCACCTCAAACAGCTACAACTCACCTCCTTGTATACATGAGGCTTAGGAAGATTAAGCCCTGTGCTAAAAATTGCCAGTTTTAAGGATTATGGTTAGAACCTCATGGCCTCTTCTCTCGCAGTCACTTAAGCTACTCCCTGGAAGTCTCTCTTAGGAAACATTTCTGCGGAAACAAAATTGCACATGTAAAAAACATTTGTGAAACGATTATGTTCATATTGAGACTTTTTGCCGTTTTATTTATTGTTTTATTTTTCATATTTAAAATATTACTCTCCTAAGGTAAATTATCCTAATTTACCTATTTTATTTCGAACAGATCATGTTGTTTGTGAAGAAGAATTTAAATACGCCATGTTAGCTTTAAACTGTATATGCCCAGCAACATCTACACTTATTACACTGCTGGTTCATACCTCTAGAGGGCAGTAAGTATATTTTTTCTTTAAGATAACGTGTTAAAATTTTATTTAAAATAATATAAGTGCAGTTGTGTGTTTTACAACTATAAAAAACATATATAGTGAGATATGTACCTATATTTATGTTGGTGGGAATTATTTTTATCTAATAGAGATGTGTTCACAGATCCAAGATACACAGAAAGTTGATAAAAACTAGATTTTTTTTCCAGTAATATTTAGATAACTTGTTGCATCTTAAATTCTAAGTCTCGAAATCATTTGTTAGGTCTAGAGTAAGGGCATGGCTTCTATTTCAAGAGTAAGAGTTATACAAGTAAAATTTTTAAAAAGGATTATAACAATCACTGGTGTAAGAACAAAGTCAATTGTTTCTTCCTTAGATGTTTTTATGTTAAAATTTTAATTACTATTATTAAAAAGTAGTTTTACAAAATTAGTTAATGCAGAATAAGTTGTTATTATGCAATTTATAGGTAGCCTAGAGAAAGTTATATCATCAGAACTTTTACATTCTTATTTATTTACTTTGATGGTTTTATAAAATACAGTTTGACTTGGATGATCAAAGGAAATAGAGCAAACACAATTACTGTTCTTATTTAAACAGACAAATGTTATACTGCATTTCATACTTTTTCATATTTCTAACAGTATTTTAAACAAAATGCTGATTTTCCTTATAAATTCTAATTTGTATTTGTGGTCATTACTCTTTAAATTTGGTAAGTTAATTGATAGTTATTTAAGTGAAGTGCCAAGACAAATCTAGAACAAGGAAAATTCTTTCATGATATTAAGCAGTAGAGTAAGTTACTAATATGAAAATAATAAACACCCAGACTTATTTTAAAAGTGAATTTTTCTATCTTATCTCTAATTGTATTTCTGTTGTGTTGGGAGGGGATGAATTTCCCAGGAGAAGTTTCTCAAATTCTGAATAGTAACATTTCTATTCTATATAATCACAAGCCTTTAATCTGTGCAATGGAAGTCTTGTGGCAGGATTATGGATGTTATTGCTGCTTCTTTGCAAAAAGTTCATAGCATTTTGATGCAATTTTAAATAAAGTCCTAAAAAGCATTTTTACATCAATTAATTGAACAATAATAGCACTCATCACATGTGTTCCTTATTTTTCCATGCCATCTTTATTACAGAAAAATGTATCACTGAATATCTAGTTCAACTTCAATGCTACACATTCAAATGATAAAACAAGGCCCATTGATAGTATTTCACATGCTCATTACTCATAGACTGAAGTTAAATTACACTTTGCAATACTAGTAAATACTATGTATCGACACATTATTGGCTGTGAAAACGATTGTAGTTGACATAAGTTAAAAAAGAATTTTGAATCCTTAGAATAAAATTTACTCCATTATACTCATATAAAATTTGCATTATTGAAAAAGTAATGTCAAAGATGTTATTATCACATAATTAAGCACTTCATTTACATAAGATTAACCTGCAAATATATTTCAAATTTGTGCCACAGTAAATACTATGGCCCAGTATAATGACTTTCTTTTTAGCAGCATTATTAAAATTTATTCCTATACTATAATTCACTCACTAAAGTATGCAACTCAATATTTTTGGTGTATTCATAGAATTTTTCAAGCATCATCACTCTTTATTTCCAGAACTACATAAATAAACCTAACCTTTAGCCATTCCCCTTTATTTCCTTCCAATCTTTTCAGTCCTGGGCAATTTCTAATCCTTTGTTTCTATAGATTTGTTTCTGCTGGACATTGCACATAGATGAAATCATACAATATATGTTGATTATTTTTTATTTAGTCTGGCTTCTTTCACTTGGCATATTTTAAAAGTTCATCTATATTGTACTATGCATCCATACGTCATTTCATTTTAATATTGATTATTATTCTACTGTATAGGTATATCAGATTTTAGTTTTTATTCATCAGTTGAAGAATATCAGTTGAGCTGCTGTTAATATTTGTGGAACTTTTTTTGGTTGGACATATGCTTTCATTTCTCTTGGGTATGTATGCCTAGGAGTGGAATTACTGAGTCTGTAGTCACTGTTTATTCTTCTTTAGGAACTGATAGAATGCTTTCCAAATAGGCAATTTATCAGGGTTTCGATATTCTAACCAAAATTTATCAGTGTTCCAATTTCCTCATCATCTTCAGCAATACCTCCCTTTTTGATCATGAGCATCCTGGTAGGTGTGAAATTGTTTCTTGCTGGGGTCCTCACTTGCATTCTCTGATGACTAATAGTAATGAGCATTATTTTATGTTTTTTGGCCACATAAACAAGATATAGCGATATACCTTCTTTGAAGAAAAACTTTATTCATACTCCTTGCCCATTTTCATTTCCTAAAATTTTTTGGTTAAGAGTAGTAAGAATTCCTCATATATTCTAGATACAACTATATTCTCAGAAATATATCATCACTTGAATATAAATGATCAAAATAACAGATCATTTAACATTTCTGTTTTATTAAGTATTGTTTGAAGTTATTTTATCAAATCTCTTGTTATGCGTTAATTGAATATTCAAGATTCTTTTATTAACAGAACATATTTATAATTTAGTCTTTGAGCATCTGCAGAAATTAAGAGCTTAAATATATTGATTTAATAATCAGAGAACTAACATGGGAGATAAGTTCAGTAGTATAATGGGGAAAATGTTGAATGACCTAGGAATAATAGTCTTATGCAAGTATTTAAACCACTAATTGAAAACAAATGTATTCAGTAATATTCATATTTCTCCATTTAAAAAATAAGGAATAATTTTACCACTTCACTTTCTAATCAATTGTGTTTTGTATCAATAATAATTGATATTCATAAGCAATTTGAGTTGCTTGGTTGATACAATGCGAAAAAAGACAATTTAAAACTTTAAATTCAACAAATATAGAAATAAATATAATCTAAAATCTAAAGTCTTCTCATTTTAAAATACATTTTTAAAGTTAATTGCTGTGTAGGGTGTAGGTACTTAAAGAAAATAAGCATAAGTGATGAAACAATATAGACAAACACATCAGGTCTTGGAGATCAAAAGATCAGCCCTTCTAGTTGCAGACCTGCCTTAGATCATTGTAATAACGGAGGTCCTGATTCTGCCCCAGAATCAGACAGTTTTACATTCAAATTATTTTCATCCTTTCTTATTTCTTCTTGTCTTTTAGCAGGTGAAAATTGGAATGCCTGTAGAACACACATATCAATGATGAGTTGCCTGCTTCTGTGCTAAAAATTTCTATCTTATATTTTGAAATCTTTCTAGCAACTTAACCAGTACTCAGGTATAGTGTCCAAGGTTGACTAGTATTCTTAAGCTCTTACATTCTATTTTCCGACGTGTTTACATGTTCATTTCAATTCCAGTTGATGTAGAAGTCAGAGAGTAGCTTTCATCTGACTTCAAATTACTTTTTTTAAATTAATTCACTGAATGTTTATTCCATATTTTAAAGCTTCACATTTCCCCCTTTGTTTCTTAGATCAATTTACACAGAGGTGTTGAATGCTCTTGATGCTGGTGTATCTTATGGTTAATTCATTTCGCAATTTGATTTACTTAGTTATTATTTTAGAAAGGTAAGCATACATTTACTTTTTAGACACAATTACTATAGGCTATGGGACACTGGACTGCAAAATGGCAACTCTGAGTTAGGCTGTTTCCCTACTATATAGGAAGAAGGAAGAATGATAAAGGGGCAAACTAGGATCAGCTGAGGTTATTTAAAGCTTTCCATAAAGTTCACTTAGGCCATTTCATCTATCTAATGTTATCTCATTGGCCAGAGCCATGTCAC
This sequence comes from Geosciurus inauris, assembly GCA_004024805.1. Taxonomy (NCBI): domain Eukaryota; kingdom Metazoa; phylum Chordata; class Mammalia; order Rodentia; family Sciuridae; genus Geosciurus; species Geosciurus inauris. The sequence continues at coordinate 175,113 of PVHX01000209.1, read as the reverse complement.
ATGGTTAAGTTTCATTTAAACAATTCTCAGACATCAGGTATTTTATAGTTCAATCTTTAGTAGAGAAAGGCAGGGGAGAAGTGGTTTATGAAACATTTTTGAGTAGTCAATGTAAGTTTTGTCATTCTGACAGAGAAATAATTATCATTAAAATTAAATATATATGATAAAAAAGATACCTTCCAATTTTGCATTAAGGAACCTTATATTTTTCATTAAAGAAATGGCAATATTTGTGTATTAAAATATGGACTTGATTCTAATTACATGTTACCAATGTAAATAGTTTCAAATTTAAAAATGTACTTATGCACATGCAAACATGCACACCTTTATTTAGAACTGGATATTTTCTCTTCTTAAATCATTAGGCTATATCTCATAGGAATAAAAAGGTAAATCAAGGGATCTTAGCAAGAGGTATATTGAATTATACAGAAACTGTGTTAGCCTAAGTTTTACATGTGAAACACTATTATAATTGCTAGTCAAATCTGGGGACACAAATTGGCACTATTAAAATAAGAAAGTATTAAATATATATGTATTATAGCTTTTATATTATGATTACTTTTGATACTCCTTTACCTAAATTTTTAATATGTTACCTTTCAAAACCAAAACCAGGTATATTTTTATTATAAAATGTACCATTCAGAAACTTCTCTCATTAAAGCCACAATTAAAATCCGACTCTTTGGAAACCACATGTCCTAATCACAAATTAAATTCCTGTTTTTTAATGTTCATGCTGCAAATGGAACTCATAAATTTAGGGAGGAAATGTGGCAAAGAGGAAAGAACACCAATTTTGGCAGACAGAAATGGTTGACTCACTAACTGCTAAACCCAACTAATATTGAGCAATTCCATGTTCTGTTTGACTCTGAATAACTTTTATGGAACATTGATTTAATAATTGTTAGCTAATCCATTACTTTTTGTGTTCATTTTGCCATTGCTCATTGAATGTCTACTATGCAACATAATCATGCCACATGTTGTAAATACAACCAGGAATACAACAGAAAAAAAAAAAATACTTCTCCTCTCAAGGAATTTTCATTCCAAATAGTGAGATAGGTAATACACCAAAATAAATAAGTAAAACATTTACAATATTTCAGAAGGCCATAGGAAAATAAAGAAATATAATGATGGAGTGCAAGGATATGAAGTAGGTCCCATTTAAATGATACAGTCATGTTTGAACTCCTCAGATATTTGATCAATGGTTTGACCAAATTAAAGTAGTGACCTTGTAGGTATCTGTGATTTGAGTCTTCCAGGTAGAAGTAAAAGCAAAGACTGAGATGCAGGAAAGCATATCTGGTAATTTGAGGAGCAGCAAGTAGTTCAGTGTAGCTGGAACAGAAGAGGGGAGAGATAGATAGTAAAAATTGAGATGTGAAAGGAAACAGCATGCCAGGCTATGATTTTAGATGTATTTTTAAAGGTAATTTCTAGATTTGCTGACTGATTAGATGTAGGGGGCAGGGACAAAAAGAGAAGGAACTAGGATAATGGTGAATTTTTGAACTGAGCAACCAAAATAGAATTGTGATTTACCATAATGCAGAAGACCACAGTGAACGTTTTTATTTTAATCTTGGATATGTTACATTTAAGATATTTTATACACACCCCAAATTTCTACCAGTATATAGTCTGGAAGTAAAGGGAAAGTCTAAACTGAAGATATAAATAAAGATGCAAATTTGGCTCCCATCCGCATAGGAATAACACTTAAAATCACAAAACCGGATGAAGTCAAGTGAGAGATTTCTTAAGAATGATGTAGCCATGCCCCATTATAGCAAGGGGTCTTTACTTCTGTTACTGACTCTATGAAGCTCTAATATGCATCAAAATCAATTTTCTAATTTGTTGTCAAATTTGTGACAAAGTGGAAGGAGGCAGCAGAGATGCTTTAGAGACAAAATGGGAAACCCAGAACCATATGTTGATTTATGATGAGTTGAATAAGGTCCTGTGTCTCACACATGTGTATTTTATATCTAAATCAGAATAGTTATGGGCTTATACCAAAATGTGGCAATTAATGAGAAAGTAAATATTTGAGTGCTCCCGAGTAATAATGGTAATGCCATATATTTTCAACATGGCCAATCTTTAAGTCACTGTCTTAAGTATTACAGAAATTAGGATAAAATATGTTTTGAAAAAGATGACTTATATACCTACCTAGTTGGAGTTTTTTATTCTCAAGTTACATATTATTAATTCATAGAAGAAAGCCAAATTGAGTTATAGGAACTATGAAATTCTTAAAAGATATATTTAGAGCAACCATTTGAAAGTTTGTGTGGAGAACATGAATTACAATAAGAATTTAAGTGTACAAAAATAATTTAAAGGAACTTAAATTATAAACTTTATTTGAAAATGTCGAAGATAGGTTAAAAAATAGGTAACAGATTAATGGTTAACTTTTATGATGTAAGCAAATAATATTAGATTAAGGTAATGATAAGACGTTAGTACATTGGTTGCTGAACCAATTGATTTATAAGCTCAAAAACAATAAAAGCTTTTAAATACTAATAAAAAGAAGGTTTCAAATACTAATAAGCTACCATTCAATACCAATATAGATTTTAGGCATTTTCAATGAATAAAAAGATAGGGAAATGATGTTATACTTCAAAATATATACTAAAGTAAAGGTAAGCAAAGTGGCTTTTATATTTTTTCCTAGAATCAATTTTAAGAAATTGTAATTTAGCCAGGCACGGTGGCACAAGCCTGTAATCCCAGCACTTTGAGAAGCTGACACAGGAGAATCACGAGTTCAAAGCCAGCCTCAGCAATGGCGAGGTGCTAAGCAACTCAGTGAGACCTTGTCTCTACATAAAACACAAAATGGGGCTGGGGATGTAGCTCAGTGGTCAAGTGCCACTGAATTCAATCTCCAGTACCAAAAAAAAAAAAAAAAAAGAAGTTGTAATTTGTAAATGTGTTCTTCAGGGTTAGTTATTTCAGAAGAAGTCCTTCATTAACTTTCTGGCAAATATATTATTTTCACTGATGGGCAAAACAGCAGATTTGGGTATTTCTTCAATGTTCTTTGCAAAAAAAAATTTAATTTATAACACTAATTATTAAATTCCATTCATTGTTTTCAAAATAATTGGTATCTTAGAAATGGAAGAAAAAAATGAGAACACTAGAAATTAATAGATTTTTTCATTAGTTTTAAAACTTTCACGATCCTTCTAACCAAAGCAAAGTATTTGTAAAGTTAAAGAGAGATGGTTGTCTTCAACTTTCTATTCTGTGTACTTAAACTTAAGTGAATTTTAGGCTTTTGCAAATAATTATTTTACCAGAGATTGCATAATAGTTTTGCAAAATCTGCAAGCACAGTAGAAACACACTAAGCCAAAATGTAGCATCATTAATTTTTGTGTGTGGTTATATAAATTATGGTTATATAACCATAATTTATTCATGCAATTGCCAAATTTGTTTCAAATGGTAGAATTAACATTTTTGGATGGATGTTGATACGTGTCCTGGAAAATAAATACTCAAGGAAGATTGAGAAATACTATGCTAAACACTGTCTTTATTTTTCTAACAATTTATTTGAATTAATTTTATACCTATAAAAAAGTTATAAGAATAATACAGATAGTTGCAACATATCCTTTCCACATAGCTTCTAATATTTTTACCTTTTGTTGTCATAGTACAATTAACAAGACTTAACATTAGTGCAGTGCCATTGACTAAGCTGTCAATCTTATTTGAATTTCCTTTGTTTCTCTATGGATGTACATTTTCTGTTCCAGAACCCTATCCAATATCCTGCACTTTATTCTGTCATCTCTTGACCTCTTCCAATCTTTGACAATTTCGTAGGTGAGACTGGAGTCAGTATAAACTCATGATTTTAATGCATATTAAAATAGATACAAAATAGATATGTTAATATAGATTAATATGTATCTGTGTGCCTCAGGTACAATATATTGCATGAAATTCCTGGCTGTGTTTCTGAGGGAGCCTAGAAACAATGATATCCCACTAACAATGAACACACTTAATGACCAGACATTGGTTACTAAATATCAGTCTCCAATAAAAGGAACTGTGGCTCTTTGGAGTATTCCTGGATTACAAGATATCAGTCAAAATATCAGACAAAATATCAGTCTCCAATAAAAGGAACTGTGGCTCTTTGGAGTATTCCAGGCAAAATATAAGAGTAGCTGGGAAAATCTTGTAGTTCTGGAAAGTAAGGAATTTCTCAAAGTAGTTTGGATCTTGCCAAAATGACACAAGCGCCAAGCCGAAGGAGTTCCTAATGGGCTAAGATGGAACAATTTGAGCTACAAAAAAAGTAATAATAACATTAGATTTTAACCCATACAGTTAAATAAGTATCCAGGATTCTATACTGGTAAACAGTGTAACAAATGGGAGAAAAGGGATAACTCTTTCTTACTGAAGAACTCAAATTTTTAAAAAATGTAGAAGAAAAGAGAAAAAATATTAAGTCACCATTAAGCAAATATTATAGTAATTATTTGGATTTCCCCAGTGGGTACTAATATTACTGTGGGGAATTTTACAGAGAACCAGAATAATTGTGTGGCCTTGACATAACTTTCCAAGATATTTATTAACTATGAAGACAAAAATTCTAATTTTATAGATGAGAAAACCTGACAAGTGCCACCTTAAACAAGGAATCAAGGTGAGTATCACCAGTAAAAGACTTGTCACTCACATAACCCTTCCCATGATGCACTAACGACATGGCGTAGCTACTTTGGTGTTCCTGCCAATGTTTCTATTCATAAGGAAACATCAGGTCACCTCTATTGGGTGCTTGTGTGATAAGCCTGATGCTCTTCAATACCAGGGTAGCAAAGATGAGCAAGGGGAGTTTATAATTTTGGTTTTTAACATTTTACTCAGCTTAATTTGGGGAAGTTTTAAATACTTTTAGATAGTATTTTGACTGGAAGACTTCTCCCAGGAAAATTGTTAAGAAAAACATGTGTTCAGTGAAATAAAAGACCAAGACAAAACAAAGGCAACAGGCCACTCTGCTGTCCCCCACAAGCTGGAACCCACATTTAAGTCAGCACTCCAAGGATCTGGGCCACACTTGGCAAAAGTGCTTCCCAGACTGGTTGGTCAGTGACTTCAGATGAAATTAACAATGAGTCCTCCTTTGCTATTATAACCTGACATTCACAGAGACTCTAGTTTTAAACACTGTGATGAAAGGAAAGGAAAATCCAGTGTCTACCGGCACCAGAAAAAAGACCAAGAAAAACCACTAGGGAGGGAAGCAAGGAATGAGGTACAGATAGGGAGAGAGAGAGAAAGGGAGGAGATTTTCTCTCCCTTAGTCCTGAGCTCCTCACAGAGGGCCCAGGGAATCAGCTGTCATGTGGGTGGAAGAGAAAGTTTCTCAAAAGTAATAGGGATTATAATTACCACCCTGACTGCCAGAAAGGAAAAGAAAAAAACTGGTGGGAGAGTATGCTCAAATGAGCTATCTTTAGCTCCCTTGGAAGTTTCACACTCAAAAACTGTGACAGAGGACTATATTTTGTAATCTGGCAAATCTAGTTCAGTCACCCTCCTTCTGTAGGTGGATAAAATAGAGTACCAGCAAAGACAAGGGGCACTTTGATTTCTCCTTAGAGTGAAACACAGACACACACGATTTAAAGTTTTAATATTTTGATAACTCTAGATCAGTAATTGTCACTTGGTGTATAAAACTTGAACTATGTTTGATATAACTTTTTACAGTCTGAACCTCTGAATCCATTAATAGATTTTTGTGTGCTTTTCAGCGGTTTGCATCATATTTAAAATTATTAACAGGCTTTTCCAGACCCCACATCATCTTCCCACCCCTGGTGCTCCATACCCCTAGCAACCTGTTGGCCCTCTGAAAACCAGAAAGATGTCCTTTGTCAAAGGGTGTGTCTGGCTGCATAATGGCCCCTTGCTTCCATTTTGCTCTCATGTACTTCACAGACTGTAGCTATCAACTACTCAACTGGTTACAACAGCTGATGTCTTCTGCAGCCAGCTTCCAAGTGAGCCTTACACCCACTGCCTACACTGGTTGTTCTGAGGGTAATCATCAGAGCTTTCCTTTGAATGAAAGCCTCTTAGTCACCTCTGACAGGCTGTTTGGTTACATTACTCCAGTGTCTCCTTGAACTCCCTAAGGTGAACCCTGGGGCTCATGCATTAGGTCAGTAATGGACCCAGGGAAATATAGACACCTTCTATGCCAGACTCAACATCTTATTCTCTCTGTGTGTATTGATGGGGTAGGGGGTGCTATGGTGACTGTCATCTGCATCAATTGGTTCTTTCTTCTGCTTCATGCCTTCACCTAGGCTGCTGTTCAGCAAACTACATCTTGGGAAGGAACATTGAATTTCCTGCTGCTCAGACTCCCAAATAACACGAAAAGACCTTTTTCATATTTCTACTACATATCCTTTCTAGCCCTTCTACCAGGAAGTGTGACTTTCAGTGCATCAAGAAACTACACAATTGCTGGGGCTGTAGTTCAGTGGTAAAGCACTTGCCTAGCATGAGTGAGGCCCTGGATTCAATCCCCAGTACTACCAAGAAAGCAAAAAGAAAAAAGAGAAACTACACAATTGTTCACACTTGTCCTTCTAAAACTTTTTGACCTCACCTTATTCTGCTCTAAATTTCATAGATTTTCTTGGCCATAGTATTAGTGTGTTAGAGCTTTCAGACAAAAATAACAAAAGTGGGAAGCTTAAATAACAAAGTTATTTCCTCACAGTTCTGGAAGCTAGCAATCCTACCTCAGCATTAGTTTTTTCCTGAGACCTTTTCCTTAGCTTGCGGATAGTTCAGTTCTTACTCTGTCCTTACATGGTGCTTCCTCTGTGTACCCACATCTCCTGGTGTCTTTTGTGTGGCCAAACTTCCTCTTCTTATGAGGACACATGTTAGATTGGGTCAAGGCTCACACTAGACTTAACCATCTCTTTAGAGGCCCTATCTCCATACGCAGTCACATTCTGAGGTGCTGAGGATTAGAGCTTCCACATAAGAATCGTTGTTCTACCAGGACACATTGTTCTACAAATTGTTCTTGATTTCACTCTGTAAATACTTCAGCTGATTCTACTGAAGCCTGCTTCTTTGATCAGAGACATCAAAAGGACAATATTGTCCATACATTCCTGATGGTACATTCTCCATTTTTTCCATGGCAGAAACAAAACAAAACAAAACAAAAACAACACAAACAAAACAAAAACATACTACAAGACTGGAGACCTGCATGAGGGTAGTACAAGAGAGGGATATGGTACATGTCTTTAACTTACTCTTATTTTTCTTTTATATAAGCTAATAGGATCTGAAAGTCTACATAGAAAGGAATTTTATTAGGTGTTTCTTAAAATCAGTGTGACTATCAAGAAATATTTTCCTAAGCTCACTCAATAGAAAACCATTGTCGTAGAAGTGTGTTTTGAGTAATGTGTTTACTGCTCTGGCTGGGCAGTCCTCTTCTAGGACAGCCTTTAATAGCTCAACATTCACTATCAAATTAGATCTAAATATTTCCGTTTTATTTTTTTAAGGCTCTCAATGCTGTAGTACTAACTTATTTTTGTATCTTTATCTCCTGTGATTCTCTTATATATAGCATGTTCTCCAAATAACATGAAACTAAATATACTTTGTAGTTTCCGCCTTCTACATCTTTTTTTAAATGTGGTTCCCTCTGCCTTGAATTCATTTCTTCTACTTTCCTAGAAGATTTTGTTAAATCAAAAAATCTTGCTCCTGATGAACACTTTTTAAACTCCATAATTTAATGTGTTTTCTTCCTTATAGGAACTTGCATAGAATTTTATTAGATTCTGCCAGGGCATCTATTGTTATATTTCATGTGTTTATTTTTTGTAATTATAATTGTATTGAAATTTAATTTAAGGAAGAAAATATGTCTTGCACATTTTATACATTCCATAGGACTTGCCACAATGTAGATACTCAATAAACAATTAAAGAATACACTAAAGAGGATTCTTTGAAGCCTGTAATTCAAAGTATTTTATGACCCACATGCATATATCTGCTTTCCCTCATGAGACTCCATTGAAATAATCACAAAGAACCAAAGAATCACAAGCTTTCATCAACAAAAAGTATGTGGAAGAGTGGGAGATTTCAATGAATTTCCAAGAGGTGAAAAGTAAATAAAAATTTTCTGGCAAAACCTCTTTTCCAGAATATGCTTAGGAAGTGATGCAGTAGGATAAACACTAGCCTCCAGTAAGACTCTGGGGTGCAAGATTCCTATAGAAAGAGATCAAGGATTAACTAAAATTCTGAATGCAGAACAAGGAAGGAGTCTTCACTCTTCCAATATCTACAGTACCACTTCCTGGTATTCATGTTTAGTCAGAAATTTATTACTGGGAAAAAATTAAAATTTTCCTAGAAGAAATTTTTAAAAATGTCTGAAGTATACACTAGCAGATTATTTGGAGTTGAAGTTCAACCCTCTGTAATCAGATATTTGAGAAACTCCATACTAAATGGACCAATCCCTTCCTGTTCACTCTAAGGTGAAACCTGCCAGTTAACAAATCATATTAAGAGAACAGGGTCCATTTAACATTCCTATATTTCATAGTCAGAATTTTGACATATGGCTCTTGTTAATTGCTGTACGTCAGCAAGCAGAATGAAACAAGGGGAATGTATCCAGTGAAGAGGAAACCTACTACTTCTAATATTATGGAATCATTTGGATTTTTAGTATTATGGAATCATTTGGGTTTCATAGGGAAATTTTTTCTTTCATATTCACTAGTAAAGAGTTCTTTAGAAAGTAAAGACTATATCATTTGAAAGGAGAAGCAAATATATATTTTGGAAACAAGGAGAATTTCAGTAAATAAGGTCAAAAATACATTAAAGGAGACAGGTATATTTCAGAAGTAGAGAAGTGTAAGTAATATTTTGGAAAATATTGGAGGATAATAAAAGGGTTGCAGTGGTTGTTCAAAGGACAAAATGCTATGGATATATTCTGTTCATTTAGTTTTTAATTTCTAGAAAATTAACTAAAATCTCTGTTTATGATTGTAGAATAACTGCATTTTCTTAATTTTGAGTGAATAAAAGGGCCCTTACCAAATAAACTTACAAACAAAATATAGCTTAATATCAGTATAATTATTATTGTCAGGAAGATTAAAAAATAAAAGAGTCATGGTGGAGAAATAAAAAGCAGGCTTACTGAAATTAGAAAAGTGCTGAAATTTTTAAAATTTAATAAAAGTATTGAAACATAATCTTAAATTTGAGAATTTCACATAAAATGCAGAGATAGAATATATAAGGAAAGGATTAAAAGCACAGGAGATTAATCCAGCAGTTATAATACCAGAGATAGTGGAAGTTCCAGTAAGAAAAGTTAAAGAAAACAGTGTGTGAAATTCTAACACAAGAAGGGAAATTAAAGTCTTTAATCTGACAGAGTCTCCTGATTGTGAGGTCATAATAAATGAAACATCCATTAGACAGAGACATAGCATTACCAAATTACAAAGGATTGATGATAAAGAAAAACTTTCTTCAACCTTACAGAAAGTAGGCAAACAAGAATCTCTGTGTTGATTAGAGTTCTTAACTTGCAGAGGAGATTATACATTTATCTAGTTTTAAGTGTAAACATTTATAAAGACATATGGGTGGCCCACAGAGTCTTTGGGAGTACAAGAAAGTTAGCCTCTGTCTAGGCTGAACTTGATTGAACAATTCCCAAAACAACAAGCAACTAACTAGAAAAAGGAGTTTTGTTCTCGTCAAACCCCAAAACCCTACTTAATCTGAAACATCTGCTGAAACAAACTGATGCTCCTTGTCCTGTTTCTTCATTTAGCTCACTCCCAAAATAAAATCCTACATTTGTATCTAATTGATAGGTCACATATCAGCACCACAGCTAGGAGCAATGATTCCTAAAAGTTACCATTGAGAAGGGGTCCAAATTATAAAAGTCAGGCATGGAGTTTCAACAGGAGACTGGAATAAATTAAAAGTACAATGTAGAACAAGATGTACATTTCCCTTTTCCAAATGGGGGGAAAAAAGAAGGCAATAACAAACTCCAAGAAAACCAAAAGCTATTAAAAAACAAATGAAAAATTATTTGAACATTCTTTCCAGTGCAGCTCAGGGAACAGGTAGATGAGGTCATATATTTACAACATTTCATTTTACTCTGCAGTGAATTCCATTGTAGTAGTCATGGTAATGTAATCACTGCTCACAAGTTCTCTACTTTTAATCAGAATACAGACTTATTTATAGCTAATAAGTAAACTACAAGTATTTTCAACTTTAACAACGTAAAAAAAAGACTACTGTAATTAATTTGGGAGTAAAAGTAGAGAGAATATTTGGAAGGAAATTGCATATCTATTCCTAAGCTTACAAAATAGAAAATCAAGTCTGTGTCTAGAGTTAGTTAAGTATGTTAAGTTAAAAATTACCTCATAGATCTTAAATTGCAAACTGACAACTAGTGAGTCAATTTCTGACAGCAGATTGGTTTTATTTGGCTACCAACATGGCATAGACATTATTTTCTTTTGAAGTTTTGTTTTGTTTTTAAATCTGCCACTCATAAGTGGATATTCAACAACTGTCTAACCACAAGTCTGAACATCTGACAAGGCTCTTTTTATTTTACTAAACTTACTCTGTAGATATAAAAGTTTCAGTGCACTGCAGAAAGATAATTTAAAATAGCAATATGATTATATGAGCAGCCTTGGGCGAATCCATTCTGAGATAATTCTTTTCTTTCATATCTCACAGAAGGAGATCGATAGATACAGCTTCAATGATATGGTAATAAAATTTAAGAATATGAATAAGAGACACTTTAAAAATCTTCCAACTCAGCTCAGCATTTGGAAGGATGTGTTTTTAATTTTTTGGTCAAAATTTAAGCTATGAATGAGGCAGAATGCTCAAAAAATATTTAATTAAGGGTTAAAATAATGTTATGGCTTGGTCACTCCTTCCTTCCTTCCTTCCTTCCTTCCTTCCTTCCTTCCATCCTTCCTTCTTCCCTTCCTTCCATAAACAATAATCACATGCATTCAAACAGTATAAGGTATGGTAAAATTTTGAGAAATAAAAACATAAATACATCATGATCACAAATCAGACCAAGATTCATGAATAGACTGTTGATCGGTTTTTGCTTTTGCAGGGAAGCACACAATTTTCAACATGGCTTACATAAGGATTTGGAAGGTATTCCAAATTTTCCCTAATTTATTTTATTAATAAAGCTATGTCTTAGTTGTGGTGATGTGAGATTTTCTACTTTGAAAATATCAAATGACAAGGAAGCACAGCAAAATCTCCTGAGGTCTAATTAGTTTTAAAAGAGCAAAGAAAGGCAAATAATAAAACATAAATAGCAACAATAAGAGCTTCCCAAACTCCTATATCCTTATGCATTTATATTTTGGAATGTAATTCTTCTGGCACATTTTTCATGTTCTAAACTAAAGGGACTGCTATAGTGATGTAATGTCAATGCACAGGGCAGGAAGCACTTGAACAGAAGCTAAGCATATGGTATTTAGTAAGCATGAAGGTGGACTATGCTCTGAGAGCCAGAGGGAAGACACATTTTGGCTATAAATTTTTATCAATGCTAAAATGGAACAGTCTAAAATCAGTGAGATATGTCTTAATAATGGAACTAAAGACCTGAAAGTGCTGTTTCATTATGACAAGTTAATTTCTTTTTTCACCTGGCAGTATAAAAAGCAGATGAAAACTCTTAACAGAGCTTTAAGATTATTTTTGGAAATACTTAATAGGAATTAAAGGAGCTCTACCAAAACCCCCATTGAAGTTATGGAAGAAAAATCAATTTCAAGGTCAGTGAATTTTGGCCATTTTCATTGTGCAATCCACCTTTCAAATCTAACTTTTGAGCTCTTTTTCATTTCTTATTGAAGTAGATCTCTTTCAAAGGGTGTTCATTGCTTATGTTCACTCTAGTGCTTGAAAAGTATATAGCATTTCTATATTTTTTCACTTGCAACAGCAGTATTCCTTACACTTAGAATGGCAAACAGCTTTCCAGTTCCATCTAGTGGTAGAAAATTGATTATCACTTTCTATGCTGTATGTGCAAGTTTTAATGTTAGAACTCAGATTTCTGTTGATGTCTGATGACATAAAGTTGGGGAATTTACTCTATTCAAGAGCAGAAATGCATAAGCAGCTTCCTAATAGACTGAGGTATTTGAAACTTGGGTTATATTATATCTAGAGTTCTCCAATATTTTCTCTCTAGATAAAATAACCCTCCATCTGTGTAGTCCGTTTTATCTACAGACTAGCAGTGTCCATATGAAGTTATGATGACTGTTTTGTAACCTCACTTGTTTTGGAAGCTTCTGTGCACCCTGCACCCAATAAATTATAATTAATAAAAACATAGTCTGTACTGTCAATAAATTTTTTTGTTATTTTCTTTATTCAAATAAAATTTAAATGACATCCTTTTCATAAGTTCAAACTTTCCCTAGTTACATGTAAAGCATTTTAGTACCTAGTAAAAAGTGAATTTTGTATCAAATATATCTTGTGACAAGGTGCTCTTTATTTCCACTGATGTGAAAATAATTTCACTTGGTAGCAAAAACAAGTATATCACAGCAAGTAAAATGACAATCCATGTCAATTTTGGTGAATCTGAAATTGAGTATTGATCATGTGTTGAACTACTGTAGTTAGGATTGAAGAGAACAAAATGTACTGGAAAACTAAGTCTAACAATTAAAATCCAGAGGCGTTTAAAACAGCAAGTACAATATTGTGAAAGAGGTGGGTTCCCAGTAATGATTGCATTATACAACTTACAGGCAGTGCTTGAAAACATCAAGGGTGCTCTGTAGTATACCATTAGTGTGACAGAATTCTTTATATCTGTAAAGAAAACATAGAAGTAACAATCAAATTTTACTTCCAAACATTTATTAATGTGAATTTCTCAAAAACATCTAGCTTGAAAAACGTAAGTTCATAGAATATGTTTTTATGCTATTTTTAAAAATACAGACCACATTACTGAGCAGAGTAATTCAGTATATCCATGATAGAGGAGCAGAGTATACAATATAATATGACTTCAGCGTATTGTATCTGTAACAGGAAATTCCAGTTATTTATTTCCCCCTTTGGGAAAATTCAAAGTGGAAAAACATTTAAAAAAAAACTATGTAAGAGTCTTTTATTGAATTTAGAGGTCTATACTAAAATGTATTTCTGCAAAGAGCAGACCCAAATATTCAGCAGCTAAAAGCCCTTTTTCCACTTGGTTGATCATATTGAAGCACAGGATATTGGTATGTGAGTTAATTTGCTCTCTGGCAATAAATACCCTTTTGCCTTGAAGGTATAATTATGGATTAATGAGAAATGTGCAGCTTGTGTTTAAAAGAAAAATCAGTTGTCAGAAATGATTTATAGACAATCAAAAAGTTGGCTGGAACAAATGATTTCTCTAACTTGAGAATGATAAACAGAATAGAGCAACCCCTTTTTCAAAATGAATATATACTGTCCCAGGTTTGGTGATTACAACTCAAAACTGAGGACAAAGAAGAGTAAAGTATCTCATTTTGTTTTCTAATCTTCCTACCCTTCTATAAAAAGATGATCAGAAGGAGTGGCTCACAGAGGAGAGCAAGTACTTTTCCCCAGCCTGGTGAGCTGAGGTCCTAGTGATCTACTTATTACTCCTGTGGAATAGGGTGTTTGCTGGAAGTGGGAGCTAGCATCTCTTTGCTAGCTAGATAGCTGCTTTAGTAGTTCTCTGTTGTTATTGGAACATGAGGAAAGGCAAGGCAGAGGTGGCAGGTCAGAAGCAGAGAGAGCTGTCAAGCAGCTACATTCACATCATGTGTATCCTGTAGCACAACTGATAAATTAAAAAGTTTGAGCTAAATTTCTCCTGTCCTGTATATCCCACAAAATGAAGAGACTTAGGAAACTAGAAGCCATGGTGTGTCCCAATAGGAAGTAAGTTGGAAGAGGTTACCACAGATGGTATATTATCTTACAACCTTCAAGCATTTTCACATCTCCACAAGATTGCCAGCGTTTGGTAAACTTTTTTCATAGAATATATCAGTGGCCAGTTAGTTAACTAATCCAGAGAACAGGAACAGCCCAAGAAAATCAAGCCTGCATTGGTAAGATTGGAGCTACAAACTGGGAAGTTCTGGGCTTGATTTGAAAGGAACTTAAACATGATTTCAAAGAAATGGGCATGGGAGTTTTAAATTTGTATGGCTGAAAGCCACTTCCCTGAAAGGAGTTTGTAATTTATTTAACTTTACTACAAATGTTTTCTCCTTTTTTTCCTAAGCAATTTTTTTTCCTACAATTTACTTCTTTTCAATAGTTTTCCCACTAAGACATTTGTTTAGGATTTAAAATGCAGAGGGTAACAGATGAAACTTTTTTTCCTTCTAGGCGCTGCCATCAGTTTTTCCGAAGTTCTCATGACTAAGGTACTGGGTACCTGGATTCTGCAGATGCTCTTTTTTCTAGGGAAAGAGAGACCTAAGGGTTTCTTTCAAATAGCAAACACTGTCTATGCTCTATTTTCTCAATAGAATATTTCACTTTTATATTTCTGTTATTTTTTTTATTTTTCTACTAACATTTTTACAACAGCTGTAGCTGGCAATAATTTGAAAATAAATCTGAACATAAACCTGACTAGGAAGTATATTTTATGATTCAGTTTTTAGTCAATATAGCAGAGCAGCCTTAAAAGAACACAAAGGAAACAAGACTGAACTGTTTTACAAGTGGAAGTACGCTTGAGGTTAAGTGTAGTAAGTAAATATATGACATTTTCTCTACATGTTCATTTGGTGTAAATCCATTACAAATTTTCATTAAATAGCTTTTCATAATTTTAATTAAACATTCCGTTTTGTCATTTTTGCCCCTAAAAGCTTTGTGTTTCTATTGTTGCTATTTTTACCTAATTATAAAATTCAGTTCATATGACATTAAGTGCATTTCATGTCCATTAATAATTATGAAACTCATTGACTTTTTTTCTTAATTCTAATAGCAAGTTCATCATAGGTTAAGTAATTGGTTAGATCTTAAAATGAATTTATTCTGCTTAAGGAGAAAGGAAATATGTAATTGGAAAAGCAGCACATTTAATGATTGAGCATGTAGAACACTGTTAGATTATTCTTTGTTCATTTAACAAAACATTTATTAAGCACTTATTCTGTGACAGAAGGGATGTCGTGTCTTAGGGATAAAAATGGTAAACAAGACATGATCCTTTTCTTAATGGAGCTTATTTCACAGGAAGCAAGACATTAGGATTAATTAATACAATTCAATGTTACGGTATTATGAAAAGAGAAGTACACTACTGCAAAACTGAGGAAGGAATGATTAAGCTGAGGGTCAAGGAAGGAGTAGGCCATAGGATAGAGAGAGAACAGCACTATGACAAAGACTGGATATACAACAGTGTCTTGTTAAGACCACTTTTGGCTGGAGCACCTAAAAGAAAGAAGACAGTAGTTGGTGAAAACTCAGACACTCATAGAGTAGTTCAGGGGGGCTTTGTGAAGATGATAAAACTGTTCAACCTTGTAAAACAGACGAAGCTCTTTAAGCAGTTTCAATAGGAAAGTAACATCAAGTGATGTAAGGTTTTGAAATTTTACATTTCCTCAAATATTACCATTTTTATGTGTGGACACCTTCAAAATCTCACCCTTCTTACTACAATATAAGTGCATTTGTAAAGACCAGTTTGGGAGGCAACAAGGTGAGTTAGGAATGATTAAAAAGTGTAAGAATTGATTTAGAAAGGGATAAGCAAATTGGTGAGTCCAAGAGACACGTGGGTGGTAGAATTAAAGGATTTTCTGCATAAGAAGTTTGAAAGTATATTTCAAACTATTTATTTATGCAATGATTTTCTTCATTCAAAAATCATTTTTGAATTAAATCTATCAAGATACAAAAAGAAGCCGGGTGCAGTGGCACAAGCCTGCAATCCTAGCACTTTGGGAAGCTGAGACTGGGGAATTGCGAGTTCAAAGCCAGCCTCAGCAACTGCGAGGTGCTAAGTAAATTAGTGAGACCTTGTCTCTACATAAAACACAAAATAGGGCTGAGGATGTGGCTCAGTGGTCAAGTGCCCTGAGTTCAATCCCTGGTACCAAAAAAAAAATACAAAAATGCTATTTTAAAAAATGGTAAATTATGGTAGAATGGCAAATTGAATGCATGAAGGTATTTTGCATATCTACAGGACCTAAAAAGTCCTCCATGACTAAAAAAAGTAAGGAAAAAAGTTGATTTTTTAATTTCCTAGTAGCTTGAAAAAGGATATAGAGCAGCTGTGACATTCACATTGAATATTAGACTACTCAGTACTGAAATTTTTGAAGAAAGTTCAGATAGTTTAGCCAGACTACCTGAGTTGATTTTTTGATCTACCCATTTTAGCAAGGTCATTGAAGCCATGACCTTGCCCCAGTTGCTTTATCTGTGAAATGAGGACAATAATAGAATATATAAGTGGTCCTGATTCATAATGTTGGATTCCACTTAGGATTTTTCAGCTTTCTGAATAGTGTGAAAGAAATATGCATTCAATAGAAACCAAATTCACATTTTGAATGTCAGTCTTTCCCAGACCTTTGATAAGTGATCTCCAGACACTGTTTCAGGATGCTGGGCAGTGGCCCTAAACCACGACTCCTAGCCAGCCTCATGATCTGGATAAATAGCTAGTACTCTACTGTGTACTTATTTTGTTGCTAAGCTGTGATGTTCTTGTAGGTTAGATGTCTGGATTGCATTCTTGACTTGATGGTATTTCCACTTACACCCTGTGTCAATTGGGACACAACACATTATAAGTTTAGGAGCACCTATATCCCATAGATTTCCAGGAAGATTAAATTCTTCCATTAAACAAATGTTTCTGAACATCTACTGTGTTCTAGAAAATGTTCTTGTCACTGGGCGTGGTGGCGCACGCCTGTAATCCCAGCACTTTGGGAGGCTGAGACAGGAGAATCACAAGTTCAAAGCCAGCCTCAGCAATGATGAGGTGCTAAGCAACTCAGTGAGACCCTGTCTCTACATAAAACACAAAACAGGGCTGGGTATGTGGCTCAGTGGTCGAGTGCCCCTGAGTTCAGTCCCCAGTACCAAAAAAAAGAAGTTCCTGTCACTGGACATCCCACAAAAGCAATGGTGCTTAGCAGGTCTAGTACTTACATTTTGCTGGGGATTGGCATGACAGACTATGGAAGAAATAGCAATAAACATGCAAATTATCTTATATGTTCATATCATAAAAATGTCAGTTTCACCTGGATTTATGAAATTAAAACCATCCCAAAAGTCATGCAAATAATATTCCTTTTGAAGTAAATGAACTTATTTTAAGTTCATATAGACAAATGGAGAAACCAGACTAGCAAGGAAAATTTTGAAGAAGAATTATGAGAGGGGAATACCATATATGTACATACCTATATATGTATATATTACAATATTTTATAGTCATAGTAATTAAATTAGTGTCACATTGGTAAATGAGCAGAGACAAATATATTTGACAAACAAGAACATCTCAATAGAGGCACATATACTTAGGAATTCAGTGTCTGATAAAGAAGTTATTTTAAGTCAGCAAATTAAACATAGATTATTCAATACATTTAATTACTGGGTAGATACATGGAAAAATGAAATTTGATAGATTCATCAAAATCATAGGAAGAGAGAAAATTATTACTTTCTACCTAAATAAAATTTAGTGCTCAAATATTTACAAGTGGTAGGGGGATTTATATGACACAGCGTATAATACTGCCTTGAAAATGATAATGTAGCTGAAAATAGACAAGTAAAAAGCTTAAATCACCACTACCAATCCTGCTTTTTTCTTTTTTGATATGTTTAATTTTTTATTTATTAGACAATAATAAAAAAGTTGAATATGATTCAAAAAATTGATATAATAATATCATTATCTCCTTCTCTAGAACATAGTTAACACATTGGTGAATCTGTAGACACTATTGTACTTAATATTTTAGACTTAATATTTGTCCATGATGTTTTGTAAACACTATTTGCATTTTTACTGTTTAATGGATATGAGTACTTAAAGTTGTTGTATTTTTTCTCTTCTAACAACAAATTCTTTCCGTTTCCACTTCAGAATGCACCCAGAATCTAACCTGGTCCAAACCATCATTAAACATGCCTCTAAAAACTTAGTTCTTGCCTAAGTTTTTTATTTTTTTATTTTTTTAAAATTTTTTTCATTCTTTCTCTCCAGTTGTTATTACTTCCAAAACATAAGACAGTGTGCTTCTTTCTTTCATTTATTGTTAGTGTTCGCCCACTAGTAGTTCCATGAGAGATAGGAATTTTGCATTTTTTTTAATTGCTATAAACTTTGAATCTAACACCTTTTCTGGCACTTCACAATCACTCAATAAATGTTTCATGAATAGGAACTGAACACAGTCTTCAGTGTTCCATGGAATTGCTAATGCAGAACATTTTTTAAGCAAATAACTCAAGCTTAAAAGAGAAAAAGTTTGCATATTTCCAAGGAGCTGAATGTTGAGTTTCTTGGTTACCCATTGGAGGAGGCCTTTCAAGAAATTATAAAGAAAACAAATCATGAAGAAACTAGTCCTGCTTAGTGAAAAGCATCTACATAAAACAGCAAGACAACAAGTGAGGGATTTAAGAAATTCATCTGATCTGTCTTAGTCAGACTCCTCCTATCTTTTCTGTTCTGTCAAGTTGCCACGCTGTGTTCCCATTTGAGCCTCTGGAATTAGATTTATGATTGTCTTGAATAGCTTTTACTAAGTGCCCTTGCATTGCAATTATTTGATCCCTTGCCACCTTTTGGATCTCAGACAAATCCTCATGAATTACCAGCACCTTCTTTTACATTTCCAGACCATCAGATGGATTTTTATCTTTGCCAAGAACTATCTTGCCAATTGCACTGTGATGTACAACAAGACAATTTTATTTCTGTTTGCCAAAGGGAAAGTTTCTCCACTAGGGCTAATCATTCTTGGGAAGTAGTATTTAGATGTTAGCTATATGAAAGCAATAGTCAAAAATGTCTTCTTGTTTTTCTTTTCATGTTTCTAAATACTATTAACATTGTGGAAATAGTTAAAAGTTTTAAGTGCAATATTGTTTAGTAGGCTGACTAGCTATGTTAAAAGTGACTCCCAAAATTGAGAAATGCGAATATGGCAGCTAGCACTTACTCAGTGATTTTCATGATCTTACCTCCTAAGTGATTTTTTTCTGTTATTTTATCTAACAAAAGAAGGCTGACACATTTTCACTAAAGAGATAAAGAATCCCTAAGAAGTTAAGTAACTCACTGAAGCTTGCAGAGTTAAATTCAAATCAAGAAAATAGGTCGCAGGGCCCACACTTCTGATTCTTAAGAAATTAAACACAAGTGAAACATACCTTGAAAAAATATATATATATATATATATTTAATTGACAATTTGAAGGGGTTAATAAATTTATTCCTAATAATCCTTTAGAAAATATTTTGAGCTTCAAATAACTTTTTAAGTTCTAAGTATTACATTACTTATATGCTTCCATCCATTAAGAATCTATACAGATTGTGATGGAATATATTGATTTTTTGATATTTATATTTCGCTGCTTAATGTGCACTACTTATGCTGGTGGTGTTCATAAGCTTTATTCAGCAAAAGTAAATTATTAAAATAGGGGAAAGGTCTTATTTGTATATTTATTATAAGTGTCTCATAAACTGAATTTTTAATATACTTCTAAGGCCATTGAGTTAGGTAGTTCAGCGTGCAACAATCTAGACAAAACAGACTATTTTTTGTGATAAATTTCTTTTTAAAAATACTTCTGGGATCTTTTTCAGAGAATGACATAGTCATTCAGACTGCTATTCAATATTATCATAGCCTGGGTGGTTTATTAACAAAAGAAATTCATTTCTCACAGTTCTGGAGCCTAAACATCTCGTATCTTGTTCTAACAGTCAGGTTCTAATAAGGACTCTCTCTGAATTGTAGACTTCTGACTTCTTTTTGTATTCTCACATGGTGAAAGATAGCTAACTAGTTCTTTGGCACTAATGATAGTACCAATCCCATTGACAAGGGGTACACTCTTAAAACCTTGTGTCCTCCCAAAGAATCCAACTCCAAATACCACCTACATTTAATGTTTCATTACATATATTTTCAGGGGGACATACACATTCAATCCACTGTAGAGACTCTTACTTCTTTTATCACAAAGAAGTATCTTTTCTTGACTGCTACACTTTGGAAGAAAACCATTGTTATAGTACAGACAGAAATTATAAGTATGTTTTCCATAAAATTAATTAATAAACAGAAAACTTTAATTTTAAATAGAAAGCAAAATCAATATCTGCAAGAGCCAAGCAGGTAAACATTGGCCACTTTATGAGACAATAAAACAAACATTGTAGTTACATTGTACCTGACAGCATATGCATAAACACTAAAAGTCTAGTGCTGTATCTTTTTGATTTATGGCCTGAGTAAATGCTTTTATTAGCTGGATTTTGTAAAACTCTAGAAACTTTCTAGAAACATATCATTTTTCAAGCATATAGTTATGTAGTGTTAATTTCAAATTTTTTCGAGAGACTCTCATGTGTAATGTCATCACTTAGAGATCAGGCAACCTTGCATTACTTCTTTTGAGTTGTGCTTGCCAGCTCTTACAGCTGGGAAACAGTTGTATGGCAACAGCTGTTTTTTTAACCACATTCATTGTTTTTCTCTTTGTGTGTGTGTATGTGTGTGTGCTTGTGTTGCAGAGAAGGCCAACAATCGCCAGAACAGTGGCAGAAGATGTACGGTAGATGCTCTGGGAATGAAGTTTACCACATTGTTTTGGAAGAAAGTACATTTTTTGCTGAATACGAAGGAAAGAGTTTTACATATGCCTCTTTCCATGCACACAAAAAGTATGTTTCTGCTTCCAGAGTGGAACTTAATCCATAAATCAATCCTTAATGTTTCATTACATATATTTTCAGGGGGACATACACATAAGTGGAACTTATCCTTAAATCAATCCTTCCTTCCTCCCTCTCTCCTTTCCTTCCTTCCTTTTTTCATGCTGGGGATTGATCCCAGGGCCTTGTGCATGCAAAGCAAGCACTCTATCAGCTGAGCTATATTCCCAGCCCCTTTATATATTCTTGATATTAACTCTCTGTAAGATGAATAACTGGCATTTTCCCCCTCATTCTGTAGAATGTCTCTTCAGTCTGTTGACTAGATTATTTTGCTGTATAGAAGCTTTTTAAATTGATATAATCCCATAGTTTAACTCTTACTTTTATAACCTGAGCTATTGAAGTCCTATTTTGGAAATTGTTGCCTATGAAAATATCTTGAAGTGTTTTCCCTTTGTTTTCTATTAGAAGTTTTAAACTTTCAGATCTTTGATTGAGGTCTTTGGCCCAATTTAAGTTCATTTTTGTACAGTGTGAAAGATAGGGGTATAGTTTTAAACTTCTACATGTGAACATCCAGTTTCCAGCATTATTTGTTGAAGAGATTGTCTTTTCTCCAATGTGTATTATTGGCATCTTTATTGAGAATTAGTTGGCTGTTCCTTTCTGGATTTATTTCTGGGTCCTCTATCCTATACTGTCAGGTTTTTTTTTGTTGGTTTTTTTTTTTTTTTTTTGCCTGCTTTAGGATAATATGATAATGTTTTTTTATTATGGTTCTGTAGCATATTTTGAAATTAAGTATTGTAACACCTATAACATTGAATTTTTGCTCAAGAGTATTTTGGCTACTTGGGATCCTTTGTGATTTCAAATGGATTTTATGATTGTTTTATCTAGTTCTGTGAAGAATATCATTGATATTTTGATGGGGATTACATTGAATCTGTAGAGTGTTTGAATTCTCCCAATCCCATGAACATGGGATTCCTTCCCATTTTCTAGTGTCTTCTTTAGTTTCTTCTTTCATTGTTTTATAATTTTTATCATGGATGTCTTTCAGCTCCTTGGTTAAATTTATTCCTGGATATTGTTAAAATTTGTGTTGATTTATCTTCAGGCTCTTGTGAATTGTATTGTTTTCCTGTTTTTTTTTCTCAGTGAGTTCATTATTGGTCTATGGAAATGTTACTGATTTTAGTTGTTTTTGAATCCTGCTAATTAATGATGTTTTTAAACTCATTTCAAAGAATGTTTTATGGAGTCATTGAGTTTTTCTATAAAGAGAATCATGCCATCTGCAAACAGAGAAAACTAGACTTCCTCCTTTCCTAGTTGCATCCATTTTTTTTTTCTTTCTCTTGCCTAATTACTCTAGCTAAAATGTTAAGTACTGTATTCAGTAAGAGTGGTAAGACAGACATCCTTGTCTTGTTCCTGATTTTAAGGGAAATGTTTTTACTATTTCCCTATTTATTATGATGTTGGCTATCATATCATCATGGATAGCCTATTATGTGATCCTTCTATTCCTAATATATTCAAGGCATTTAACCAGATGGAATATTGAATTTTATCAAAGGCTTTTCCTACATCTAATGAGGTGATATGATTTTTATCCTTGATAATATTTATGTCCTATACTGTTTATTAATTTGTGTATGTTGAATGTTGTGTATGTCCAATGATGCTTGCATAGTTTCTATATGGTCTATAGTTTATAAAACTATAGTTTATATTTTCTTTATAACTATAGTTATAAAGTTTCTTTATAGTTTCTTTCTTTCTTTTTACTTATGAGGTTTTGGTAGCAAGGCAATACTACCATCATAGCAATTAAACATAGTTTTGTAAAAATATAGCCAATATTGATGTTCATAAGTTTCAAGTACTTTGGAATTTTTCACATGTTTATAGCAACATTTGAACTCTGGCTACTGTGTGGTTTCTACATGTTAAGGTTGTCAAGCGTAGTTATAGTTTAGGAAAAATACTTATATTAACAACTTTTAAAATTTCATTTTAAATATTTTAGTTCATTAAGAATTCCCAAGTACATAAAATAAAGTTTCTTACAAAAATAAGTTTTGATTAGAAAATTAAACAAAGATATAATAACACTTATAAAAACTACAGAATTAAAAAAATTGATGATGCCACTTGCTTTGGTCAGAGATATAACATAAAAAAGAAATGAAACTGCACTACAATACAAATGTAGAAAACTATTATAATTTTTTTCTAAGAAAAATATTTGTTTAAGAAATAATAAGGTATGTATATCATGAAAATAGTATAGTAACTATATTAAAATACATTACTATAATATATTTCAGGGATTTATAATATATCTAGTGTATCCCACTAATCTAATATATAATGTATTCCCCTTTCTCAGTATGATTCACATGTATATAATGTGTGTGTATGTATATATATATATATATTTATAAATATTTAAAAATTTGACTTATTCCATACCACTATAAGATATATCAAAATAAAAAATATTCAGGACAATTCCTGTTTGGGACATAACCTCAGAAAACATATTTAAGAAATGCTTAAATAGCCTATTACATTCAAAGGTTGTTATTTTTTCCAATGAATCTGCATATTTATTTAAGGCAAATATTTCTAAAATTTAAATTTAATCAAATATGATAGAAATAGTACTAAAAAAAGCTCAGGGACTTCAGCTCTCTTTCATATAATGTCCTCTAAATTTCTTTCTTTTCTTATACCAATAATTTTCAAACTATTTTGGTCAAAGTAAGAAATTCTGTTTATAATTTTGGCCAGAGTACTTATATTATAGAACAACATTACCTTTATCATATGACATGCACTCTGATCTTTTGTATTAACTTCTACTATATATGTATATGTATATTTATACTTACATTAGTCATAATAAGCTAAATAAATTTTATAAGAACATATTTTTCTATAAAAATGAGCATCTTACACTTTTATGGTTTACTTCAGGCTTCAACATTCTATGACTTGAAGCTTTAATGTTTTTCTGTTTATACTAGTTTAGTAATTGTCTTAACTATGTAAGATTTAAAAAAATAAGAGCTTTGCTGAATTACAATTCTTAAACTCTTTTTTTTTTTTTCAAATTAAGGTTTGGTGTCTGCTTGATTGGTGTTAGGAGGGAGGACAATAAAAACATTTTGTTGAATCCAGGTCCTCGATACATTATGAATGCTACAGACATCTGTTTTTATATTAATATTACCAAAGAAGAGAATTCAGCATTTAAGAACCAAGACCAGCAGAGAAATAGCAATGTACCAAGATCATTTTATCATGGACCTTCCAGGTTACCTGTACATAGCATAATTGCCAGCATGGGTAAGTATAAACTAGTTTCAACTTAATCTTAGTTTCTATTTAAAAAAATTATAAATATACTCTGTTTTTTAAAATTTACTTTCAAAGCTAAATTTAAAATAGGCATGGTATATTGTAAACTAGGTATAATTAGATATACAGAAGAAAATTTCTATATTAATTTAGTAAAAAAAGCAAGATATTACAAAAATATAGTTAATAATTATTTTGTATTTCTGATTATACTATAAGTACCTAACTACTATATTTCTCTTTTAAATTGCCTATCCAATTTTTTTAGAGGACATTTTTAATATTCTCTATTTTTCTTAAAACTATCTTTCCATCTCCCATTTAACTCTCACCATTATGCATAGAAAAAAATAAAAAAGAAATACTGTAGGAATTTCCCTAAGACTTTGGCCACCAAACCACCTAAAATCCTGTAGATATTTAGTTTCTGTCATGAGGAAAATGCCTCCTTCCTTTTAATGAATTCTAATGTGTCACTTATGCTGTGGACCCAGCCTCTTGTTTCTTCTCCAGGACTTCACTTTTTAGCCCATGATGTCCCATGTTTTCAATTCTGTGAAGATTTCAACAAAATTGACACAGATGCATTATAATAAGTTGGAAATAATAATCTAGAGCTTATATATTCCTTATATAAATTTTCATGTACATATGAAATATATATATACACATATATTTTAAATGCTTTATTCATTTACCTGCATTTTTCTTAAAAGAATATTTCTCTAAAAAGATAACAGTTATTTCAGATTTACTCTAGTGGGATATTTGTTGCTTAATTTGTTTTTATAGGTAGTCCACAACTGGGATGGTTTGACAAGATGGGTTAATTCATTCTCGTTACTTTATTTTTTTTCCCCAAATCATATGCTGATGTCCCCCTGCCTTCTCTCTCTTCCTCTCCCTCTTTGTATCTCTCTCTCTCCTCTTTATGTATTTGACAACTATTTAGTAAATACTTCATATGTACCAAGAACTCTTATAAGTATTTGTAATAAATAAAAGTCAATAAACAGACAAAAATCTAGCTCTTAGAGCTTCCATTCTACAATAGGGAAGGCAGGAAATAAATGTTATATAATATATGAAAGTAAATTAGTATGTTAGAATGGGATAACTAATACAAAAAGAAGAAACTGAAACTAGTAAAGGGGATTATGAAGTCAGCAAGGATGATGTTTTTAAATAAAGTGGGTAGTAACCCTCATTATGAAGGTGATATTTGAGAAAACATTTGAAGTAAATAGAGCATTAATCCTGTGGATGCCTAGAGGAAGAGCATTTGAGGCAGAGACAACAGCTAGAACAAAAGGCTTATAATGGGATCCTGGATGCACCAGGAACAATAGAGCTCCTTCTAACTGAGGCACAGTAAAAGGCCAGATCATGTTGGACTTTCTGAGTTATTGGAAGGATTGCACTCTGTCTCCTGGGTGTAGTGAGATCATGCAAAATTTTTAGCTGATCAGTTTTCTGATGTTGCCTATGCTAAAGTTTATTTCAGTACAGTCACTCTGGCTACTGTTGAGAATAGATGTTTTGAGGCCAGAATCAGAGTGTTTTCAGCTGGAAATGATAAGAAAGAGAAAATTCTGGATTTATATCAAAGTCAACAGTAATCATGATTCCTTAAAGAATCGGGACTGAACTATGAAAATAAAGAGCAGCGTGATGCACTTCAAGAGTTTTTGATTAAACAAATAAAAAAAATGAAATGGAAAAAGGAAAAGAGCTCTTCCAATGAAGTAGTGGTCAGAGAATACCAGATTGGAGTGGGTCTGGGAAAGGAAAGTAGGCGACAAACAGAAACACTAGGTCTAGACAACTCTTAAAAAGTTATTCCATAAAGAAAAGCCAAGAAATTTCTTGGTAGCTGGTGATGGAAGTACATGGAATTGAGAAAGGCAGAAACAGTTTGGGCGGGGGGTGTTACATATGAGAGTGTATATAATGAAAGGCCATGGAACTTAACTAGATAAGGAAGTGAAACGATACCTGTAGGTTAAAGGAGACTGAAAGAATAGATTAGATTAATAGATTATAGTTCCAGTGGGAACCCAAGAGTAGGGACCTGGAAAAAAATGAGGCAAATGCATGTGTCAGAGAGTGAGATGCCAGAAATAGGGAACACGCATAGTGAGTAGTAATTACAATGTCTAGAGTGTGACCACTAAAGTAAATGGTTAAGAAATGGTACAAGAAAAACCCATTATTGGAATGGAGGACAAGGAACCAAGTCTAGAGTATTAGAGGGGCATATATAATGAAATTGCCAAGAATTAAAACAGATGTTGTGCAGGGACTAATCTGTGATGCAAGAGCTGAGCTACCCAGACATTCTCCGCTACATAAATGCAAGAACACGAAAAGTTGAATTTAACAAGGCTTGGTTTTGTTGAGGGAGTGTAATGGCACATAAATATATCTGAAACCAAGAGTAAATGCAAAAAATAGTCATAATGTTCAAGCATGGAATTTAAGATGGATAAGGAGAGAGAATATCAGGGAATGAGATAAACAGGGAAAAGTTGACATCACTGATAAATCAAAGTTACAGTAATGTAAAATCATAGCTGGAGTTTGGAAATCAATGAGACTGACTTGAGAAACATGAAATAGTGGTGGTTAGAGAGTGAATGCATGAAATGAATAAATGCAACCTTGTAGTTATTGGAGGTAACAGCATCTAAAGATATCTATGAAAAGGAATCGCTGAGATAAGGGGAAAAGCGATTTGTTCAGTACATTCAAGATACTAAGAGGTAAGGGTGGAGGCAGATTCGTCAATTTATGTATCAGAAATACCAAATGAGGCAAGAATGTTTGTTGTTAGGCATTAAATTGTGTCTCCTCAAATTCATATGTTTAAATTTGATCCCCTGGTACTTCAGAATGCAACCTTATTTGGACATGGGATTTTTACAGAAAAAATTAAGTCAAAATGAGGTCACTAGGGTTAATATTAAATCCACATGACTAGGGGAAAGAGGAAATTTGGGTCCAGATAGGCACAGAAGGAAGATAAAGTAAAGGTATACAGGGAAAAGTGGCCACCAGTAAATCAACAAATGAGGTCTGGAACAGTTCCTTGCCTCATAGCTCTCAGAAAGAGCATCCCCATAAACACCTTGAATATTCTGAACTTTTGGTCTCTGGAACTAACAAATAAATTTCTGTTAAATTTATTTAAATTAATTTCTGTTAAATTCAAATAAATTTCTTTGTAGTATTTTGTTTTGGCAAACTAAAGCATACACTATTGCAAAAGTCTAGCAGAATCATTAAGAAATAAATAAAACAGTCAAGGGGCAATGATCAATCAAAATAATGAAAGACAGTGGATTACATAATCCGAAGACACATGATCAAAATTTGAGATATTCACAGCAGATCAATAGAAAATAGTTTGAAGGAGACAACACTGAACCTATTTACTCACCTTAAGATGACAATTACCCTCTTTAAGAGGGTTGAGGGAAAGACCTTAGGGAGAGGACAGGAACCTTCAAAGAGATCATTTCTGTAACTAATTGCCTCCCCACTGAATTCTAACTTTCTCGTAATCATATCCCAGTGCCTAGCCTGGAAGCAGATACCAGTGTTGGCAGAATATTTGAACAGTGACTATAAGTTGGGCGGAGAAACAATAAATAAGTAGCTATGGGTGACATGGAGTCATCCAATTTCTTAGGAATTTAGCAGAAATTTAATCCTCAGTGCAGGTATAGTGATTAGATTACATAAAGAGAGATATGTTTATTACTTCTAAACAGAAATAAGGGAGGAAAAGTTCAATGAAGTTCTTATTTTTGTCATTGGACAGAGGGTCTTGAAAAAATTTTTGAATGATGAATTCACTTTCCTTTCAGAAGCAGATGAGTAAATGTAGTAAATATAAAATTGAGCTCAAAATATTAAGATTTCAGTTATATCACATGGATTTCCTTTATTTCTATAAGATTTAAATAAGTCAAATCCACTCACCTGCTTAATGAATAATTTTATATCATTACCTCCAGAAAATTTCCCCCATCCCATAATACATGGATTATATTATACATTACTCCTCTGCTTAAGCGGCTAACAATTGGAGAGAGCAAATGTACCTATGGTTTTTGATGGCTACCACATTACTTTTCCTGAGATTCTGGAACTTCTCCCATCTAGCATCCTCCATCCGGGACCCACCTCTTAAAAGTCCCACCACCTGTCACATCACTGCACTTGAAACCAAGTTCCCAATGCGTGAATCTTTTGAGGACAAATCACATTGAAACCATCACATATCCTTTTATTAAAAAGACAAGATTTCTTATCCAGGGATATGTTTGTGTGAGGAAAAAAATAATTAGCTTTCAGAACTCAAGATTATATATCTTCATAATGTTTGATTGTATTTCATTAATTTTCATAATTAAGTGATCAGTGTGTCGTGTATGTGACACATCCTTTGATGGGTTTTGATGTTTCATTGTTTCAGGTACTGTGGCTATAGATTTGCAAGACACAAGCTGTAGATCAGCAAGTGGTCCTACCCTGTCTCTTCCTGTAGAGGGAAGCAAAGAATTAAGAAGACCTAGCATTGCTCCTGTTTTAGAGGTTGCAGATACATCATCAATTCAAACATGTGATCTTCTGAGTGACCAATCAGAAGATGAAACTGCACCAGATGAAGAAATTTCTTCAAATTTAGAGTATGTTTAGGTGTTCTAAGGTGGAATATTGTTTGTTTTGTGTTAATGACCTTAATTGAGTATTGTCCTTAGATACCTTATCAATAAGTAATGAGCTAATATTCTCATCTTGTGGCCATTCTAGAATCATTCTTTCACATTCCTTCAGGGCTCTACCAAGGCACCCTACTATTAGCCACTATCTTACTAGACTACCAAGTATTCTAAGCCCTCAAGTTTCTAACCTCCACATATATTTCCAGTTTCATTTTTTCTCTAAATTATACTTTATCTTTAAAAAAAGTTATATTCTTAGGATATAAAGTGCATTTTTATGATTGTATTTTCAATTATATTGTGTTAGTCAGCATTCCATTACAGTGATCTAAGTACCTAACATAATTTACAGGAGGAAAGATCACATCAAATGCATAAATTCACTGATGAGGTCAAAGCCTATGATCCAATCATTTTCTAAAAGCCTTACCTCTGAACATAGCTACACTGGGAACAAAATCTTAGACACATGACCTTTGGGGCACACTTCATACCCAAATTTTGACAATCATTTTTTTTATTCCATTTTGAAGTTCAATCAATTATTTAATGACATGTAAGAGCAGCTTCCTCCATTAAGTTTCCTTTCCTTATTTCACTTGTAGTATTCTTTTTTTTTTTTTTTTGGTACTGGAGATTGAACTCAGGTGCACTTGACCACTGAGCCACATCCTGAGCCCTATTTTGTGATTTATGTAGAAACAGGGTCTCACTGAGTTGCTTAGCGCCTCACCGATGCTGAGGCTGGCTTTGAACTCAGGATTCTCCTGTCTCAGTCTCCCTAAATGCTGGGATTACAGGCTTGCGCCACCATGCCCGGCTAGAATTCTTTTGCATTCAGTAGAGAGCAATAATATTTTAAATTTTATCCTTTTCTAAATTTCCATAACGTTACAGTATCTATCTATATAGTATGATCAAATTTTAGCTTATGTAGAATCTGTTTAGATATATTATTCCACATATTATATTGCTGCCACAGCAAAATAGAAATCATAGTGTTCCTCACCTTGACTAAGGAATCTATGACACAGTTCCACTTCATTCTGATTATGTGCAGTGACTGATTAAACAATATGGCCTATGATTTCTTTACCTGTATACTGTATATAATTATTGCCTCATAGCATTATATGAAAATTAATTGAGATAATGGTGAAAAATGCTTAGTGCAGTGTTTTGTGCTGAGCAAGCAACTAATAAATATTAATTGCTATTCTTATTAGTAGTGCTGGTATTAGTGGTATTGGTAACATAATCACCTAACGTATTTCCCAGTATCTTTCATATAAATTCAATTAATGTTGACATGAATTAAGATAAACTGAAATATATTTGAAACTTAGAAAGATCCCTATTTTTCAATCTCCCAAAGTTTTATTTTACATTTATTACGAGAAACTTTGAAGCACCACAAAACAAAATTTGCTTTCAAAGAAATTAATGGTTCATGCACTCAAATACATTTGTGGATTCCAGGATGGGAACAAGGGCAGACTTGGCAAACAATATTTTTTGGAAAAATAGCATTTTGAATAGTAACCAAAATCCTTTATGTTTCTGAAAATATTGAGAGGTAGAAAGTTTTTATTTCTAGAAAAATGAAATATATTGAAATAATAGCAGACAAACTTCCAAATTCGCAAAATGTGCTCTGTTTGACTTCTCAACCAATAATGTATGGAAAACAGTTTCAGGTAGGTCTGATGTTCATGGCTTTGCAGGTAACTTCAGTAAAATCAATAGCTTCCCTTAAAAAAAACATTGTTTTCACTAAGTTTTCTTTTATTTCTTCATAATTTATGCTACTTTTTAGAAGTTCCATTTTTTAATCAGTCTACCCAAAATATGCAGGTGGCTGTTTTTTAAAAGTCAGCAAGCAAACTAAATGTCTTTGATAATATCTCAAGTACGATTCCAGCAAAATCTCTGTTTTAAACTAATTAACTCAATCACTTGCTCCCTTTTGGTTATGCAGCTATGACTAATAAATACTGAAATGTTGAAATATTGACTCATAATACTGCATTTTGCATTAATCATACTGTAAATATTAACATTACTGGTTGTTAAAAATATATCTATATCTTCTAAGCTGAGTGTTGGGAAACATTTTCTAGATGGAAACTACCAGTAAATAGCTGAGGCCTTATGATCTCTGTTGCAACTACTTGTTGCTATAGTTGAAGCAAAAATGCACCCCTACCCAATAAATAAATGAATGAGAATACATGGGTTATGAAAAGTTATATTTATGGACACAGAATTTTAACTTAGTATAATTTTCTCATGATATATGCTTTTGAATTTTTTCCAACAATTTAAAAATATAAAAATCACCCTTAAATCTCAAAAGCTTGTAGTAACAGGTAACCCAGACTTGATCCATGAGCTGTAATTTGCCAACTCCCATTCTAAACTATATCTTTATCAAAATATAATTGGCAACATAAAGAGTTACTGAATCTAATTTCATTTTAATCATGGGAACATGTTCACCATTTATCAATTTTGCATGATTTGTTCATAGAGAATGTCATATTTTGTGTCTATAGTTAATGTCTCATATTTTTTGCAGCTATGCTAAAGGCTACCCACCTTATTCTCCATATATAGGAAGTTCACCCACTTTTTGTCATCTTCTTCAGGAAAAAGTGCCATTTTGCTGCTTAAGGTTAGACAAGGTAAGCACTGGTTTTTGCTGTTGTTTTCTCTGAAAATAAAGATAGAATTTTGCTATTGCATATATTTAAACAATTTGTGCAGTATTTTGACTAAAATGGGTTTAAAGGATATTATCTTTTCAAAGTAAATTTAATTAAAGTGGTTAACTTTACTTTTTAACTTTTCTTTGGGTAACTAAGTTTACCAAAATGCTCTATACTTCTACTAAATTAACAAAATGGATCAATCAGCTGTTTTTAAAAGGGAAAATAGAAATGCCTAGTATCAAACCTATGAACCCTCAACATTTAAAAGGCTCCTGAAATCACATTGACCAAATGTGCTTTATTTATTCACATTTTTGTGTCAAATTTCCTTGTAGATAAAATTTCCATAATATTATCTTGTCCTAACATTGTAGAAATAAAGATGCATTTATGACTGGACTGGAAACTAATTAAGTGTTTTGGCTAATGTCTCCTTTCTTTATGTACTTTTCAGTTCCTGCCAGGATTATGTAGAGAAGCTGTACAAGACAGAAAAATTCAGAGAATGTTACCATTTTAATCTTTTACACAGTACATTGAACTTGATCTATAAGAGTTTATCCTCCTGAAAAATAAGAAAACAGATAAAACAGAGAACCTTACATGTTCCCTAAAGATTCAAGCATGGTACTAATTTAGGGATTTATTTTACTCTAAATTTTGGAGTTGGCATTAAAATCCCAGCTCTCTACTTACAAAATTGTGCAACATAAGCAACATAAGCAACTTCACATTAAATTTTGGTTTCCTCATCTGCAAAATTAGTATGACTTTAATATGAACTTTATAGGGCTTTTGTAAGGATTACATAAATTTGAATATATTTAATAACATAAGAAAGTCAATAATTAAGTACTACATTCAATTTTTTAATATTCTAATTATTTCTTCATATGATAAACTATAAATTTTGGCTTTTGCTGCCATTCTTTAGAAGGAAGCTTAAGAGGATATTAGAAAATTCCTGTCTTTATCTCCCTGAAGTTGCTTCGTAAATCTTTGCCATTGTTTCTATTCATATGGGCCTACTGAAATGGATGTTTTCCACTCTTAAGGACTTATTTAATTTCATATATTTTTTACAATCCTTATTTTAATTTTATGAAGCATTTGATATTTCTGACCAGCTGTGTATTTCTGGTAACATCAATAAATCCTAAATTCCAGGATCATCTAACTGCATTAATCACATCAGTGATTAACTTTTTCATATAGATTTTATTTTATTTGTAGTATTTTTGTTGTTTTCCTTAAACAAAATTTCTAATAGCATACATTTCAGGCACCGTGAAACCTGGACTCACTTCTGGTGGCATTCACTTCTTTCTGATATATAGTTTAAAAGGAAATTGTATCAGGAAACCAAAGATTAGATATGATTCATCTCCAAGGAACCTGATCCAGTGGAAGGCTAAGCTTTCAGAGATGAGAATTGATGGGGGAGAAATAGAGGATATTTTAAAGTCAAAGACTATTACCTGTCTCTTTACTATATTCATAACAAAATTTCAGTGATGTTGATTGGCTGGTAATATCTAGAATTAATGGTTATGTGGGCAGTATAAGGCTGGTTGGAAATGGACTCCTAATAGATGCCTACTTTGACATTATGGAATGGAGTTATGCAGTTAACTCCACTGTTCTAAGAAGTATATGAGTTGGGATCAGTTTGGCCAATACAGTCTGTTCCAGTGCTGTAAGGCTGGTGTCTTTGATATTTATGAACAATAAATTTTCTGTTCTGTCCTTGGATTTACCTTACTAATTTAGCTGTTTCTATATCTTAATAGGAAACATTGTCTTTTTTTTCTTCATTTATTTCATAAATATTAAAGTTCTCAATGATCTACATCAACCTGTCACTATTCTTCTGTGACCTCTTTCTGAGTGATCATATTTCATAATATGACTTCACATTCTGTTTCAATTGGTAACTCTCCAAGGGTCTGTCCAATGAAGACTTGATGGCCTTGTTCTTTATCATTTTCTTTATCTTTCATTCTTTTTTATACTTGTGATCTTTTTTTTTCCTGGATTCATTTTCCTGCTGCCTAGATTATAATCATTAGAATTGCTATTAATGAGATTTTGTTGTCAAATGTTTCAGTTATGATTTTCCTTGAAATGTCCTTATTTTGCCCTCATTCTTGAAGGATAGTCTTGTTTGGTGTTCAATTCCAGACTATCATTTTTCTGCTTAGCACTTCAAGGTCTTTATTTTATGTATATCTTGCCTCTCGCATTGTTGAAAAGTCAGCTATTCAACAAATTGGTCCTTGTGTGTAGTCTCTTCTTTACCCCTGTGGCTCATCTTAAGATCTCATTGTCTTGGTAGTTCCAGACTTTCATTATGATGTGATGCTATGCATTTCTCTCTGTTTGAATTGGGATTCCATGAGTTTCCTGAGAATTCCAGGTTTGGTTTTTATTTGTTTTTTTTGTTTGTGTTTTATCACTTAGTGAAAATTCTCTGTCATAACTCTATGCTTTGTGAATTTTACTGTAGGTGAATTTTTTAAAATTGACCAGGAAGTTGGAAAAACCTAAAATGTAATATGAGTTAATAAATAAACCAAACTGTATTATGAAAAAAGAGAAAGAAACAGAAAGAAAATCCTCAGTCAGCATTTACACTTTCTGATTCTTATCTCCTTGTCAGTTTTTCTGATTAAATATATGTTGCCTACTTGCACATTGTCTTCCAGGTCTTTTGATTTTTCCATACTACTTGCTATATATTTCCTTCTCTGTTTTGCATTTTGGGTAATCTCTTCAATTCACTCCTGCAGTTGATCCCTTCAGTAGCATTATATGTGATTTAGGTATCTTTTGAGTTATGCTATTTAGTTTAAGAAAATATAGAGAAATAGATGCAATATTATTTTTAACATCTGCCTTGAATATTTTAAAGACTCTATTGTCTTTTGTTCATATTTTAAGTTCTTTTATTTGTTTAAACATATTAACCATGCATATTTTATATTCTAAACATAATAACAGCAAATCAATAATCTTTGTGGGTCTAATTATCTTGTTTATTGTTTCTTTTTATTTCTGGTGCCTTGCTTCCACCAGTGCTTTGAAATTTTTTCTTAAGGAATAATGGCAAAGAATATTCCAGATGTGATAAATACTAATCTGAACCCAAATGAATAAAAACAATTCCATGTACATAAGTAAAAAAGTGAAAGAATTGAACACCAAAGCAGTTTTCTATAAAGATTATTTAATTTTAAAAGTAGTCGGAATATGATGGTCATAATAACCCTAACTTTATGTATGACTGCATATATGATGTGATTCTATACAACTTACAACCAGAGAATTGATATGTTATCCTCTATCTATGTACAATGAGTCAATTTACACTGTCAACATGTAAGCCTAAATAAAACAAGAATAAAAATTTAAAAAAAAAAAAAAAAAAAAAAGTAGTCTTGGTTTAGTAATGTTAACCCCAGCAAATTCTAGACTTAGGAAACAGTGAAGTACTTTCAGGCCAAAAATGAACTTTGGTAGTGTGTCCTTTTTGTTTGTTGTTGTTATGGTATTATTATTATTTTGAGTATTTGCATCACTATCTTGACAGCTCAGCTATGTATTTAGGAGAGGTTTTTGGTTGTTCTGTTTCATTTTCTGTTTTATTTCATTTTCTTTTTTTAGTCTGTTATTCAGGAATTTGGTCCTGGAAATATATGTAAGGCTATTTAATAATTATATTACTGTATTTTTGGAAATGAAAGTTATAAGCAGGTAATTTTTCAGTATTAGTACCCAGATGTCACCTAGCAGCAAGTTTCACATTATGGTAGAACCTGAGCACTCACATTGCTGCTCTTTCAACATCAAGCTACATATTTACGATTAATTTACCTTTTCTGTGCACACTTTTATTTCCTAACTCAAGTTGGAGAACTGGGCACAGACAAATGTATCTATTTTAAAATTTGTTAGAAAATGAGAATTTAATTAATTAATTTTACATTCTCATATATCCTAAAATTTTTACCAAATTTTAGTGGAGTATAAAAATGGCATTTCTTTGTATAATTTTTCTTCTCTAGAGTTGCCAGCATAACTACTATGAGGACGCAAAAGCCTATGGATTCAAAAATAAACTAATTATAGTTGCAGCTGAAACAGCTGGAAACGGATTGTATAATTTTATTGTTCCTCTCAGGGCATATTATAGACCAAAGAAAGAACTTAATCCTATAGTACTGCTATTGGATAACCCGTAAGTATATTTTAAAATACACAAAAAAGACAAAGAATTTTTAATATCATATTATGTACATAAAAATAATTGACTTTAATTTTCAAGTAGTGTTTAAATCAGACATGATTATGGGACATGATTATTGGGAGATATAGTCTCTTCTGTGATACATAAAAGTCATAAAATATGGTTAGGTTTCACAAATACTATTTAAAATATAACTGGAATGCTCTTAGAATTTTACATAAAATTATTTTCCAGTGGTCCTCTACTGGAAACAGGCCACTGAAATAATGGGAAACATGCCACTGAAATAATTACTGTAATTTTCTTTAAATTAATCAACTAGCCTGAAATACTCTGCCAAAACTGGATAATTTTGTTGTCTTTCTGAAGAGCTATTAATTATCAGAGAAGCATTTATTGATCCATTTTTATATGTTATACCATGGACATCATCACATGTTATTATTGTACTACTGTTAAAACATACATTCTATAACATATTAACAGAAATAATACTTTATCATATGTACTTATTTTGAAACTATTGGATTGACTTTTGTTAAACATGGGTATTTTGGAAATGGGTATTTTTGAAATTCTACAAATATAAATATAGGTCACTGAATGCAATACTCAGAGCCATTTTACTCTAAAATTATAATATTCCTTTCTATGCCAGGAAATTAATAGCAAGGGATTCTTAGATCAGAGTCATATTTGCGGATTCTGCCTCTTTCCTCATCCATTCCAAAATGATGCTAATTTCAAAATAAGTTCAGTGAGGCCAAATATTGTTGTCTTATCTCTGTCTTTTTAAAAATATCAAGAGAATTTGGTTTGTGGAATGACTATAGCAACAGAGTGGTTGCCAAGCTCTTCCCAGATCTTTTGAACACACCTTAATTCTGAAGTCCCTGTGAGGGGAAGATGTAAAAGGACTAGGTGATCTGGCCCAGCAGAGATTCTTAATTATTTGTGTGAACTCAAATTTATCAGGTTTTGACTCTGTTTATGGTGTGCCCAGTCCCCTCAAGACAGAATTAAGGATAGGAACTTAGGTGAATTGATTGTCTTGAAGTAGTCTCATCTTGAATGATTGGATCAAACAGGATCAATTCAAGCCCCAGAGCACAGAAACAAAAAATAGGGCAAAGCTTGAGTTGAAGCAAATGGAACTGTGCATATAGCATCCCTCTGAGAGGGCTAAGGGCAGAAACTGTCCTTTCCTCCTCTTCATTTTACTTCAAGATGAGATTTCTTCCCCTGATGCATAAAGCTCCTGCTGAAAATTTCTCTCTCCTTAGTTGGAAATGGAGTTCTATGAAGTGGAGATAGACTCCTCTGATTCTATCTCCAGACCCTCTAAATGATACCATCTGAGAATCACAAATTCTCCCCTTTTCCACCTCATCCCATCCAGCACGAGCTGAGGAATCATTCATATGTACCCTTAAGTAAATTTCAAAGTAGTTGTACCAAGTCAGTCCTTTTCTGTTTGATTTTTAATAAGCAGGTTACTATCATGTCTCACTATGTAATGATTGATTTGTATATTAGGATTATAAATCGGGTAGTTCTTCTACAGTCTTAATTCCTAAATTTAATCAATCATTACAGAAAAATCTGAAAACTCTTCTTCCTTAAATTGCTGACAAACTGGTCAATATTTCTGCACAAATAAAAAATGTGGCTTTTATCAGAGAAACTTTATCTGAATAATACCATAGAGATCATTGAATAAAGTTAATATACTTTATCTCCATTCTTTAAATAATTATTGTAACTATTGAGTATTTAGTTACATGTCCTTTATTGTACTAGACATATTACCTGTATTTCTATATTTTATTCCCATAAGAAATATAATCCTATTATGTAGAAATGATTTGGCCTCTGAGAGCTGTACCAAGCATTTTACAAATTACAGTGTAAACATTTAAATAAACTGAAGTCTAAGTGACTATCATACACTCTCTCTTAGCTTATAGATGATATAAAACAGATCCAAAGAAGTTATATGACCTTTTCCAAATCAGTTCTAGAATTAGAACTCTGAAGCATTTCCTAGTTTATTGTTATTTCAAGTGTGATCTTATTTAGCTCAGAGTTATTTGGTACATTAAAAATACATTTTCCTTGTTAATTGTTTCGAAAAGCAAGAGTATATTTTATTTTCATATTAATTTTGCATTAAAATTTATATTTTCCTTCCAAACAGCTTACATTTTGGAAACCAATAGTTAACGCGAAACTGCTATAGGGTTCTTGTAGGGTTTAATTAATTCTTGGAGGGCTTAATTGATTCTTAGAGGGTTTAATTAATTCTTATATATTGTAATTATTTCAATTTATTGAGTTGTAAGTTCGAAGTTCATGCTGTAAAATCTATTAGCTTCATGTGTACTTTTTAAAAGTCGTGTCTAACATTTGTATTTGATTTCCTCTGTTCTTTGAGGCAAGAATGAGGAAACAAAAAGCGGAACACCAGTAAATAATGTTCCTGGAAATTTTATGCAATCCTTTTTTTTTTCTTTTTAAACAATGAGGCACACTTTGCTCTGAAATGGCTAGTATTTTGCAATTCACCTTACAATACTATAAAAATGTTTTCTTCTTTAAATTATATCCAGGCCATGAGAATTTGTGTAATGATAATTGAATATACTTATACAACTGTTACTTCATTTTGAGGGTTTGAGAGTTTGACTCTATTTTAAATTCTTATAAGCACTACTGAAAATAATACTTGATACATCACTATTTAGGAAATTCAATTAATTTAACAAACAGTAAAATATCATAAGTATGAAATTTAAAAATGTTAATTGAATTTACAATATTCACAAACATAATATGGTGAAATGATTGTTTATAATCTTTTTATATACAAAGACTTCTATAGATCAAATAGTAATTAAATGAAATTGTTGTATTGAAAAACATTGTTTTGTTCATTATAGCAATTCTAATCTTTGTGCAGTTCCTTAGAACTGGTGTCATTCCTGATTGGCTGGCCATCTATTGTGTTGGCTCTGTTGCCAAACCAATGTCAAATATTTTGATTGTGGTCCCTACATGAAAGGTCATCTGATTATCTGATCATATGATAAAAGCAAGTTAAAAACTTAAATCTGTTACCCAAAGCTACACAAAGATGAAGTCAAAGATCCAAACTTATGCTATTAATTTTTACCAGTTTTTATTATGCTAGTCATTTATTAAATTGCCTTTTTTCACAGATAGTACCACAAACACTTCAACTTATTTAAAAAGTAATGATAAAATATATTGTAGATCAGTGCCCTTTCTAGAGAAATTCAAACTTTGGCTTCAGACAGAGCTATGACAAGATATATATAAGCTTAACCTCTTGATAGGCCTGTCCCATGAATCTCTAAGCCTCAACTTTCTGATTTAAGGTTAGAACACTTAAGTTATTGTGAGACTGCATGAAAGATAATGCACAAAAAACACTGATGCAAGATCTGACACATATAAAGCAGTTAGAAAATGTCAGTATCCCTTCCGCCAGTTTGGAAGATAACACTAACTGTGCGCAGAGGTTCAGGGAGCTGAATCAAGAGAATGATGAGTTTCAGACCAGCCTTGGAAACTTATTGAGACACCACTTCAAAATCATAAAAAGTAAAAAAAAAAAAAAAAACACTGGGAATGTAGCTCAGTGCTAGGGTGTATACCTAGGATGGGCTTCATATCCTGAGTGGAAAACTGAATTAATAAAAATATAAAATTTATTTGAAGTAGCAGAAGTTAATTTTTAATGGCTTTAGGAAGAAATAAATTACTTGCAAGTGGAATTATGAAATGTTAACAAAATAAACTGATCAGGAAGGCATATTACACTCATTTTGTGAACTTGAATTAAAGAAATTAAATTTATTATGTTTATCACTTCTATGGGAAAGAAATAATTATCTTGAATTTTGCAAATCCATGCAAATTTATAAACCTTTTTAGTTCCTAACAATAACTTGCTATGTAATATTTGCATATAGTGGTGATTTTTATTATCGGAGATTTTATGACAGTATGAGGTTTTAGGCACATAAGTAGTCTTTTTTTAGTACAATTATAGTTAGGACTAATTAATAAATGTGCTCACTTTGTTCTGTTTATTATCAGTCACTTTTTGTTTGTTGAATTTTTATTTCATTTATTACTAATTTCAGCCTATTTGTTCTGCATTTTTTAGTCTCTGAATTTATTCTGCTTTAGATCTATTTTCCTGTCCTATTTATCCTTTACTGATTTGAAATACTTCTTTACATACATAAAGCAACTCTGATCTATAAATTCTGTATAAATAAGTTTTTGACATTTGCTTCTTATATTTAAATTTTATGATGAACATGTAGTTATATCTGTCAATTATTTTCACTACTTTTCTTTAATGTAATTTCTAATGGCAGAGATCAGCCTTCTCTGTCTAGCAGTCAGATAAAAAAATATATACATTTTATTCCGTTGTGTTAATGTGTTTTTTTCTTATATTCAGATTTTCATCTGTACTTTGGGGATGTAATCTAAGAAAAAGATATCTGTTTTTATGAATGTTTTGTGTTTTTGTTTAGTGTTTCTAATAATAATGCTTCTTGAGGTAAAGGCTATGCTTGCTAATTAACTGTCTCCCCAATGACTAAAAAAAAAAAAAAAAAAACTAGTGTATTAAGAGAGTGTGATGTAATTTGTTACTCATTAATTGTAGAGACATAAGCAGTACTGTCAATTTGTTTAAATGAGCAGGCACAATACGTGTAAATGCAAAACAGTTTTTCTTTGTATTTCGGGTTTCCTTTTACACCATTTTTTTTCAGTATTAGTAATAGATAAATCCATTTTTTTGGTTTTTTTTTTTTTTTTTTTTTGCTACTGGGGATTGAACTCAGGGGCACTCGACCACTGAGCCACATCCTCAGGCCTATTTTGTGTTTTATGTAGAGACAGGGTCTCCTTGAGTTGCTTAAGCTTTCTCTGTTGCTGAGGCTGGCTTTGAACTGGCGATTCTCCTGTCTCAGCCTCCCAAAGTTCTGGGATTACAGGCATGCGCCACTGCGCCCGGCTTGGATCCATTTTTTCAATAGAATTTTGCAAAGAATATAGCATATTACGACCCTTTACATTAAATGTTTCATCAGGTAATATATTTACTGTGTTCAAAGGGATTGATTTACCTTGAAACATATGTGAATTAATGAAAAGATGAACCGTGCGACCACAATTAAAAGCAAGTTCTAAGAATTTGGATGAGTGTTTTCCACACTCATGTTTTTCCACATAGTTGTGGAAAAACTGCACATAATTTAAATTCATGAGTTTTCTGAAGCAAGGCAGTAATTTCAATGACCAATTAGCTTTTATGATCTTTACTAGACAAAGCAACAAAATGCAAAGGCCTTATCTTAACTAGAAGTCTAACAGAATTGTTGACATAACACAAAAGACTTATTTTGACCCAGTGACTTCAGTATGTGTTATTATCCAGCAAGTTTTCAATCTTTATTGAACAGAACGATTTATAATATTAAATGTTGTTGAAAGACTGTAGAAACCCAATATCACAGTGGTCAGATGGTAAGAGAAGATAGCAGAAGAAAACTGAAGTGGTTTGAAACTGAAGAAATGTGTCAAACTAAAAAGGAGTAGGTATCTGATTAACAGTAAAGAAGTTTAGACCCAACTCAGCAAATAAAGTATTGGCACTTGAAATATTCATTTTATCTTACTGGCACTGTATGAAAAATTAGGAACAAAGAGAATAAAATGAAAATAATAACAACAAAAATAAACACCAAAACACAAACAAAGGCTTTGACCCATGTTTGGCTCTCTTCTTTGGGTGCTTGTATCCACACCCAGGCTTCTAAAATTATGAAACAGGGGAGAGGAACATGGAGGGTCTTGAATGTTTTGGACTAATAGTGAAAAAACTATTCAATGATGAAAAACAGTTCAAAAAATAAAATAATCCAAAATTGTGCATAATACTGTTACGTACGAGAGCAAAATATTAGAAATGATTACAATAAATAGCAAAAAGTGAAAATAACTTATGAACTAAGTGAGGACTTTTAAAATTAGTTGTGATGTATCTAAAAGATACAATATATTGGGCCATTTAAATGAGAACAAAGAAATTTACTGGTGGCAGGAATCTAGTCAAGACTATAAGGGTGGTATTCTTTGGGTTTATTTTTTTATGCTTTCCTGTACTGAGATTTCTTTTTCTTTAGAGTGCATAGAGATAGGAGAATGCCCAACAGGAAGAAAATAGGAAAGGATGTAAAAACATTTCTCTAACTGAGAATGGGCATCTGGAAAACTGCAGGTGCTATAATTACCTTGGCTTAGAAATTCCCTCACTTTTTCTTGTACTAGGCAAACTCTTACTTATCCTTCTATACCCAATTTACATATCACCTCTCTGCCAATTCTGCCTCTGGAGTGCAATGAATTGTTTGTTTTTTTCAGATTAAAGATATATTGCATTTTTGTGATTTTGTGAATAGACTCAAGCAACTCTGTATATTTTACAACTTACCATGGTATCGTTTTTAAAAAATATGCCTGAATATATTAAAAAATTTATGAAATGAAATTTTGGGATACATATATGCTGATTAAATAAATGCATGAAAGTAATACCTCTGTAAAGTGAATGCAATATATTAAGTGATTTCCAAGTAAGTTTTAGGTTTATGATTCTTTTCCATACAAGTAAATATTTTAGTCATAAGAAATATTTCTTCAATAATATACATTAAGTAAATCAATGAACTAAAGGTGAAATGCGTTCATTTTAATTTTATATAGTACATATTTCACATGGAGATATATACTGTATTTATTTGACATGCTAACATATTATGGAATGTGTTTTGATTATATACATTCCTAATACAAAGTTGCTGTTAACAGGCATGCTTAATGATTACTCTTAATAGGCACTTGGTTTAGGTTATCTAAGGGAAAAAAAATGTCTTTCATTCATTTTCAAGGCCTCCTCTGCATGAGTAACTTTTAGGTTCATGGATAAGATTTTTTAGTCATAATTAAGAATGCTAATTCAGGATATTTGAAGAATTACACCATAATGCTACTAATTTAGAAAGATAAAATGCTTGTTTTTATAATTCTGAATGCATTGTGTGATTCATAACAAGTATAAACGTTCTTTTATAATTAATGTTAAGCTAAAGGCACTTACAATTAATTTCATCAGCAGGGTTTAGTTTTGGAAATGCAAACTAAGTCAACTTGCTTCCTTTCCTTAGAAGTGCTGCCACTGTTGTGACATTGTGTTTCATTTTGTAACCCATCTGCTACTTAGGCCAGATATGCATTTTCTGGATGCAATCTGTTGGTTTCCAATGGTTTACTACATGGTGGGCTCTATTGACAAGTAGGTGACAAAATCTTTAGCACATTACTACTGTAATGTCCTGTGGTCTGTTGTGTGCTGTGTGCCTTGTTAATGCATGAGTGTAATTTGTCATGTCAGTATTGCAAATATGATAAGTTATGCATGTAGAGCTTATATTCTCGTGTTATACATCTTATGTTAAGCTTCCTAAGTAGTAATCTATTGATGAATTAAAGCAAATCTCACTG
Source organism: Geosciurus inauris (assembly GCA_004024805.1). Classification (NCBI taxonomy): domain Eukaryota; kingdom Metazoa; phylum Chordata; class Mammalia; order Rodentia; family Sciuridae; genus Geosciurus; species Geosciurus inauris. The sequence goes on along the minus strand of PVHX01000209.1, from coordinate 131,304 downwards.
CATGTCAATTTTGTCAGCTGTGCTCAGTTTTCAAAGCTATTTCAGTTTTTGTCTTCTATAAAAATGACATTATTACTATAGTTAAAGTATCCAGAAAAACCCCTAAGGGTTAAATATTGTGATATACTGATATCATTTTCATAAATTAAATGTAGAAATGCTCATTTTAATTTATATTTACTAATAGGAATATTTTCTTAACAATTTATTCTAGTTACATATCTGTTCATAATTTCTAAATATTTTAATCAAAACATAGTGTGTAGTGCATTTGTATAAAATAATACTTATATATAATGCCACAATAAAACATATAAAAAGTAAAAGATCAGAAGATTGACATACATGAAGTAACATAAAATACATTGCTTTTCCATTGTTTAAAAAATGTCAGTCTTCAAAATAAAATGCTAAAATTAGCCAATTCAGATCTCTAATGTCATCCTTTATATGTTGAAAATTAAAATTCTATTACTTTCAAAGTGTTTAGCAGGTATGGATACATTAAAGATCAACTAGACTAAAGTCTATTTAGTTTCACTTCTACATTAATATGATGCACATTATCAGTTATCATAACACTAACCAATTAAAATGAAACTAGATATACTGAAATTACCATTTAAATACTACACACATTTTATATCCAGTAATGTTACTTTGAAATGATAGTTTTGCATCAAAAATTCACTAGGAAAACCATAAAAGGTAATGAATAAGCCTTTCATATGCCCTTTCTGATATAAACAACGAAGCAAATTCTTCCTCTACGAAAGTATTTATGGCAAGAAAAAGGAGAACTGAGGCCATTAAATTTCTAGGGATTGCTACAAATTGATAATTATTAAAGTTAAGTGTCAGGAACATGGAGTTTCACTTTATAATTCTTTTGCTTGTTTAAAATTTTCCTTAAAAAGAAGACCCCTTTCACAAACTAAAATGCACTCAAGGATACTCCTTCACATTCATAAATTTTGTGTTCTAGTCCTTGAAAAAAGGAATCAGAGAAAAATGACATAGGAAGCATCACCAATTAGAATATGTTAACTTTTTTTTAAAGAATAAAAATTCAGATTGACTTTCTTTAGCTGCCATCTGGTGGCCAAACTGTGCAAAGCAACCATGCTGAAGAAAATGGAATAGTGCAGAAGGATAGAGGAAAGAAATTAAGACAGACGTTAAGTCATAAGTTAGTAGCCTACTTACAAAAGGGAAAAATGATTAAATATAATATTAAATAAATGAATAATTTTCAGTTAAAACATAAAGATCAAAAAACATCTACTTGGTTCAGGAATATTATTCCTAATGTATGTTTTCTGTAGATTTAAACTCATATTTAATGATAATTATTAATATTATTTGACAAGGTTATGAATAGACTATAACTGAAAATATTTTGTAGATGGAATTCACTGATACATATGGGTATAGGTAGCTGTTAGCAACTTAACCATAGCTACTCCCACAGAAATTATTGTCAAGTATTAAGTTCAGTTTCCTTGAATTATTGTTGATTAAACATTCATCTTTTCTATCTTAACTTCTATCTATATATTTTCATCCAGTCAACCTTACATTTCGCAACTTTTTCTTTCCCTTTTCCTATTTAATTACAATAGAGTTATTTTTTTAAATAGGGAAAACACTTGTGAAAGCTGAAATATGACGAAGTAATTTAAAAGTATTAAGTGGTTTGAAGGCAGATGATTAAGTCATCATTTCTATGTTCCATAGGGACTCATTTACTATACAACTCTTTATTTTTTTTCATTGTGGGGCTCGAACCCAGGCCCTTACAAGTGCTCTGTCCTGGAGTTACAGTGCCAATGCCTGCTCAATTCTTTTTAAATTTTATTTTAGTAGAACAATTACTTATTTTAGCAAGAACAATTACTATGAATTTCCTAGGTAAAAGGAAGACCCAAATATCCCTAGGGATTTGAACTTGAAGATCTTCATATTGATTCGATGTTATGGTCCTAGCCCCTCTTACCATAGGAAATTTATTTGGAATAACATTCTGTTTCCACAGTTTTAGCCATAAAATCTCTGCCACAGAACATTGCTCCTGATTCAAGCGAAATATTTTTTCTGGACTACTCCTGGGGATCTTGGACTCAAGGCTTTGGTAATACTTTCTCACCTAATAACAGAGTAAGAAATCCTTCCTCCCGCCTTCCCCAAAAAGGAAAGCATTCCCCCTTTGACATGGCCAACTCAAACCAATTATGAATTTGGAAAAGATCCTCAAGGACTTGGTTCTTGAATTTAATAATATTAAATGAACTGTGGTTCTTTCAGTTTTATACTTCCAGTTATAAACACGATGTGGAATCCAATTCACCTTTCTCTTCTTATCTGTCCTCCATCAACTCTAAATCCAAAACGTTCCTGCTCTCATTCAGGTTTAGTCGCTCTGATCCCATTCAGCCCTATTTTTCTAGGTTGTATAAAGCAAAGGCAATGAGAATAATGATGAACCTTTTTCAATTTTAATGGTAAACATCTTTTTCTTTAATTCATAGGGGAAATGATCAGGTATTTTGACAGTGATAGGAGAGAAGACTATCACTATTACAGCTTTCAAGTATTTGTATCCTAAGTTTGCAGTTATCACATGCATCCAAGAAAATCAGGTTGTTCAATCTGATCAACCGGCTCAAAACTAGAACTTGCTCAAAAATGTGTGTAGTCTAAATGGTAGGCTTGAATACAGCAGATATGTATATCTTTCGCATGCTCTTGATTGTGTAGATCCAATCTCCAGTGCATAGCTCTTACATAAAGTAAAAACAGACATTTAAAAATAAACATTTCATAGTTTTATATTTTATTAGGCTTAAATTAATGTAGTAATTTTTACCAAAAGTATCGTAGAAATTTTCTTTTAAAAAATATAAAAGTTTGTATCTTTTAAGTAGTATGTTAACTATAAAAACAAAGTTCTAACATGCTGGGTTTTTTTGTTGTTGTTGCAAAATGGGTGTTTTCCATGTATCATTTACAAATTAGTAAATATTACTAAGTACAGATTCCTAACACAAATGCTTTGAAACTATAAGGAGGTAATGACATCTAATGAGCCCCAAATAAAAATCATTTCATGTCAGTAGATAATATTGTGTTATACTTCCCTTAATATCTATCTGTGCACACTCTAGAAAAGCCACCTATAAGGACAACTTGTATAAATGCAAAGATCAGCATGTCTGCATGCTAATTCTAACACTGTAGCTTATTTAATGTCTTCTTTTCTCTGTTGATTCTGATCAAGCCTAGACGATTTGCTCAGGTGTGGAGTGACCTTTGCTGCCAACATGGTGGTCGTGGATAAGGAGAGCACCATGAGTGCTGAGGAGGACTACATGGCAGATGCCAAAACCATTGTCAACGTGCAGACTCTTTTCAGGTATATGTCTTTACCTCAGCCCTGTCATGTACTCTGTGCTAAATGTGTGTGAAATGTAGAATCTGACCATGTATCAGGAATGAACATGAGAAGTTCACACTGCATTTATTTTCACTTGTTTATTCATTTCCTCGTAGAATACTTATTTAGCACCTACTATATGACTGGCATTGCATAAAGTTAAATGTTTACCACTGGGTTCTACTTCTTCTACATATTTTCTGACTATGGTTTCATGCCTAGCAGTGGTCAGGGGTGGATACTGAACTAGGATTAATGGATTGTAAGGCTATGAACAGATAATTTATCTAGTTTAGGAGTGAATGCATAACCTTATTCTCACTGTTTTCTAGTCTTTTGTTAATGAAACTAACTCAGATGTGAAACCCCGTTATATTTATTGTTGAGTAAGTCTAAATAGTCCTGAAGAGAAAGTCCTAATGTGAGCAGAGTCATAATCATCTACAAATTAAGACATTGATGAACTAGGAATGATGCTTTGTAAAAGTATCTGAAAATTTAAATATCAGAAAGATCATGGATTTCAGCTGTATGCATGAGTTTTGCAGCAGCTTAAAGAAAATATATTGAAATATATTTCAATTATGAAAGTAAATAATGTAATCTCAACTCAATGGCCATCCTTCCTCACTCCACCTTCACACCTTCATAGTGTAGCAATGCAAGTATTGAGACTAATTATCTCAATGTATAGTTCAAGTTCAAAATTCAAAGGGGAGTGCTTAGATGTGAGTCTCAGTTATGCTTGCAATTTTGGGTATAGTTTGAGGGAAATTACTTTCCTTCCTTAAATGTCAATATCATAATTACAAGATTATTTAAGATTTAAAGACATATAATGCCTTAGCACATGCCTGGTAGTTTTTAATCACTTAATAAATATTAGTTAATATAATTGAGCAGTATAATTATTGCTTTCATGTGATAGCATGGAAAAGCCACAGACCTTGTACTCTTGTATCAGCATCTGGCATGACCTCTTCTAGAGGTTCCATGGACACTATTAACTTGGTGACCTTATTCAAATGAAATGTCTCATCTAATGCTATGGAAAATAATTCACTCACCTTGCAGTGCTAATGTAAAGACTAGAGATCAGATATGTAAAGGATCTGTCACACACCTGGAAAATTCTGTTGTGAATTTGCATAAGAACCACTCATTTCCAAAAGCAGGATTACAGGTACTAAAGTTATGATAACACAACAGTTCACTTAGAGTATGGCTGACTAGTTACTGAGCTGTGCTAAATTGCACATCTAAGGTAGTATAGAACCTGCTTAAAATATGACAGATATATAAGCAACTTCTCTTGAAAATAATGAAGAAAATTACAGAGTAGAAAATTAATTCAGGGGTGAGATTTAAAACCAGTGAATAAAGTAAACACATTCTTTTGATTCTGTGCTTTGCAAAAGCTAATTACAGTTTTAAGAGGAGAGGATCCTAGGTTTCTTTGATTAAACATTTTATTTTCAACTCACTCTGAGAATATTTCTACTATGGTGAAATGTCTATCGATTTGATTTTTATTTTGTATTCTCTGAATGAATTGTTTCGACTCCATGATAATAATAAACCTCATCTTACTGAGAAGTATAAAGTTTCCAATTAATAATCTAAAACTAACTCACCAGAGTAACTAAAAGTAGTTAAGGGCTGGTGTACACATGGCAACTAACTTTAAAGTTTGCTGTAGCTCTTTCCCTTTGCTCTCTTCTTCTTCCTCCTAGTTTTCTGTCCTTCAAGCTTCTCTACGCAACACCTTGCATGAAAATCACTAGAGGCAGATTACCTTATTCCAGAAGTAGGATCCAGATAGAAAGCATCAGGCAACCAGAAATCTAGTCATAGTGGCTGCATACCAGGTGTTTTAGTCAGATTTTTCATCACTGTGACCAAAGCACATGACAAGAGCAATTAGAGGAGTAAAAGTTTATTTGGAGCTCATAGTTTTAGTGGTTCAGTCCATGATCAGCCAAAGGCATTGCTGAAGGAACAAAGTGAGGCAGAACATCCTGGAAAAAGAACGTGGTGGAAGAAAGCAACTGAGGATGTGGCAATAGGAAGCAAGGACAGTACTGTGCTCAACAGGGACAAAGCATAAAACCCAAAGGCAGGCACCCAGTTACTTACCTCCTCCAACCACACCCTATCTGCCTATAGTTACCACCCGGTTAATCTACATTATGGATTAATCCATTGATGCGATTGTAATTATCACAATCCAATAATTCTGCGTCCAAACAATTCTTGCATTGTTTCATACATGAGCTTTCGAGGGACTCCTTATATCTAAACTATAATATCAGGATAGTTAGGATTAAATCACTGGGCCCTATCTCCCAAGGAACTAAATTCTTACACATTAATTAGATAAGAGTGAATAGTATTTCTAAAATACTCAGTGATCTTCACATATTGATGAACATAACTAATTTTCTAATGGAAAGCCAATATTTCTAATTGGTTAATTAGTAAGACCTGTGATGTCAATAGACATATGGATAGTGACAAACTGGTACCTGTGAACTTTCTGATTAAAATCAAAGTAAGCCATTTTGGTGAAATAAACCAAATAGCTCCCTCCAGAGATGAATTTAAACCAACACATGTACTCATCACATTGTTTACTCAGGAGCTTTTTAAAGTAAATGACTGACATTCAAAAGGTCATTCACTTTGTATTGATGAAGCATGGGATTTAAACTGGAATAGTTCCAAAGTCTGAAATTGTACTTTAATCTATCAAGTCTGAAATGTGTTTGTGCTATTGCATCATATCGCCACATTGAGTCATTGAATTGACTACATGGGATGATTTCTGTAATGCATTCAGAACAGTGCCTTGTATGGCATACTCAGGTGACAACTGGAAGTTACTGCTTGTTAAAAGGATACATCCTTAAATTGGTATTTCCAAAATATGGTAGACACAAAAAGGATATATGTGAGTGGATATCATGGTTACTTTATAGTTTGATAACTGCTAAAGCAAGCAGTTACATGCAGTTAGTTTGCTTCTTTATTTCTGGGGGAATAAATCATATGTTGCCATGTACTCAACATTTGCATATATCAGGCAGAAAAATATTACTATATGCTGTTACTTTATGTGGGTGACATTGCATTTCGTTTTAGCATTTGTGAAGCTATTTTGGCCCATGGATATTTAATTAATTACTTTGACATTCCATTTTGATGTGGAACATTTTGATTTTTACATTTTCAATGTTCAAAACTACCAAGAAATATGTTTGCTAGAAAAACCTAAAACTCTTCAATCTCTGGGTGTAGGGATGTATCTCAGTGGGTTAGCACTTGCCTAGCATATGTGAGATCCTAGATTCTATCCCTACCACCTCAAAAACAAAAACAAAACAAACAAACAAAAGCCCACAAAAAACACATGAAAAGACCTAGTGCCACACATGCCTATAATTCCAGTGATTTTGGAGGCTGAGGCAGAAGGATTATAAGTTTCAGGCCAAGCCTTAGTAACTTTGTGAAACAGACCCTCAACAACTTAATGAGACCTTTTCTCAAAATAAAACAATTAAATGGCTGGGGTTGTTGCTCAGTGGTAAAGTGCCCCTGGGTTCAATCCCTAGTACTGCTGAATAAATAAAATAAAATAAATACATAAAAAAAAGAAAGGTAGATTTTCAATGTGTGACTTTCTTAGAGCCTAGGAAATAAGAATGAGATGCAATTTGAGGATAACATGAGCGTAGAAATGCTGATAAAGAATTTATTCATGTACCTCAAATAACATGTTTGTTTTGCCAGGTCAGAATAAGGGTGAATTTCTTGTTCAGAAGTTTGCATGGCCCGTTTGAATCCTGACTTCCTAGTTCATTGGGATACTCAGTATCAGTTGATGGATCCACTCTCTTCAAATTGTCCAAGAACCCTTCTGGGTTATGAAGCCCTAAAAGGCCCAAAACTAGAGAATCTCATTAATCTACTGGGCATAAGGGTTTGTTAAGAAGGAGGCCATCCAGAGAGGAAGACGTTTGAAGGCATAAGGAAATTTCCTTTTCAGGTTAAATGTGGTTTTGTAGTTGAAAACTGAATTGCACAATTTAATGTGTTCATCTTATAAGAAAAGAAAAGTAGAAAAGTAATTTTCCTTCTGTTTTTCTAAATTCTCAGCTAGAGCCCCTGTAACAGATTAACAAAATAAATTAACAAGATGTAAAAGACAAAGTAACAAGAGAAAAGCAAATGAATTTGTTAACATGTGTGTTGCTCATGAAACATTCAGTAGAACCCAGAATAGAGAAACTCGAGGAGTTAGCTTAGAAGTTTGGCTTATGGAGTATCTTTAACAAAGAACACTACACTTCAAGAGACTGCCAAAAAGCAAAGGACCTTGAGTTTCTAGAGGTGGCAAATTGTGAAAAGTTAAATATATCGGAAACCAGTTGTAGATAAAGGTCAGTTAGCAGTTTATCGTGTAGAAACCTCTGGTACAGTCACTAGATTATAAAGGTCTAAAGTCTACCTTGGAGGAGAGGAGAGACAGAGTTGTAAATTTATGTTCTACTTTTAGGGAAGAAAAGGGTGGGCAGAGTGCTTTTCTTGTATCTGGTTCTCCTTGGTTGCTTTCCAATAAAATTAATTCTTAAGCCAACTAACACATTTTGGGGTGGCATATTTTACCACCATTCAGTCTACTGTGACAATTATATATTTGCTGGTTCATCTCCTGTGCCATGGTTTTTTTTTTAATATGTATTTTTTAGTTGTAGGTGGACACAATATCTTTATTTTATTTTTATGTGGTGCTGAGGATCGAACCCAGTGCCTCCCGCGTGCTAGGCGAGCATGCTACCACTGCGCCATAACCCCAGCCCCCTGTGCCATGGTTTGAGGGACAGTTGCTATTCCTCCAGAAAACTTATCCACAAAGAGATTCATCTTCGACATCCAAAATATAGATTACAGTACCTAAAATTCAATACTCAGATGTTTTATGAGTGATCCAGAATTTTGTACCAGAATGTCTGGTCTTCAAGGAGTCCTCAGCCTGTCATGATTTGTGCCAGAATGAGATCCCTCACCAGAACAATTTTGATAGGTTATTTATTAGTCACTTATGCTGGTTTATTAATGCTCCTATGGCAAGTTTTTCTTATTGACTCTTATTAGCCCTTTATGGCAGCAGACTGTTGTGGTTAAGTTTTTAGGTGTCTCTCCAAAGCTCATATGTGAAACAGTGCAAGAAAGTTCAGAGGTAAAATAACAGGTTTATTAGAATCTTAATCTAATCAGTGCATTAATCCCCTGACAGGTATTAACTAAGTGGTAACTCTAGGCAGTTAGGATGTGAGGGGAGGAGATGGATCCCTAGGAGTGTGCCTTTGGAATTTATATTTTGTCCTAGCAAGGAGAGCGCTTTCTCTACTTCCTGGTGTGATGTCCTGAAGTGTTTTCCCCTGCCACACTTTTCTGTCATGGTGTTCTGCCTCATCTTGAGCCCTGAGAAATGGAGTCTGGCTGTCCATGTACTGAGACTTCTGAAATCTTGAGCCTGGAATACACTTTTCCTCCTCTAAAATTGTTTTTGTCAATTCTTTTGGTCACAGCAGTGAAAAATCTGACTAAAACACAGACCTTCCTTGGAACAACATCTGTCTCTGAGGTTCCAGATTCCCGCTCCTTTGTTCAGAAGAGACTCCTGGAATCATAAGCATTTGGGTCATAACCTCCCCACATAATAATTCTGAATACAAAGGTGTAGGAGAGAAGGTCTTAGTCAGGTCGATCCTGTTATGCCTTTCACTCTCATGTGCCTAAGGACTTTGGTAGGGAATACTGCAATGAGTCTTCCCAGTAAGAAGAGCTACTAGAAAATAAATATGTGATTTCTACATTGAAATAAAAGCAGGTCTTCACTTTCAAATTTGAATTTCTCATGCTAAGGCGTTACCTAATAAGACACCATTACATTTGGAAAATATTTCACATTTTTGTATTTTATGAACAAGTATTATTATCTAAATTTAATAAAAATATGCCTTGAACTAAAAACAATAACTTCAGAATAACTGTATGATTGACCTATAAAAATGCCTTACTTTAGGAATGTTTGGTATGTCAATGGAATCCATTATTATTCTTACTTTACTGAAAAAGAAGTCAACATTGAGAGAAACTTAACTTAGTGACTCATTTTAGCCCATGTAGGAGAAAATAGCAGAAATCAGGACTACAACTTGGGTGTCAGGTGAAAGAGAAAATGAGTAAACTTTCTGTAGGAGTTAAGAAGCAAGTTTTTTGGGAGGACACACAGGGTAATGTTTAGTGCAGGATAGGTATAAAATTAAATTTAAACTTGTATAAGTAAAATCCAGGAGTGATTTAGTACCAAAGTTTCTTTGGGTTTTCCTTTAATACAAAGATTTTTGTTACATTTTCTTTCTTTTTTTTTTTTCTCTCCTCTAATTGAGGTAAACAGAGTTATCATGATCACTATCAATGGAAACATTTAAACAAGTCATGGAACTGTCATCTATTTAGAATAGGGTAAATCCTACATCAGATCAATAGATGAACAAAATAAGCTTTATGGACTCCTGCAATTGTGATTCATTAATGCAGCAAGCTTGTTGCACAGATTTTTTGAGCATCTATTAAGTGTTGATGCTCTAGCTGCCATGAAAAATGAAGTGGCCTTAGAATGCTAACAATCTGGTAGGGAAGTTAAGCAAATGACTTGAGGAATTAACTAGAGAATTATAATTGATGCCATTATTGAAAAATATAGAATATCATAGACACAGATAACATGGATATTTAATCCAATTCTGGTTGTTCAGGGAATGCCTTCCTGAGGAACTGATGTTTTACTGGAAGCTAAATGGAAAGAGATGGGTTGAACATTCCAAAGGGGACAGCATATAACTAACTGTGTGGAGCCCTGAGGTACTAAGAGTATGGAATTATTTAGGGACTAAAGGAGCCCAAAGGGAAGATTGATGTGATATGAGGCTGAAATGGTATTCAGAAGTTGCTTAAAACAAAACAAAGAAGCAGAAGACCATTCAAATTCAGAAAATGTTTACTATATTTTAATTAAAATATTACTTACTGAACTGGGGTGTTACACTATATCTTCATATCTGTCATGGTGACTGGAAGTGACTTTGTAATAGGAAGAAAACATTAATAGATAGGTATAGAGAAAACTTAAATACCTGAAACACCAGTTTGGTACTACAATTGACTATTAATACTAATGTAAATATGAGTATATCTTAACTTTTCATAAATGATTTGAAATATACTATATATCATCTGCATCAGCAATAATGAAAGTAGGATAAATATCAAATATCTCCCATATTTTAACATTAGTTTCAGAGTTCTCCTAATAGGTTGTGAAATCATGTGTTAATATATATGTACATGTACACGTGCATAAATATTAGTCAGCTTTATGATAATATACCTGAAAGAAACAACTTAAATGAAGAAATGTTTATTTTAGCTCGTGGTTTTAGAGATTTCAGACCATGGTTACTTGATACTTTGGCTTTGGGCCTGTGGTGAGGCAGAACATCATGGTGGGGAGCACATAGCAGAGCAAAGCTGCTCACATCATGGTGGCCAAGAAGTGAAAAAACGAAAGGAAAGTGTTGGTGTCCCAGTGTATCCTTCAAGGTCATATCCTCCCTGACCTGACTTCTTCCAACTAGACCTTACCTGCTAAAATTCTTTCTACTTAACAATAACACTTTCAACTGAGGACCAAGCCTTCAGCACATGAATTTATATGGGATGTTTAAGACCCAAATCATAACAACTCAGCCCTTGGCCCTCAAAAGCTCATGTCCATCTCATAATGCAAAATGTCCAGTTTATCTCCAAGGGACCCCATAATCTTGATAGTTCCAGCACTGCTCAAAAGTCCAAGTCTAGCATCTCCTCTGAGATTCAAGGCAAATGCTTAACTGTGAGCCCCCATTTAAAAGAAATAGTTATATACTTTCAGCAAAGAGTATCAGGACAGGCACAGGGTAAGATTTTAGGAACAGGGTGTAGAAAATGAAACTGGAATCAAAGCAAAACCAAAACCCAGCCAGAAAATCATTAAATTAAATCATTAAATCCTGCAGCTCCTTGTCTAGCATCTAGGGCATATGGTAGTACTATGTGAGCTCCTCAAAGGACTAGGGAAGCCCCGTACCCATGGCTTTGCTGGTTGCAGCCTATGTGTCTACTCTCTTAGGCTGACTGTGCTCACTGTCTGCTGTTTCCCTTGGGAGACATTCCATGTCTCTGTTATCCCTAACTTCCTGGGGTCTCTATTTCAGCTTTGACTTTATTCTCTCAGCTCTACACATCATCCTATTAGGTCTATCTGAAGAAACCTGGCATATACTGCCTGGCCTTTCAGGCTTTCCTGTGAAATCTTGGTAGAAGCTTCAATGACCTGCAACTCTGGCATTCTGCATGCCTGCAAAGCCAACATAATGTGGACAAGCCAAGGTCTGCTACCAATGGGAGGTGTATGTGAAATCACTGGAACCATGACTATAGCAGGCTGGGTGCCTGGATGGCTGAATACTGGAAAATGAGTCCCAGAGAAATAATTCCCTAAGCATCCTTCCACTAGAGGGTGCTCTGGGGCTCTCTTCTCAAAGGAAAGCATTTTAAATGAATTTACACTTTTTTACCTTTGAATCTCTAATGGGTGGAATCTTGCCAATCCCTTAGATATCTTCAAGTCATCTTTTATATTGTCTCTGTATTATGTTCTTATCTTTTTTTAATGGTAATAGTCTCTTTAACAAGTGCATACTTCTGCACTTCAAACACTTTAAATGTGTTCCTTTTCTGACAAAATTGCAGGTTTTTAAATCTTCCCACTCTGCCTTTTGCTCCAGATTCTCACCATAAATCTAACTAAAAGCAACCAGCAATACCATGTTATTGCTTGAATGTTGCACTGCCTTGAAATTTTCCCAACCAGATAAACTAGTCACCTTTAAACAGTCTCACACAAATCCCAGTCATGAACAAAATGCTAATAGTCTTTGCCAGAATGTAGCATGAATGGCTGCTGATCCAATTCCCAATAGAGTCCTCATGCCCATTTGAATCTTCCTGAATCTGGCCTTTACTTTCTGCAGTCCTAGCACCATTTTTGTCTTCTGAACTCCCATTAGAAATGACCATTAATCTCTGCTTTTGGTATTCTAGGCTATCCTAGCTTCCTTCTCCAAATATTTCCAAATTCTTCCCATAAACCAATTCCAAAGACTGCTGAACCACATCATCAGCAATGACCTCATTTCTTGGTACTATTTTTCTGTTTTCTGCTTTTAATTACTATGACAAAATATCTGTGATAAACAACCTAAAAGAGAAAAGGTTTATTTTGCCACACAGTTCCGGAAGTTTCAGTCCATGGTTGTCTAGCTCCATTGTTTCTGGGCTAGAGGCAGAAAAAAACATCATGGAGGAGAGCATGTGGTGGAGTAAAGCTGCTGACATCATGACACCTCAGAGGCAAAAGGGAGAGAGGAAGGGTTTGGGGTTCCAGACTTTTAAAGGGTACTCTTCCAATGACCTAAATTCTTCTATCTCTTAAAATTTCTACTACCTACAACAGTGCCATCAGCTGTAGATAAAGCCTTTAACATATGAACTTTTGGAAGACATTTAAGATCCAAACCATAACAAAATGTTTTTTATCTTTGTATTAATTAGCATAACTGGCAAGGCAAAAACACTCAATGAATAAATTAATGCAGGCAGAGAACTATACAATATATACATTTTTATGTCTCCATAGGTATACTTAACATCAAGGAGTCTAATCATAAAGTAATCATGAAAAGGTTTAAATAGAGCAAACTATATTATTTTTTAATTAATTGCTATATTGCTTCATTATAATCTATATAATGAAGAACATAGGGAAAAGAGGCTTATTATATCATTTTATTTCTAAACTATTTTGTATCCAAAATGTACTTAGTAAATATTAATGCACATAAGTGGATTTATAGTATTAGCATTTTAAATATACATAATTAAGTATTTTAAACAACAAAATTTGTAAATATAGAATATTATAATTGTAAACAACCAATGCTTTATAAAGAGCACTGTAATATGGTACTTCATTATGTATTACTTAGTTCTAAATTTTCACTAGATGGCAGGCTTAGCCAAGTATTCAGTTTCCCAGTTTATAATAACATGAATGATTTAGGTTCACTTATGCAGGTACTTTGCATAAATTGTGTTGTTTTATCAATTTCAACTGCAGAAGTCATTCAAATGTGATGTCTGGGTCATTCAATTTTATTTTTCACTCACTCTTACTCCAAATATATCTAACTACATACATATTTCTATTTGATGTAATTTGATAGAAAAGGAATATAAACAAAAACTCCAAGCATTTGCAAATTTATTTAAATTTAGGATAATGGCATATAAGGAAGATAAAAGTCATACTTCTTAGGAAAATAAAAAATGTTTCAAAGATGAAATAAATTGTAATTAGTTTGATGTCTGCCTCATAAATTTCTCTCTGGCCTTATAGCTCATTACTGTCCTAGATGTTCTTCACAAGCTATCCATTCATTAGTTTCTCAATGCTCCCTAATCTAGGAACATCTCATGAGCTATTTATCACCACTAGAAATACATATGTAGCATTATAATTCATGAATTCTTACTGTTTCCTCTATTTGTTCACAGAATGTTGAACTACAAGAATTTTATTTGATTCATCTTCATATCTCCTAGAGACCAGAGCTTTCTAATAATAAACTAGTTGTTGCTGTTTGTTAAAACAGATATTTAGAATTGCCCTCACAAAATACAAATAATAATGATGAAATTATGACCTAGTAATCACTTTTTAAAAGTAGACAGAAAGACAGAGTTTATAATTTTAAATTAGATATGATTCTTAATGTATGAAACCCTGACATGCAGCTAAATATTACTAATAATTTGTTATTTTATTTGGATCCTCTGAGTTTCCTTTCCGGAGTCCTACCTACCTCTTTATTAAAAGGATAAAGGGGAGGGACTGGGTCTGTAGCTCAGTGGCAGGGGGCTTGCCTAGCATGTGTGAGGCACTGGGTTTCATCCTTAGCACCACATAAAAATAAACAAAATAAAGGCATTCTGTCAATCTACAACTAAAAATAATTTTTTTAAATGATAAGAGAGAGAGCCTTTGAACCTGAGTGCTGCAGTGTGAGTCAGGCTCTGCCACCTACCTGAATGCTACCTCGAACATGTTATTCATCTCTCTGTGCCTCAGTGCCTGATCTGTAAACTAAAAATCATAGGTTAATCATAGAAATGTTTTCTGTGATTTGAAAAGATAACGTGACTCTCTCGGTTTGTGATATAAGTTGGAAACTATCAAGCTACGAAGAAGCCAGAAAGAGAGGGATCAAAATGTCTGGCAAGAGGATGTGACTTTGATACATATGTAGCAATAGTGGGTTTCTTAAATCCACTCTCTAGAACTGTGGTCATAGGCCATGCTGACAACCAGTAGGCTTGCCTTGCAGGGCTGAGCTCACCTAATAGCCTGGCATAAATCAGCACGAGTCTCAAGATACTGAAAAGACAGAGGCAGGGTTTAGCTACATACTCTCAGCACCACCAGGGGAAGAGAGGCGTATGGATGGAAACAGGAAACAGAGGTTCCCACGTGATATTGTGACGATCATATGAGTTAATACATGGACAGTTCTTAATACAGGGCTTCATTTATTTTACTATTAGTATTTTATGGGCAGTTTTTACCTTTCCAAAAGCTATAACGTGGAAAAAATAAAAAGAAGAAAACTTGGGTCAGTGAAGTTTCCTTTTCACAGTTCACAGCACAGAATGTAGCAGTTATCGTCTAAATGGAATTATAGGGCTTTGTGCTTATTGATCCATTTTGATAACTATTACTTATTCACTTTAGTTTCTATTGTTTCAGATTATTAAAAATTATCTGTGGGAACCCATATTGTAGCTGTCATTTAAAAATATTCCTTAAATAAACATTTCTGAAATTCCAAGACGGTATGACCTTGGCCATTGGTGGCATTTTCTAGGCTTACCAGAGAGAATTTGCTGGTTCAAAAGTCAACTGGTGAATATGTACATCATATGCACACGCACACGCACACGTGTATATATTTGATATTTGTATATAAGTACATCTTATTTATGTTTATATATGATATACACACATATATATACGATTTTTAATGAGACCACTCTTAACTTTTTAAGCTTCTGAGAAAAAGGAACTTCAGTTTAGAGAAGTTACTATCATCATTGTTGACTTTGAAATGAAAAGATTGGAGCTGCTAAAAAAGCAAGTCAGGTGGCGTATAGAAAATACAGTGTTTCTGCGTAAACTCACAGTTGCACTCTCATCCTTAACATTTTACCCACTAAACCAGGCATCCCAGACACACAAACAAGAATTAAATGATTGTTTATTTTAACAGAGATTCATTAATTAAAGACATATAAAATGCAGTACTAGGCACTGAGAGGATAACTTTGCCTTTTTAGATGTCACTACTTAGAGAGCTCAAGCCCGGATAAAGTACACCAGAGCACAGGCAAGACACAGTGTAATAAGTGGTATGAATCAAATACTGAGGATCTAAAGTGGAGAGGAGGATTTTGATTTTAAGATTTTTTAAAATTTTCATGCCAATTGGATTTGAGAGGAACTTTAAATAATGACTCAGCTTTCAAAATACAGAAATTGAGGAGGGCAGTAAACAGGGAAGCAAGTGCATTTTAGGCAGAAATGGTAACATGAGACAAAAAGCTAATAATCATGCCCATAGCTAAGAACAGTACTTATTGTTTATCCCTGTGCTAAATATCCCACAAATCACATCTCTGAGTTTGTAAAACCCTTCCTTTAAAGAATCTCAGATTTTGAGTATTCTTAAACAACTCAAGTTCCTAAAACTATTGAAAACAGTGATCAATTGCATAGATAAAATTACAATATTTTCAATATAAAAAATCAGCACAAGAAACTGTATTGACGTTGTTGTTTTGCTGATAGTATTTTAGTTACCCTTACTATAATTTATCTAGATCAAGGAATATAGTAATATTTGTTCTTAAAATTAAGATTAAGTGGGCTGGGGTTGTGGCTCAGTGGTAGTGCACTTGCCTCGCATGTGTGAGGTACTGGCTTCGATTCTCAGCACCATGTGTAAATAAATAAGGTGAAGATCCATTGACAACTAAAAAAATATGTATTAAAAAATTAAGATTAAGTAACAATGGATTTCCCAAAACACCTGATTGTATTTTAGCTCTCAATGGCTTTGATTAGATAAAGTCCCAGTGTTTGTCCAATTAGGTAACTGAGAAGGCATACAAATTTCACAATAAAAACATTTGAATGTTTTAGTATCTGAACTGGAATGATGCCTAAAGCCCGGGGAAACAGAGAGGCAGGTAGTCAGTGAAGGCTTGGCCCAAGCCGGAGAACCAGCCACTGTGGGATAGTGACATGCAGCAGGCCCTCTGCCTGGCAGGAGGGAGCTGTCCTAGCAAATGATCAATCAGCATTAGGGAATTAGAGCCGAGGAGAGGTCAAAAACCATCTGTAGTACCACAACTCAGGAACAGGGCTTCCATCTTAAAAGAACACAATCCTTTGCAAGATGCCAAATCAAGAAGCCAAAAATGGGAGCACACTCATACTCACTAACTGCTATAAGATGAGAGCAACAGAAGCTGAGTTGATTTTGAGCTATGAACACTATAAATTTTCAGTCTTTGCTAGTCCCTGAGTTCAAGGGAGGGATTCAGCCTAGTAATGAGAATGTTAAGTGGCCAGAACTTAGTTTAATTCAGTGTAAACATATTGCATGGGGTGTGGGGCTGATTATCATAGGAAGTAGCTGCTATGGAGAATCCCAAAATATTTGAACCAAGAATGCTGCCAATGATGCATATATACCAGGTATGTCCAAAAATAGAAAGGCATTTATCCTGCCCTTTTCCACTGGGTGAGAACATCTTATGTTTGTATGCATGTGTGAATATATATTTGTATATATGTGGGGAAATGGCTAAATGGAAAGAAAGCTAGTGTGAAGCCGTTAGACATGTGAAAATTCTCAGAAGCCTTTTGTAACACACCTGTGTTATAGCCTTTGCTCTGATTCACTACAGTGAAATTTTGTCTAAATTACTTCCTCTTCTCAGAAGTTCATTGTAGCAAAACTTGATATTCACGAATTGAGTATTATAAGAATAGGGAGTCACAGGGTATCAAAGAGCCCATATAATGGACAAGAAGCTCATCATGTGAAAATTTTGACAATTCATACATTTCCGTTTTAATATGACTCATAAAGTAATCTTACAACTACTTAAATCAGTTTTATGAGTTTTCTTCTATGCTGTTCCATAATTAGAGAGATAAAAATGTCTAATAAAAGTCAAATTACTGAATTTATTTTTTTTTGTACTAAACTGTTGTTGAAAATATTCTTAGGAAAATAGTGTTTTATTTCTCTTGTATGGTACAGAATGTTTTACGTGGTACTGCCTGCTGTTATAATTGTATATAGTTTATGCTGAAAGCTAGGAATATACTGTTATATTATAAATATACTGTTATAAATATACTGTTATGATAAATACCATATTGGATTGTTAGTGTAATGCAAAATTTTTCTAACTATAGGTTGTTTTCCAGTCTCAGTATTATTACAGAGCTTACTCACCCAGCAAACATGAGATTCATGCAGTTCAGAGCCAAAGACTGTTATTCTCTTGCTCTTTCAAAACTGGAAAAGGTAAGACCTACATTAAAACAAACAAACAAACAAAAAAACACTGGGATTTAGTCATTTTGATTGAAAGAACTAATTGGAAATATCTATGTATAGAAAGAAATGCCATGGGATAGGGAAGGCAAAACTGCTCTTTTGAATTCCTATTTGGGAGCTAAAATTTTTTGGAACAGTGAATTGATGAATTTGAACCGCTTATTTTTACAAGTGAATATGGTGAAAATGTTCTTTTCTGTCATTAACAATTATAAATTGAAATTATAAATTTATAAATAATTAAGTGCAAAGGAAATATATATATTCACTTAATGTTAATTATATTGATAGCATTACCATTATTTGCTATGTCATGACATCAATATTTGAAGTTCTCAAAATCTCTAAGATATTAAAAGAGTGTTCAGTTTTGTTGAAAGCTGTATTCTATAATGTCACCAGTATAGCCTGAGACAAAACCAAGTTCATTGTTTACCTTAGATAAGAGGTACTTCCACTCCAGGGGTGCTTTGAGAATGCCTCAGAGGAGGGAAAACAAGGTCAAAATATATTGAAGAAATTTGATCTAACAAGGGTACTTCAAAGCAAGGACTTGATTAGGGTTGGGAACAGATGCAGATGAGCTAATGGAGACAGTGGTAATGCCATATCATGTTTTGTGGACAGAAAGTTTTGTTTTTCATTCTCAGCATCCAGGCCCAGCATTGGGTAGATGTTTTGTATATTCAGCTTGTACTTGATACAAATTGTTAGTGGGCTATTCATTTCTGCGACTAAAATGCCTGTCAAAAGCAACTTAGAGGAGGAAATTTTTATTTCAGTTCATGGCTTCAGAGGTTCAATCCTCAGTCAGCCAACTCCATTGCTCAAGGTGAGGCGGAACATCTTGGTGGAAGAGCATAGTGGAGGAGCTCTGCTCTACTCATGGTGGCCAGGAGGCAGAATAGAGAAGGGAAGGAGACTTTGGGAAGATGGACTCTTCCAGGGTACACTCCCACTGACCTACCTCCTCCAGCCATGGCCACCTACCTACAATCACCACCCACTTAGTCCATTCAAACTAAGTTGGACTACTTAGTTATCACTCTCACAATCTCATCATTTCACCTCTAAATATTAAATTCAAAATACTTTTTGTTTTGTAGATCTTTTGTTCTCAAGAACAAAGATCATTATTTACTCAAAGAACCTTTATTACTGATTAGTTTGCTTACATGAAGTTCCTGGCATATTACACAATGAACAGGCTAGAGAGGGTAGCAAGAGGAACCCTCTTGGATCCCTAAACTTTGAGTAATGAAGAACAAATGTCATCTCATTATTATGAAAGACAAGGGGAGTGAAATTAAATAGGGAGTTGGACATAAAATCTGGTCCTAGTGCTTAATTTTTCTATTATTTAAGAGAATATCTTCATTTCTGGGAGACTTGTGTAAGAATGTTTCTGCACTCCTGTCTGTAGATTTCCATCTCCAAAGCTAATCACATACACAGTGTTAGTCCAGCCTTACTATACTTTTTTGGGCATAGGGTTGTTAGGCCTGCTTCCTAACATGGAAACTGAGTGTGAGAGAGATTAAATAACTTGTTCAAGATTGTGTGGTTATCATGTCAATGCAATATGGAAAGATTAGGAATTAATATTTGAGTAGAAATCTCCATTATGCTACACCATTTTAGCAGCATAAAAGGGGTGGAGAGATGGAAGGCAGGGCTACATTGTCTTAGCACTCACAATTTAGAATCTAGCTGAAATTGGGCTGATGTGATGCAGCATGCCCTCCTTTGTCAAAAATGAGGTGAGATCACCAGATGCTGAAGAAACCAGGCTTTGGAGTCAGATTGGTCAATTTTGAGGAATGGAACCAAAACAAATGATTCCCAGGTCCAAACCTTGGGATTCTTATCTGTAAAAAAAACCAACCCAGCATTTGACATCATTAGTACTCTAATGATATTAAAAGCATAAAATGTATCTGTTGATAATGTCACTAATAAAGATTCCATTGTATGCATTCAATTTTATGCTGGGTCAGTTTATATAGCAAGGTCAAAATTGTGGAAGTTATTTCCAATATTTGTGTGTATGCATAATTGTGAGTTTATTGCATTAGGGAAAAAGAAGAACAAAATGAAGTTTTGATGTTTATTGGAGCATTAATTATAAATGAAATCTGTTGTTAACTTGAAAATCCTCTCCACAAATGTAGAAAACAGTGTTATTTGATAAACATTTAAATCAGATCTTTTATGTATCACAGGCAGTCCACTAGAGACAGCAAAGAGAATCAATTACACACTTGTAATTTAAAAAAATACGTGCCTGATATATATCAGCCCATTACATGCCTCTCTTTATCCAAAGGAAAAATAAAACTTTTCTATCTGTGCAAAAAAAAAGGTATGGAACTGAGCAAGGACTCTGCCTAGTGGACATAGAAGTCATTACCATAGAAGTGGCACTGATTTTTGGTGGTGGGGGGGGAACAGATTTATTGTGAGGTTGACCTGCAGGTAGATCTGCTGGTAGTGGGGTGATTTATAAGAAGGAGAGGAGAGAAGTGATTGGATGGTGAGAAGGGGAGTCATTCAGGGTCCTTTCGAGGTGTGTTAGATGTTCATCATGTCTCTTCATAGGTCATATGTTTCTTTTGGAAGGAAGTTACCACATTCTGCTTGGGGGATTTTAAGTATGTACTGTCAGAAGGTCATTGACATGAGGCTCTGGCTTCTTTTGTGTTAGTGTACACTTGGTGGTTCCAAATCATCCTTGAGTGGGCTCTGGAGGGGTTTCCTGAAAGACATCTTAAACACTTTGTTGTGTAAGGAGTTTATGTCCCAATGTGTCTAGGCCTTAGCCATTTTCAAGTACAACTTGAAGATAGTCTAAACTTCCCTCAGAATTATAAGTTGTCATCTTCCTTGATATGTGCATCTCAAACAATTAAAAAGATAGGTCCAAGGACCCCAAGAAAGATGCTCCTAAATTGCAAAACTTGCTAGAGTTTTCAAAAGATTGTATTCATCTCAAAAAGAAAGAGAAAGGATTTGCAGTTGCAATTTTTCTAAAGGAAATGCTGTAAGATTAAAAGGAAGAGTGGGAACTTTTTCTTCTCTTTGGGATTCATAGAAAGTTTTGTTTGTTAGTTTGTGTTTTTTTTCTTTTAAATTTGTATTTTCCCTGACCTCTTCTAGAATTTTCCCCAAGAAGGAACTCTTTTTTCTTGGAATAAATTATTCAAGAATAGGGAGACTGCAGGAAGTCTAATTGAAAACAGTGGTTTTGATGTTTTAAAACTCTGGAAAAATCTTTCTTTATCCCCTAATTCATTGAAATTAGGATTTTTTTCCACATAGAAAATTTTAAGACTTGTATACTTTTATGGTTTGAGTTATGTGTCTTATCCTCCCTCCCAAACATGCACAAAGTATGTTAGTATTTTGACCCCTAGTACCTTATATGTGACCTTATTTGGAAATAAGTCCTTTAGGAAACCATCCTCAAAACAGGTCATTAGGGTCATAAAAACCACCACCACCAACAACAAAAACTAAACTAAATTTGGACAAAGCAACAACAAGAGTAAAAGAAAGGCAATGTGAAGAGAAACACAGAAAAATCATCAAAGAAGGGAGACCAAGACAGATCACTAATAGTCCTCAGAAGGAGCCAGTCCTGCCAGCAATCTGATTTCAGACTTCTAGGTTTTAGAGCTATAAGACCATGGAATTTCTGTTATGTGAACCACACAGTTGGGAGTTCTTTATTATAGCAGCCCTTGCAGATTAATCAATGTGCTTTCAATGATATGCTAACTGTTCATTTCCAGCCAGTATTTTTTTAAATTACTAATATTACTGGTATGAAAATACAGCTAATTTACTGTATAATTATCTTCCTATATTTGTATTATGGATACAGTAGATCTTTTTAGATTAGGAAACTGACCTTTATTTCCAATGTTTAAATATATTCCCATTAACATTTTCTATGCCTACTATTGACTGAGAAATAAGTGGATTATATTATTTCAAACATAATTATGAATATCACTTCAGTTGATTTGTAAGTATTTACATCTGCATCTTCACAGGCAAGACCTTTACTATAGAAACACAGTCAAGGTTTTAAATTAGGAATACACATCAGCTTAGCTATATACACACTTTTTTGCTATATCATTCTTGTTAAAATTTAAGTAGAATATTAATTAATCATTAATAAGGATGAGTGTGGAATATTGGGCTGTATTGACCCCAGTTGGCTTTACTTGTGTGCTAATTAAGCTTTATGTTTTTCTTTTAGACCTTACATTCTGATAAACACATAGGTTTCATTGATATCAAGAATAATATACTCTGTGGGACTTCTCTGAAAGTGGTTCCTTGCTGAAAAGTATCTGCTGTCAGGGAGGGAAAAAAAAGATCACTCATCCCAAGGTTCATGGCTGAGATCCCCAGGACAAAATATTAACAAGAAAAACACACCACATTTATTTAATGTATTTTTAGAATTTTTCAGAAATGAAGACCTGAAGAAGCAGAGAAATCCACGTATTTTATGCTTAGATTTGGAGAAGAGTGGTTAGTTGTACCAAAGTATGACTGGACAAAAGAAGTGTGATCCAGTGGTAACAAACTGGGGAGAAGTTAGCTCAAGGCCTGTTCGTTGAGGTTCTTCTTGGCATCTATGTTCAGAGATGAGCACTTTTCTTTCCTCTGGTTAAAAACAGAGATACACTTTTTCCTTTATTTTATGGGAGAAGGGGAAAGAAAGGTCAGAGAGACCTTCCTGCCTCTACCATTTTCTCAAATGCCAAGGTGACAGATTTGATTTGAACCTCATAACCACAACACTAGCTGTCATTAAGAAAAGGAAAGAACTGAAAACTCAGAAGGATCACTGGTTCATAACAATGATGTGAGCAATGATTTTTCTGGGGGGAGGGGTAGCAGGAATTGAACTCAGGGGTACTCAACCACTGAGTCACATCCCCAGCCCTATTTTGTGTTTTATGTAGAGAAAAAGTCTCACTGAGTTGTTTAGTGCTTTGCCGTTGCGGAGGCTGGCTTTGAACTGGCAATTCTCCTGTCTCAGCCTCCCAAAGTGCTGGGATTACAGGGTAAGCAATGATTTTGAGGACTTCCCCTCTCTTCTGGTTGAGAAAGCAAATCCTTGATTATTTTTATAGTCGCTAATTTTGAAAAATTACTTTTTCTCTTGTTTCCTGTAGATCTTGTGTCTAACTTCAAGCTTCTTCCTAAGCCATTATTATTCTTTTCAATTTAGGAGTGTACCTTCCTTGCAGTTTTGCAACTTTTGTAACCTGCCTCTTACCTATGGAAGCTGAAATACTCTAAAGATTTTTCAAACCAGAATATTTTGTTGTGGTTGTGGTTGTGGTTGTGGTTGTTTTCAAACTTGATAAACTTCTTGTATACTTGCCTTCTATTCAGTTTCATGGACAGATGTGTACATAATGTTCCATTTTTCTCATCATCAAGGAAGATACTTTCAGATTATTGAGACAATGGGTTTGAGTGAAACTTTGTTTTTATTTTTTACATATATCTTAAAGGCTCTTAATCTTTGCAGCAAATAACAGTATACAAACACTAATACTACGTGGATGGAAGTTTTTGTATGCCAGGACTTAGAATAGCACACACTTCCATTCATATATAATTGGCTAACTCAAGCACATAGCCATATCTAACTTTAGGAAATATAAGAAATGTAATCCTTATTTCCTTTAAAGGAATTGGGCCATGGAAATATTGGACAGTCAGCATTCTCTGTTACACATAAGATACCACAATTATTTTCTTAAATATGAACACTCTATTGAAACATCCTGAACATCATAGTTTAATTTGCATTTTCCTTTTCCTCTGCCCTTTCCTTCATCATTGCCTATTTTTTGTGCTGATTGTTTTACATTATACTTTCTGAAACATTCCCATCACCACTAAGGGTTTCTCAATGATGCTTCTATCTTTGAAAGCCTTGGATATTTCTCCCAGCAAAGTAGACTCAACAGGCATCAGAAACACAGAATAAGAACTAAGTAGAGATGGAGAAAGTGAAGGGAAGTAAACATAGAAGAGGAAAAAAATTTATCTCATTTTCCTAAGACTTACTTTATATCTCTTCTTTTGATATGTTTCACCAAAAAAGCCTTTACTCATGCTTATGTGTGTGCATAATTTGCTCCAAGAATGCTTCCTTTAAAATGGCTTTGAACGGTCACCATTATCCAGTGATGATCATAATTACATTTTACAATCATGACAATTATATACCGGGGTAAAAAGCAAAGTAATGAAAATGTGAGATGATATTTATGCCAACAAGGTGGCTCATAGAGGCACCCCAGGATGGGAGCTGGTTACTAGAAAAAAATAAACTGCAGTATTAGAAGGTTGTAACTTTGCAGCCCAGCTACCCTACTCTCCACCTCCAGGGAACAAAGAGGACTAGGAATTGAGTTCAGTTATTTGGCTGATGGTTTAATTAATCTTACTTATATAAAACCTCTAAAAATGAGGTTTACAGAGCTTCCTGGTTGGTGAGTTAATTGATATACAGAAGCTTCTGTGCTCTTAGGACCCTTCCAGAATTTCCCTATGAACATTTTTTTTTGCTGTTTCTTCATATCCTTTATACTAAAATGACAATCATTAAAGTATACATTTTTTGAGTTTTAGAGAATCATCCAATCTCAAGGGTTTATGGGAATCCCCAAATTTGTAGCTGGAAGGGCAGAATTGCAGTTGGCTTGGAAGCACTTGGGACTATGCCTGATGTTCAAAGTGGAGATAGTCATATGAGACAGAACTCTTAAGCTGTGGGGCCTATGACAACTCCAGGAAGTGTGTCAGAAATGAATTGCATAGGACATTCAGTTGCTATCAAAGAATTGGTTTTGGAATGAAAGTAAGCATGTCTGTAAGTCATGTACAAATTTGTTGTCACTGGCACAACAACAGCAAAATTCTACCAGCAATTAGAGATATCTTCTGTAAGAAAAAGGGTAAGAATATTAAAATTAGTTTTCAACATATTCATTACATAAAAACAAGAAAGCAACATTTTACATATACTCAGTTTGAATTCAGATGAATAAATATTTACAGAGTACTTAACTATGAGCCAAGCCTTGCTAAATACTAGGAGTTACAATATTGAATAAAACACGAAGAATTTGTAATTTGATGTTGATATAGATATATGAAAACAAACAAAAGCTAATTATCTTACTTTCTTTTTCTCTCCAGACCACTTCAGCTACCTTTTATTCATAATGAAAGTGCTAAAATAGCTGCATGGCAATTTGGTACCACCAGTCGACACTGGGTTTGATTCATTAGGATTCTTTTACTGTTTTTAAGAATCCTATTTTATCCTTTCCTGTGTTAGTCCAAAAAGAATTTGAGAAAGACACTAATTAGTTTCTATTTCTTTTAAGTGTGAAAAAACATTGCCTGATGTACCCTTAAAGAGTGATATATGCAATTTATATAGATAACAATTTTTAATATGCAAATTTGTCTAACAACCCTGTACATAGTATTATGATTTCACACAACAGGGACAGAATCTGCACATTGAGCTGCTAAGATTGTGCCATGTACAATCCAGGAAGTACATTCACACTGACTACAAAGAGAACTACTTCCTCTGGAACAGTCCCACACGGCCTGCCATATATCAAATTTTTAAAAATTTCAAAGTTAAATATCAAATGCAGAAAAGTATTGGATTTACATAACTGACAATAGTAATATTTAAATTATTAAAATGTAAAAATTTTATAAAGGTAAATGTTCTATGAAAATAAATAACTATAATATGTTGGTTAACTATTTTTACAGGGCAACAATTACTTTACTATTCATAAACACATATATATATATATACACATACACAAATATACAAAGAGAAAGATCACAGAATTCATTGTGTTTCCCAAAAAGTTAATAAAAACAAATTTCTTTGTGTTACAACAACAACAACAACAACAAAACTCCAAATTGCAACCTAGGATAACAAAGGTAATTTGGGGGTATATTTTTATTATTTTATATTTATTGTTATCAATTTATACTTTTACCATTTATATTTATATTTACTTATAAAATATGAATATTAATTTCATATTAAAATATAAAGATATTATTACTGATGGTACTTTAAAGCAATGATATCTCTCTTTTTACTTATTTTATATGTTTTGCATTCACTGTTAAAATCTGTCTTACTAGTTGGCAAAGCACATTCAGGATTTTTACTGTTGTTTCTTTGGGTTTTTTTATGTGTGTGTTTTTTGGGTTTTTTAAAATTTAATTTATTTATTCTACTTAGGTATACATGCAGCAGAATGCATTTTGATTCATTGTACACAGATGGAGCACAACTTTTCATTTTTCTGGTTGTACGTGATGTTGAATCACATCATATATGCAGTCATATAAAGCTAGGGCTATGATGTCTATCTCATTCCACCATCCTTACTGCCCCCATGCCTCTTCCCCTGTCCCTCCCTTTTGACCAAAGTTCCTGTATTCTTCCCCTGTCCCCTCCCTCATTATGGATCAGCATCCACTCATCAGAGAGAACATTCGGCATTTGGTTTTTTGGGATTGGCTTACTTCGCTTAGCATGATATTCTCCAACTCCATCCATTTACCTCCAAATTCCATAATTTTATTCTCTTGTATTACTGAGTAATATTCCATTGTGTATGTATACCACAGTTTCTTTATCCATTTATCTATTGAAGCATCTAGGTTGGTTCCACAGTGTAGCTCTTGTGAATTAAGCTGCTATAAACATTGAGGTGGCTGCGACCCTATAGTATGCTGTTTTTAAGTCCTTTGGGTATAGACCGAGGAGTGGGATAGATAGGTCAAATGGTGGTTCCATTCCAAGTTTTCTAAGGGATCTCCATATTGCTTTCCAGATTGGTTGTACCAATTTGCAATCCCACCAGCAATGTATGAGTGTGCTTTTCCCCCCACAACCTCATCAAAACTTGTTGTTGTTTGTAATTACCACCCTGACTGGTGTGAGATGAAATTTTAGATTAGTTTTGGTTTGCATTTCTCTAATTACTAGAGATGTTGAACATTTTTTCATATGTCTGTTGATTGATTGTATATCTTCTTCTGAGAAGTGTCTTTTCAGCTCTTTAGCCCATTTATTGATTGGGTTGTTTGTTTCTTTGGTGTTAAGTTTTTTGAATTTTTATATATCCTGGAGATTAGTGCTCTATCAGATGTGCATGTGGCAAAAATTTGTTCCCAGAATGTAGGCTCTCTGTTCACTTCACTGATTGTTTCTTTTGTTGAGAAGAAGCTTTTTAGTTTGAATCCATCCCATTTATTGATTCTTGAATTTACTTCTTGCGCTATAGGAGTGTTGTTAAGGAAGTAAGGTCCTAAGCACACATGATGAAGATTTTGGCCTATTTTTTCTTCTGTTAGGCATAGGATCTCTGGTCTATTTCCTAGGTCCTTGATCCACTTTGAGTTGAAGTGTATGGTGAGAGATATGGGCTTCGTTTCAATTTGCTTTGAATGGATTTCCAGTTTTCCCAGCACTGTTTGTTGAAGAGGCTATCTTTTCTCCAATGTACGTGTTTGACACCTTTGTCTAGTATAAGATAACTGTATTTATCTGGGTTTGTCTCTGTGTCTTCTATTCTGTACCATTGGTCTACATGTCTGTTTTGGTGCTAGTACCATGCTGCTTTTGTTACTATAGCTTTGTAGTATAGTTTAAGGTCTGGTATTGTGATGCCTCCCTCTTTACTCTTCTTGCTAAGGATTGCTTTAGCTATTCTGGGTCTCTTGTTCTTCCAAATTAATTTTATGATTGCCTTTTCTATTTCCATAAGGAATGATATTGGGTTTTTAATTGGAATCATATTGAATCTATATAATGCTTTGTGTAGTATGGCCATTTTGACAATAGTGATTCTGCCTATCGAAGAGAAAAGGAGATTTTCCTATCTTCTAAGGTCTTGTTCAATTTCTTTCCTTAGCGTCCAGTAGTTTGCATTGTAGAGGTCTTTCACCTCTTTTGTTAAATTGATTCCCAAGTATTTTATTTTATTTTTTGAGGCTA
This sequence comes from Geosciurus inauris, assembly GCA_004024805.1. Lineage (NCBI taxonomy): Eukaryota > Metazoa > Chordata > Mammalia > Rodentia > Sciuridae > Geosciurus > Geosciurus inauris. The sequence continues at coordinate 102,926 of PVHX01000209.1, read as the reverse complement.
TTATGAATGGGGTAGTTTTCCTAATTTCTCTTTCAAAGGATTCATCACTGATGTGTAGAAAATGCAATTGATTTATGGGTGTTGATTTTATATCCTGCTACTTTTCTGAATTGTTTATTAATTCTAGAAGCTTTCTGGTGGAATTTTTAGGATCCTCTTAGTATAGAATCATGTTTCGGCAGATAATGATATTTTGAGTTCTTCTTTTCCTATTTGTATCCCTTTAATTTCTTTCATCTAATTGCTCTGGCTAGTGTTTCAAGGACTATGTTGAATAGCAGTGGTAAAAGGGGGCATCCCTGTCTTGTTCCACTTTTTAGAGGAAATGCTTCCAATTTTTCTCCATTTAGGATGATGTTGCTCTTGGGTTTTGCATAGATAGCTTTTACAAAATTGAGGTATGTTCTTACTAGTCCTAGTTTTTTCTAGTATTTTGAACATGAAAGCATGCAGTATTTTGTCAAATGCTTTCTCTGCATCAATTGATAAAATCATATGATTTTTATCTTTAAGTCTATTGATGTGATGGACTATGATAATTGATTTCTGTATGTTGAACCAACCTTGTCTCCCTGAAATGAACCCCACTTGATCATGATACACTATCTTTTTAATGTGTTTTTGTATGCGATTTGCAAAAATTTTATTGAGAATTTTTTCATCTATTTTCACCAGGGATATTGGTCTAAAGTTTTCTTTCTTTGATGTGTCTCTGTCTGGTTTTGGTATCAGGGTGATACTCACCTCATAGAATGAGTTTGGAAGGGTTTCCTCCTTTTCTATCTTATGAAATAGGTTGAGGAGTATTGGTATTACTTCTTCTTTGTAGGTCTTGTGTAACTTGGCTGAGAATCTGTCGCTCATGGGATTTTCTTTGTTGGTAGACTTTTGATGGCGTCTTCCATTTCCTTGCTTGAAATTGATCTGTTTCAGTTGTATATGTCCTACTGGTTCAGTTTGGGTAGGTCATATGCTTCTAGAAATTTGTTGGTGTCTTCAGGGTTTTCTATTTTACTGAAGTATGAATTTTCAAAATAGTTTCTAATTATCCTCTCTATTTCAGTAGTGTCTGTCATGATATTTGCTTTTTCATCACAAATTTAGTAATTTAGTAATTTAGTAATTAGTAATTTGGATTTTCTCTCTCCATCTTTTCATTAGGGTAGCTAAGGGTTTGTCAATTTTATTTATTTTTTCAAAGAACCCAGCTTTTTGCTTTGTCAATTTTTTGAATTATTTCTTTTGTTTCAATTTCATTGATTTCAGCCCTGATTTTATTTATTTCCTGTCTTCTTCTTCTTTTGATGTTGGTTTGTTCCTCTTTTTCTAGGGCTTTGAGATGTGATGTCAAGTTATTTATATGTTGACTTTTTCTTCTTTTAATGTATGACCTTAATGCAATGAACTTTCCTCTTAGCACTGCCTTCATGGTGTCCCAGAAATATTGATATGTTGTATCAGTTTTCATTTGCCTCTAAGAATATTTTTAATCTCTTCCCTGATGTCTTCTGTTATCCATACATCATTCAATAGCATATTATTTAGTCTCCAGGTGTTGGAGTAGTTTCTATTTTTTAATCTGTCATTGATTTCTAATTTTATTCCATTGTGGTCTGATAGGATGCAGGGTAGTATCACTATTTTTTTGTATTTGCTAAGACTTGCTTTGTGGCATAACAAATGATCTATTTTGGAGAAGGATCCATGTGCTGCTGGATGGAATTCTCCATATATGTCTATTAGGTCTAAATTATTGATGTTTTATTGTGTTCTATGGTTTCTTTGTTTAGTTTTTGTTTGGAAGATCTATTCAGTGCTGAGAGAACTGTGTTAAAGTCACCAAGTATGGTCTATTTGATTCTTGCAGTTGAGAAGGGTTTGTTTAATATAACTAGATGCCCAATTGTTTGGGGCATAGATATTTATGATTGTTATGTCTTGTTGATGTATGATTCTCCTAAGAAGTATGAAATGTCCTTCTTTATCCCTTTTCACTAACTTTGGTTTGAAGTCTACTTTATCTGATATGAGGATGGAAACTCCTGCTTGTTTACATAGTACATGTGGGTGACACATTTTTTCCCACTCTTTCACTTTCACTCTGTGGATGTCTTTTCCTGTGAGGTGAGTCTCTTGAAGGTAGCATATTGTTGGGTCTTTTTTTTTTTTTTTTTGGATCCAGTCTGTCAGTCTATGACTTTTAATTGATGAGTTTAGGCCATTCACATTCAGGGTTATTATTGAAATATGGTTGGTAATCCTGGTCATTTTGGTTTATTTTTGGTTTTTACCTTGACTTGGTTTCTCCTTTGATTTGCCTTTTTTTTTGTTTTGTTTTGTTTTTTTAGTTTAGTTGCTCACTTTGTGTATTTTCACTGTTGGTTATCATTTCCTCCTCAAGGAATATTTTTCTGAGAATGCTGTGTAGTGCAGGCTTTCTTGCTGTAAGTTCTTTAAACTTTTTTTTTCACGGGAGGTTTTTATTTCATCATCAAATCTGAAGCTTAATTTTTCTGGATATAAGATTCTTGGTGGGCATCCATTTTCTTTCAGAGCTTGGTATATGTTGTTCCATGATCTCCTGGTTTTTAGGGTCTGGGTTGAAATATTTGCTGAGATCTGAATTGGATATGTAATCTGATTCCTCTCTCTTGCATCCTTTAAAATTCTATCCTTATTCAGTATGCTGGGCATTTTCATTATAATGTGCCTTGGTGTACATCTGTTGTAATTTTGTACATTTGGTGTCCTGTAATCCTCTTGTATTTGATTTTCCAATTCATTTTTCATGTTTGGGAAATTTTCTGATATTATTTCATTGAAGAGATTGTTCATTCCTTTGTTTTGAAATTCTGTACCTTCTTCTATCCTGATAAATCTTAGATTTGGTCTTTTGATGCTATCCCATAATTCTTGGATATTCTGTTCATGATTTCTTACCATCTTTACTGTGTGGCCAACTTTATTTTCAAGATTGTATATTTTATCTTCATTATCTGAGGTTCTGTCTTCCAAGTGCTCTAGTCTGCTGGTGATGCTTTCTATTGAGTTTTTTTATTTGATTTATTGTTTCCTTCATTTCAAGAATTTCTCATTGGATTGTTTTTTCACAATCTGTAGCTTTTTCTTAAAGTAATCTTTTGCTACCTGTATTTGCTCCCTTGTCTCTTTGTTGGAGTGATCATTGGTTGCCTTTATTTGCTCTCTTATTTTTTTGTTGGAGTGATCAATTTTTGCCTATATTTGCCTGCTTAAAGTCATTCTTAATTACCAGATCATTTTAATTACATACATCTGAATTCTTTCTCTGCCATTTCATCAATTGTGCTATCAATGGATTTTATTATTGTCGTATCTTGGTTTATTTTGGGCACTTTCTTCCCTTGTGTTTTTTTTATGTTGATTATGTATCTTCCTTTCTTGCAATTGAAATTTTGCATCTGACTTATTGTATAATGAAAAAAAGTAATTTTCTCAAAACTCTGGAGGTGGTCCCAGGCCTCACTTAGGCTGGGTCTCCTGGAGGGGTCCCCAGAGGCAGTCCTTTGCCTGAGTCTGTGTTCCCCTCTCATGTGTGTGTTTTTTGTTTGTTTTGCAGGGGAGTACCAGGGTTTGAACTCGGGTGCTTAACCATTCCCTGCCTTTTTGTAATTTTTCATTTTGAGACAGGATGTTGCTAGGTTGCTTATGGCCTACCTAGGTTGCTGAGGTAGCTTTAAACTTGTGATCCTCCTGCCTCAGCTTCCTGAGCTGCTGGGCTTACATACCTGGCTACATTAGTTTTTGAATCCAGTGTCAAAGAGGAGACATGACAATTGATCATCCCTACGTTTTAAGGAACACTGAAATAAAATCAAAGCACTTGGTATGACAGATGAAGGGGAAAAAAAGAGTGGCTTTTCAAAACTTTGAAGTCAACACAATACCAGATCAATTATATTGGGAAAATGAACATTTTATTTGTAAGTGAGTAAATCCTAGATATATTGCTTCACATCATGAACTGTAGAAGAGTTCCCTGAAAGTTTTTGTGCTTAATTATATTTAGCATGAACTTTGAACTAACTAGATACAGACTCAGAAAATATTCCAGATAGTTAGTTTACTATTTTTAGTGAATAAATTTCTCCACAAATTTTAAAATTGCGATTTTTAAAATTTCTTGTGGCTAAAATTCACCTTCCAAATTCTTTCAAGCAAAGTAATAGGAATCCAGAATTATGGTTCCCATGATTATTCATTTTTATAATAATAAATTCAACTTTCATAATCCAATTATTTATAATTTATTGAATATTGACATACAAAAATATCCCGCTCCTTTGTTTTTTCTTTTTGCAAAATGTATAGTCTCTGACATCTTTGACTTTTCTTCATAGTGTACAATTTCTATAACTATCAAATTTTATTAATTTCTATAATTTCTTAAATTTTATTCTTGGACTTCAAACAGTATCATGATATAAAAATAAGACTAAGCTTATGACAGTTTATTCTTTTATTAAGGGGTACTGAGGATTGAACTCAGGGGCAGTGGACCACTGAGCCACATCCCCAGACCTATTTTATATTTTATTTAAAGACAGGGTCTCACTGCGTTTCTTAGAGCCTCGCCTTTGCTGAGGCTGGCTTTGAACTTGTGATCCTCCTATCTCAGCCTCCCGGGCTGCTAGGATCACAGGTGTGCGCCACTGCGCCTGCAGTTTATTCTTAATGAATGTAATAGACAATGATATGTTTTTATATGATTTCAGTCTTTACTTCAAAAATGATTTTGGTCTGTTTGCCTAGATCATGCAAGATAATTATAATGAAAGTTCATCTTGTGCTTATGTAATTATAGCTTATTTAAGCAGGCATCCCTCCCCTTTGGAAGAATAACATATGGAACAGCTTTTGGAGGTAATATCCAAACAAAATCATCCAGACTCATCATGAATCATTCATCTTTATTCTTGTTAATATTTCAAAATCATGATGCAATTTACATTCACAGCCCTCCATATTATAAAATTTTCACAAAAAATTAATGCACCCTTTTTTGTCTTCTAAGGGCTCAGATACTTAAATCTTACATTTAATACTAATCCTTTTCTTACTTAAAACTAATATCTTGAATGTTGGTTTCTTCTGACTGAATCAAAATCAGGAGAACTCAGCTTCACTCAAAACCAAACTTATATATTGATATTCTAATTTAAAAGAGCAGACCCTTCCTTTTAATTCTTGTGTCAAAGTTACTTTTCTCATCTTTTCTCTTCCAAAATATCCCCCAGTAGGGATCACTCACTGTTTCTGCAGAGATTTGGGGAGACTCTGCATCCTACGAGTACAAGTACCATGCAAGGTACCCGCATCCTACAGGTTGTTTTGGTTTGCAGTCTTCCCTCATTGTGGGTATAATTATTGATTTAGTCTGTTTATGCTATTTTTGTAATTATAGATTTTTTTGAAAAACATTAAATGATACAGAGCTTATCCTTATTTGTAATTTTAAATAAATGCATTTAGTTACTTTTAAAGTTTTATAAAAATACGAGGCAGAATATTGTTCAGTATTTCTCTAAATTCTATTTAAAAAGACAAATAGTTTAGATTTTTCATTGTATAAAAGAGCAAAAGTAATAAGATCTTGCACATGGAATGGTGCATTACTCCTTTCTCCTTGGCAAACTTCTCCAAGGTTTGACTCTAGTCATTTCACCCATAATACCATCCTCATTCTCCTTAGAATACCATAATATATGGTCACATCATATGGCCTTCAAATGTTTGATTTGCAGTCTGTCTCCTCAGTAAAACCATAAATTCCTGCAGACCTGGAACCTTTTGTTAATTACCACCACATTGTAGGAACCTAGGTCAAGATCTAAGGCACAATAGTTAATTGGTAAGTGTTTCTTGGTTGTACTACTTAGAATTTTTTTTCTTTTTTCTTTTAAGGGGCTGGGGTGAGTAGAGTGGGGTAGGCAAGTGCTGGCATTGAACCCAAGGCCTCCTGTACACTCTGTAAGTGCTCTACCACTGAGCCATATCCCCAGGCCCCACTCCTTTGAATTTTCTCCTAAACCAAGGAGTGTTCTACAGACAATTAGAAAGATTCTGTTTTTCTTTAACTTAACATGTACTTTTATATTCATTATTCTATAATTAGAATATGTTTTGACGAGTACTGTAAGAAAGGTCAGTTAGGATGAACACTGACAAAATCCACTGGATTTGGGGATTACATTGTGATTGAGTCCAGAGGGAACAATGAAGGAATGCAAAAATATTATAAACAAGAAAGTAGGGGACAGAAGCCACCAATTTGTGCCAACAAAATTCTTGGTATTTTTCGCCTCCTACACTGTTCTGTTAAATCCAATTATTTTATCATCTCATTCCATATGGTATTGGATGGACACAGACTAGAGCAAACAAAATCTCTGCCAGAAACAAATTTCTTCTTCCAAGAAAGACATATGTTCATGATAGCAAAACTAATGGAGAAGATAGATTAGACCAAGTATATCAAAGTGTCTGGGATGTTTAAGTCATGATATAAATATATCAGATTTTTTAGATAATTTAGATAAATGATTATGAAGAAAAGAAAAAATCAACAGTGAAGCTTCAATTAAATGCTTATTAAAAAGGAAATATAGTTTTAAAAGGAAGTATAGCATATGATTTTACTTGAAACAATAATAGAAATATCTAACGTCTTATAAAATACAATAGACAAAATAAATACTAAAGAAAAAGGGGGCCTTGCATAACATGAACTTTATGGTTCTTTATGTCTTCAAATCTCCATTAAAGCACCAAAGTTAGAAGAAAGAGATATTGAGTAAATTTGAAAATTTGATGAAGATATGGGGCAAGGAGGGGTCAGAGATGCTCCCATTGACTAGTGAGTATTTTCTGACCCTGATTTACTAGATTATTTAACATGATGGGGATTTCATTCAAGTAAAATATGAGATTAAATTTTCAGAGTAGTCTTCAGTTTGATACATAATTGAAGTTTGGGAAAGATGCAAAAGTTAACATAAGGGCTTAGAAGTCCTAGATGAAATATTTAAAACCAAAGACTAGATATTTACATACTGAGAAAGAAAAGAGAAAGCTGTGGCTGGAATCATGTTCTAATCTCTCAGTCATGGCCTTTCTCAGTATTCATCCTATTTGATTTTCAATTAGTGTTTGATACTATGTTGCCTTCCACATGTTCAAACTTTCTCAGTGGCCCCAGTTGCCCTGCAGCTTCCTCTGAGTCTGCCATTGCCCCCCCCCCCACTTCACACATGCATGACTACCACAGGTACACTCTCCTATGCCTCTCTACTGCCACCACCTAATCACCAGTGCTCTCTTGCCCTAAATATGAACAGATTCATGTTGTTTAATTTCAATACAGCTAAATCGACATCAGAGAAAAGAAAATTGACCAAATTAAAGGGATCAGGTAAAAATGCAATACCATAAAAATGTACTTTGCCATGAATTCTATGCCCTTAGTTAGCTAGAGAAATAATATAATGAAGAGAGAAGACAAACCTTGGTTTAGAATATTACATTCCAGTTAACAAAAATCATTATCAAAGGCCCCAGTAAGGAAGACCTGATAAGCTAAGACCAATCCCCAGTTATCTTGCTGTTTCCCTCCTGGCCTGCCTAGTGGAAAATGTTGGACAAACTCCCAGGTGCCAGGTACTTTATTCTGGTTATTCACTTAATTTGACTTAAGATACCATGACTTTGTTTTACCTAGGATGCCTGTCACTCTTGAAAAGAGCTAGGTTTGCCCCCAAATTCACAGTAAGAGTACCTAATTCTAATTGTGTCCAATCTGTCTGCAAGGTGTATTCACATTAAGCACTCTTAATGCCTTGGTTAATATATCACAGATTATATTGTGATGTAATGGACATACTCACTTGCCTATCCTTCCCCTTTATCTTCTCCCTGCATCTCAAGTGAAGATGCTGTTATAGTCTTGTCAGTCTTCTCAATTAGAGAGACGCTATAGATGTGCTGCCAATAACTCCTCCTCCTCCAGGGCCTGGCTACTGTAGAGCCCATATTTCATTTTTCTCCTCTGGGGAACTCTGGGAGTCCAAACATTTTCATACTATCATCAAAACAAGCTGCAACAGTAGCCCTAGTTCATCTTTGAGACTACTTTGAAGTATTTCTTCCTACCGGTTTTTAACATGGAGAAGTGGGAGGCTTTCTTTCCCCAAATTTGCTACTTTAGATATAGGGGCTTAGCTCAGTTGCTTCACTTGGTAAAGATTGCTTTCTTCTTTTCCTAGCTGTATCAATCTTTCCTAATAAAGTTGGCAGCAAAAGAAACAATTTTGAAGCAATTGAAGGGTAAACAAAAAGAAGCAATTTTGAAGTTACTATGTGTTAAGTACAAGGGTAACCAGCTTTCCTTAAGAAATTCCTTTCAAACTTCAATAATTTGACATTTGCTCTCATTCTTTCATTTAGTAAGGGAAGATAACTGGAACAGAATTTATCTTAAAGAAACCATTGTACATCATAATAACACACACACACACCCACGATTAAACAATGTTCTGTTTTGAAATTTACAGAAGCTTACCTACAAATATGTGTGGCTGACACTACTTAAGAGTCAGAGAAGTAAAACTAATATGATGGAAAGCTAGAAGCTACTGGATGCGGTGGGCTTGTATTGGTCTGTCTGGGGAAAAAAACTAGTACCATAAACTGGTGCACGTGTTTATTTCTCACTGTTCCAGAAGTTAAGTCCATAATCAAGGTGCTTGTCAATTTGGGGTATGTTGAGGGCCTGCTTTTGGTTTGTAGGTGGCACATGGGAAGGGATTATCTTTTGTGAGGGCACTAAGACTATTCCTAAGGGTTCCTCCTCCCTCACCTAATCATGTCCCAAAGCCCCATCTTCTAAAACCATCACCTTGACAGTTAGAATTTCAAGATATGAATTTTGAAGGGACATAAATATCGAAGACCATAGCAGCCTCCTGATTGCCTATTTACTTGTTCTCATATGCGAATATTTAAGAGCAAACTCTCTGTTATCATATATTATGTGACTTTAGTTTTTGTTTGCATTTGATTCAGTTAATTTTTTTTTTTTTTTGTACCAGGGATTGAACTCAGGGGTACTCAACCACTGAGCCACATCCACAGCCCTATTTCGTGTTTTATGTAGAGACAGGGTCTCACTGAGTTACTTAGCATCTCACCATTGCTGAGGCTGGCTTTGAACTGGCAATTCTCCTGTCTCAGCCTCCCAAAGTGCTGGGATTACATGCGTGCGCCACTGTGCCTAGCTTGATTCAGTTAATTTTATTGCCTTTGTTTCTTTTGTCATCTCTTGTATGAAGAGTAAATAAATATCTAATGTATGAAAGGATTAACTATTCTTAATTATATATCCATTAAGATAAGCTATGAAAATTAAAAGGATATTTTAAAATACAATTTTAAGTGAAGGAATGACACACTTATGACCAAGAACAGTGCAATAAGAATATATTTTGCTAACAAAATTTACCTAGGCAAAAATACATAAAACTCAGAATACTCACAGATTCTCCTCTCTCAAATTTTTAAACAGAAAGAACGCGAGAGAGGTTCTAATTTGGCTTTCATGTTTCGACTGCCTTTTGCTGCTGGAAGAGTCTTTAGCATCAGTATGTTGGATACCCTTCTATATCAGGTATGTTATATTCTTTTCTTTTCTCTTAAAGATGATTATTTCATTTTCAGCTTATATTTTGTTTAAATAAATAACAGTAAAATTTGGGGCTATTAACTAATATTGGCTCTCAAATGATTTGCTATTTTATTTCATGTGGTTAATTACATAAATGCTCCTATGAAACATTTTGCAAGAAAAATGTTATTTAAAAAATTATGTATGGAGATTAGTGTTAGGCTTTTCTTGTTGTTTTGGTGCCAGTTCTCTGCAATGTTTATTGTGATATTTTAATGCATTTTTCATATTAGTCCAAACATATTTATGAGTTTTAAAATTGATTAAGAAAAAATACTAAGTTAAAAAGGAGACAGCATTCTTCTTAGTCTACATTTGTTTTTACATTTTTGGAATAAATTATCAAATTGATATTAATAAACTAATAAATCAAGGACACTTTTAAGCATCTTCTAATTATTTCTTACTTTAGAAAATCATAAAAAATATTTACAATAACAAAGAACCATTTAGTTTATTCCTGAATGCCAAGTTAACATTGTCATTTTATCATAGCTAAGAGATTCATAGAGATGCTCTTTCACACAAATATAATCTTATTGTTCCTGCCAACAACTGAACAACAGTAATATTTCATAGCCTCTGAATAAAGTAGTCTCTAATTCAAGTAAATATTTCCATTGAAAGGAAATGATGTTCATAGGGCTTTAAATTATTTGACAACACTAATTTCAAATTAAGCATTTATGCATTTGGTTGCTCCTGTTCTCTTTTATTATATATGAATATATACACCTCTATAATCACTTGGCTGAATAAACTAATCCAAAGATAATTAAAACTTTTCTGCGGGCCTTTGGGCCAACTTTGCCCATGAATATGCCTCTAGCCACGTCAGGAACCATCTGCTGATACCAGCTGAGTGTCAGAGCAAAAGAGAATAAATATTTCTGTTTGCCCCAAAGTTTCCATACATGTTACAAGGAATTCCAGGAGGCAGGGCTCCCACCCCAAACACCATCCCCCCCCCCCCACAATCTTATAATCACTTAAACAAATGACCGCAGGGTAGAGTTTGTTTGAACAGAATTGTCCAAACCGAAGATTTAAATCAATAACAGACAAATGCCTGGATACTATTATGAACCAGTGGTTTTTCATATTTTTTAGCTGCAATATCCTTTATTTAAATAACATAACATGAGAAAGTCTAATATACATGTTAAATAGAAGGAAAAATTCTGTAGAAAGCTTTTTACTTCTTCATTTTTGCCTCATGTTTTATGTTATAAACAGAGATAAAGAAATTAGTTTTCTGAAGCTTCTGCAGAAAGAATGACTGGAACCTCAGTTCTAAATTTTTTGAATTATAACAAAGTAAACATTTTGTTTTGCATTTCAATCTAATTGATACCTGCTTGTGTGTGCATGTGTTTATGAGTATGTGTATATAACTGAAAGAAAAATCTCACAATGAGACACAGTTATAATTTGGTATGTTATTTTCCATTTTAGTGACTTTTACTCTATTTCATTTTTCTGGCTATAATTAATAACTTTATGTCTTATTTAAAAACAGTTAACCAGAGGACTTAAGAATTAATAAAATCTAAGGGAGTTCCTCAAGTGGGCTTTTCATAAGTTATTAATGGCTCTTGAACTATTGTGAATATTTTTTGTCTTTTCTTTTTCACTTTTTTAACTGCTAGGGATTGAACCCCAGAGTCCCACGTGTGCTAGGCAAGCATTCTATCACTAAGCAACATCGTTAGCCCTAGGAATGATTTTTAATCAAACATCCTGTAATATCTAACTAATAAAACAGTTCCCATCTATGTGTCTATAAAGACTGTGTTCTAGTTTTCAATTTTTCCAATATGAGATATGCTGTGTCATTCTAGGCAAATATGATGATTCAAAATCAAAAATTGTTTAGAGGCTCCATTTTAAGGTCGAGTGATTGGGAAAGAGAATCTATGTAATAATAAATGATAAGTGTTATTTAAAATTTTAGTTCAATATTTATATATATAGGGCTTGATACTAAAAAACTGATTGAAATAATTCATTGCAAATTCATTTAAATTCTTTTATGATATTCATCATTTTCAGTTTGTACATTTTTGTTATTAAAATATCTAAAAATGCTTCTGTCTTGCCTGATAGCTCATATAAAATTTAGGCATATTAAGATCTTTCTAAGTAATAATTACTTCCTGTATTTACTTATGAACAGCTTAACTGTACATGTTTATTTAGGATATTGAAAATATAGATTTTTATTTCCTTTTTTATGGAAATTTAGTGATGTGTTATGAGAAGTAATCTTTTAGAATTAGATGTGTAGTCTCCTAGCTTTTCTACATATATCATGTATATAACACATACATTTTTTTTTATATTTCAGTCATTTGTAAAGGATTATATGATTTCTATCACCAGACTTCTGTTAGGACTGGACACTATACCAGGATCGGGCTTTCTTTGTTCTGTAAGTTAATAATCTCTGAAATAGAAGATTGTTGTGATATAAGATTCTAAAATTTAAAAGAGTTACTTTGGTTTTACTCTTGTATAATTATGTATTATTTTTTCTAATATGTGTTCCAAGAGTTACATCTGAGTTTCTTTTAATTTGCTTAAACATTGTTTCATGAATAGGAGGTAATAGGGTATGAAATTGACCATATTATGTTATAGCATGTGCGAATATGTAAAAATGAATCTTACCATCACATATAATCATAATATACCAGTAAAAATAATTATAAAAATGTTTTCAGGAAACCATTTTTTAATCAGTAATCTTAGCAAATAGTCATTCTGTGCAAAATTCAGAGCAAGTGTTTTTTTCTTAGCTGGCAAGTTGAGACTGATAGGTTCAGATATAGGATGGCATACTTTCTAGGAAAACTGTGATCATGGAGTTTAACTTCCCACTCCTCCCATTTTTCCCCCCTAAGACAGGGTCTCATTATGTTTCCCATGCTGGTCTTAAACTTTGGAGTTTAACTGATCCTTTTGCCTCAGCTTCCTGAGACACTGGGACTGTAGACCTGTGCCACCATGCCTGGGTCAGCCACTTTGTTTTATAAGAGCATACTGTGTTCAAGTGCATTGAATAAAGTGATTTGCTCACAGTTCAAATTTACAAATTGCAAAGAGGGACCAGAACTGATGTTTCCTGTTTGCCCTGTGCTCATTCCATTATACCTCTTTCAATATGAGTGTTAAGAAGGATGGGCGAGACAAGTCTTTTTGTGCATTGGAGTATTTTTGCATTTTGTAGCATCAGTAGATTTCTCCACTAAATTCTGGTTGCAGCCTCCAGTTATTGCAACACTTTTAAAAGTCTCTACTTGTTTTACAATGTCTCACAGTTGATTCCCAGTGTCCTATTACATGCTGTTATTGGACTTTCATATTGTTATCCTGTCCTGAATTGAGTATTTAAATTTGTTAAGTTTGGATGAAATCTTAGGATAAACTGAGGTAGAGTAAAATAAATAAATGTAATACATGAATTAGCACTCATGAAATGCTACTTTGAGATTTGAAAAATATTCATAAATTCTGCCTGTAAGAAGAGAAAAATAATTTACTTATTTCTTAACAATTTATTATGTAAATAATTCATATGTGTTTTAGATGAAAATCACTGAAGATGACTTATGGATCAGAACGTATGCCAGACTTTATCAAAAGCTGTGTTCTTCTACTGGGGATGTTCCAATTGGAATCTACAGGACTGAATCTCAGAAACTCACTACATCTGAGGTTTGGAAATATCAACATATTCCACTTTTGATGTTTAAGTTTGATAAACCTAAAAACTGGATTTCTGAAAGAGCCACAGAAAGTGAAAAAGAATGCTATAATGAATACATAGTGTCAATTCTCAAAAGCTAAAAACTTACCAGTTGTTTCAGAACTTCACAAAATATTGCTGGATAAGGGGTTTTCTCTATTACAGACTTGGCTGTGGATGCTTTTTGTAGATCTAAGGTTAACAATTTCTAGAACATTGTCAGGAATACAATTAATTCTAAATAATTGTAAGGATTTGACACACAAGAAAAGTTCTCAAAGTAACCTAGATTTATAAGGTGTTTTCCAACGGCATATATTAGCATTTGGAAGGAAACAAAACAAAGAGAAGTCAGTAAGTATTAAAATTCATGTTCCTCAATCTTCAGATTTAAGACCATTGTACAACCAAAAGAAAACTCCAGGCATGTTAAAAGACCTTCCAGAAGAAACTTGGTAATTTTTATAGAAAATTAAAAATATGGAAGGTGAAATTTTGATGATTGCATGCAGTGTATTTTGATACTGTTATAGCATGTGGTTCAAAGTATTTTTTATATCCTTAGTAAAATGTCACTTTTTAAATTAGATTCTTTAGGAAATAATTATTTTAGATAAATGCACTATCCTATAACATTGTTCAGATTATAGTTTATGTTTGTGAAATATTTTTTATCTTTAGATACCCCAAAGTTATGATAAATCACCCAGAATTTTGATTAGACATTACTTTTGCGGGGAGGGTGTTCTAAGGTAAAATTACCTTAACTATTAGGCTCTGGTCAGTTGTATGTTCAGTGGTCCAAATAATTATCCAGTTTGTAACAAAAACAACAAATCCTTTGTATAGAAAAGAACTTTAGAGAAAGTATAAGATTAATGGGTAGATTTTTGTTTTCTTGTTGAAATGTATAGTTGGAATTTATATAGGTAGATGTTGTGGCCAGCAGAAAATAATTCTGTTTTCCTGAGGTATTTTCTGGTAGTTTCATTGCAGCTTTTGGGATACTAAATGGAGCTTTATTGTTATCTCTTCTGCTGGAGTAAAGCTTCCCTTTGGATGTGGTCCCTGTGGTTCACACCACAAAGAGCAATTGCAAATTAAAATAAAAAATGAATGACTGGAGAAACATACCAAATATTTAAATATGTAAGATGGTTTGGTAGACATGCCTAAAGTTTGAAGAATGTTGGATTAAAAAATTATTTGATTATAGGTTAAGAGAAGACAAGTGCTTTCACATCTAAGTGATTAAGCATTATTTAAGTGTGTTAAGATTTCCATAATAAAATATGATCAACTCAATGACACACAAACAACAGAAATGTAATTCTTTTAGTTCTCGGGGCTGAGAAGTTCAAGTTCATGTCCTGAGCAGATTAGATGCCCTGTGAGGGCCTGCTTTCCAGTTCTTAGGGGGCCATCTTTTCATTGCATACTCTCGTGGTAGAAGGAGCTCACATCTCTTTGGGGCCTCTTTTACAAGCAGCCCTCTTGAGCGAATCACCTTCCAAGAGCCTCACCTCCAAATATCATTCTGGATTAGAACACAAATATTGAGCCTGTACAAACTATTTCTTATTTGGTGATAGTAAATATAAAGAAGTTTTTCATACAGTATATTAATGTATTTTTCTCTTACATATAAACCTTTTAAATTTGAATGTAGTAAATCCTGCCCTGGGTCAAGTCCATATTCATGTCAGTCATTTTGTATTGTTTAAAGAGTCTGTGTGTTCTGTGTAAAGCATGAAAAATAGGGAAAAGACAACTAGGTATTTGTGTTGTCATCAAGGAGGATTTTACTACATTTTGATCAATTCTGCTCTTCACCAACAAAGATCTCCTCAGTAAAATTATTATAAATCTCTAAACCTTTAGTTTTCATAAAAAACCCATGTCATTTGGAAGATAAAAGGAAACTGGATGAAAGATGATACGTCCTGTTTTCCTGTGTTGAATTTCATTCACCTTTTGACACATATTTTTATTTAAATTTTGTTTTGACTATTCTAGAAAAATTAAGGCAACAAATAATTAAAGAAAACAGGTAGTACCATCAAACATGTTTCCAACAAAATATATTTCTAAAGGCAGGTAAATTTAATGCTATTCTAGCTTTAATATATCTGACTACTGCAATTTAGCATTAATTCTACTTTTATTTTCCTAAAACAAAAATAGCACTATGTTGACTTAGGTAGCAATTATAGTCTAATGAATGAAAGAATATCAGTTTATCTCATATAAGATTTGTTTTTCTTGATCATTTATGAAAATAATGAGTATATTCTGAACTTTTTTACTTAGAAGATTTTAGATAACATGATGAACAATGTTTACCTTCAATCATAGTTTTGCAAGTTGCAAAAGCATTATTAAAGTGAATATCCCTTAGATTTGTTCTATTTTTAAGATAATAGCAATAACAACACACATACACACACACACACATACACACACGCAGAGAGAGAAATGGGACATCAATTAAATCTTAACCCACTATGGACATTAAATTTTGTGTGAAGAGACATCATTTCTTTTTGATTACACAAAAACATAATAACATAGTGGGTATAATGAAAGATCAGCTTATACATTCTACCTTCTTTCTCAATATCAGATGTTTCAAAAACACTAAAGTTTTGAAATTCAAATAACTCATTACTGCCCCCAAATGCCAGTTTTTCCTACTGAAATTAACAACCAGATTTCAGGAGGTAGAAACTTCATCATTCAGTAATTGGACTTGGAGAATCAGATGTATACATGCTTACAGAAGCTTTCAGATCCCCATTCTCCCCTGCAGTTTAAAAAAAAAGTCTGCTGTCTCTCAACCTACATTGGCATATATGAAAGATTTATTTTATGGGGGCAATTTGTAAAATGGGAGACATTGGACACAACTGAGGGCCAGGATTACCACAGTGAATTCTGAGAGCAAGAGAAAAGGTACATTCTGCATGCTTTACCCATCAGCAGTGTATAGAAGCATCTTCCCTAGGGAATCTGGCCAAGCTAAAAAGAAAAGTCAAAAAACACAGACATGAAAAGATTCTCTAATTCGCTAATCTAGAAGGATTACCATGAACTCACAATGAAAAGAATCTTGCACAGAATTTCCAGTTTACTTTCCCAATAATCTTTAAATATGAGAAGATAACAAAAAATTTCCTGCTATCTCAGGAAATCTGTTAATATTGAAATATGGATAACAAAATAAACAATCAGGAAGGGAAAAGATTGTAAGATGGACCACTGAGAAAGGAGAAAAATTAAAAATATAAAATAAAACATCTACTATGTGATATTTACTAAAAAGAAATAAATATGTATTTATAACAGTAATATTTCTAGTAATAGCCCCAAATTGGAAACATCCAAATGTCCTTATATCCATACAAGGGAATTCTGTTTAGAAACATAAACGAACTACTTATATGTGCTGTAACTTTGAATGAATCTTAAAAACATATGCTAAATAAAAAACAGACACAAGAGACCCATATTACTTAATTCCATTCATATGAAATGCCCATAAAAGGCAAATGTATTGAGACAGAAAGATTAGTTACCCTGGTCTTGGCTACCATAATTGCTTTGCTCGGTTCACATTGCCTACTGATTTTATAAGCCTAGAAATAAGATACTAACTGTTTTAGTCAGCTGTTGCCACTGTGACCCAAAGACCTAATAAGAGCAATTTAGTGGAGGAAAAATTTATTTAAGGCTTACAGTTTCAGAGGTCTCAGTTCATAGATGACCAGCCCTATTGCTCTGGGCCCAATCCAAGGCAGAACATCATGGCAGAAAGGTATGAAGGAGGAAAGCAGCTCAAGACATGAGAATCAGGAAGCAGAGAATGCCCACCAGAGACAAAATCCAAACCCCAAGGGTACACCCCCAGTGACCCACCTCTTTTAGCCAAGTCCTATCTACAATTACCACTCAGTCAGTCCATTTGATAAGATCAATGCACTGATTAGGTTAAGATTCTAATAACCCAATCATTTCATCTCTAATGTTTCTTGCTTTGTCTAAAAGATGAGCTTTTGGAGGATACCCCATATCTAAACTATAACACTAATTATTCTCATTCTAATTAAAAAAACAAAGCTCAATTCATAGAGACCACTGCCAAGTATTTCCTCATACAAGCAGTGCATCCATATCCTTACTAATAGCTCTTCTCATAAATACATTATATCAGAACAATGAGCTACAATTAGTACATCCAATCAATCAATATCCCTAATAATATCCTTAGGACAAATAATAAAATTGAGCTTAGTACCAGAAATTATACAAAGCACTTCACTTACATGAAGCAGAGGGAAGTCAGAGAAATGAAGATGAACAGTTAATGAACAAGTAGAACTTACTGGGTGATAGGAATAATCTAGAAGTGATTTATGGTGGTTTGCACAATTTGGTAGGTTAACTAAAATAATCTTGAGTATAATACTTGAAATAGTTGAATTACATGATCCATCAAATGTGTGTTAGTGAAGTTATGTATTACAAAAGCCATAATTAATGTTATTAGAAAACTAATGTTATGTGGATGAAAAATAAACAGGAAATATATTTTTAAAGAAACATTTAGGTAATAGAAAGAACACTGGGGAATTAAAAATAGAAGTGAAAAAAGTTTATTATGTAATGTTGGAGAAATTGCTAACCAAGTAAGAATTCAAAACATGGAAAACGGTAAAGATAAAATTATAAAGCTAATCCAAGAAGTCTAAGATTTGAATTACAAAATTTCCAAGACAGGAAATGTAGCAAAATTGAAGAAATATCAGTGTAAATTCCAAAATAATCCCAGGATAGAAACATGATAATTACCAAATGAGAATCATCACTGAGTGCCCATAGCAATGAATTAAAATACTCATATTGAGATACATCAACATAAAAATTTCAAAACAGTACAGGAAAAGAAAGAGCCATAAAAGCTTCTAGAAAAATGAGGCAGGAGGCTGGAGGATAGGTCATGTTCCAGTCAGCATTTGGGATTTCTCAACGGCTATACTGCAAGCCAGAAGACAATGGGACAATGGCTTCAAGATTTGAAAGGAATATTGTTTTTAAACTAGAATTCTATGCTCAGTGAACACTATGAAACTTGCTGAAGAGTAGAATAAATCATATTTCAAATATGCTGAATCTCTGAAAATATCCTCTCCTGTGATCTCTCTAAGGAAATTACTCCTGACAAAATCAATGTGTAAACTTTGAAATTAATCATCGTGTGCAGATGATTAAACATTTTATGGAAACTAGGAGATAAAAATGAGTCCAAAAGAATTCCCAGGATGTTGGTGAAACCACTAGACATAAAGGGAAACTAGGGCAGGCCAGAAAGCTTCAGGGAGATTTCTTTAAAGAAGAAATCTGTAGAATACCTGATGCATCTTAAATTTTTTTTGAAGATTAGACAATCGTCAAATAGTTCAGAATGAATTATTGTTAAGTAAATATCTTAAAAATATATTTTATAATATAATTTTGATTATATTATAATTATTTATAATGGTCTTATTTTAGGTAATTAGTAACTCTAGAAATATAACATCTCCATCAACAATAAAACTATACCAGAAATAAATGCTAATCATATTATATTTATCTCATCTGTTGATTGTCCTTTTTCATAATATGTCCTGAATTTCAATTCAGCCAAAATCATTTGAGATGTCAGTGTCTATATATTGGAGGGATATGTGAAAAAGACTATTAATTCCTCTTTTTTTCAAAGTGAGAATTCAATGGATAAAAACAAAATCTGAAAAAAACAATAAAGACAAAGAAGCAACTTTCAAGCATTTTATATAGAAATATAAGTAAAGACAAACATCTGGCTAGTAGGTCCTACTGTTTTTCAAAACAAACCATAAGAAAAGGTGAAACTTCATTTGTCTTCAGATGTACAGTATACTAAAAATTACATTTGCTTGAAGTATACTGTAACCAGTGAAAATTTTATTAAAAAAGAGAAATAATTCATTTTAAAGCATTTATAGCACTAACATGTTTTATAGAGTACCCAATAAATTTGTGAATCTTAATTTTATCTTGATTATTCATCACCTTTATAACCAATAAATACTCTAGCCTTGAAAAATGTGCCTAGTGATCACTTATTGGGAAAACAGGCTTGCAAGTATAAACAAAGACTTCCACTGTATTTTGCTTTGACAGAAGAGAAAATGAAAAGATTCTGTTGAAATCTGCCTCTTGAGTATTGTGATTTAAGTCCTGTTTTAGGAGATCAAAATAGCTTTCTGGACTGTTGAAGCCCTTCAGAATCTATGAAGCTCCACAACCTTTATTTAAACTACTCTCACTTTGTAATTTTGACCCAATCCTTTTCTGGACCATTTGTGCTAATAAATATCAAAATGTATGTGAAAAAAAAGTGCATAGTGGAATAGTCACCGACTGGGCCATCTGTCAGTTATGTACTCCTTACTATTAAAATGGATATTGACATTTAAATATTTTATTAAAATAAATCTTTACCTTTTGTTTTTCTGTTTTTTTAACAATTCTTCTTACCTATTCTTTGCTGTCATTGACTCAGTGTTTTTTCCTTATGGCCAATGTGCCAGGAATTCTGGGCTAAATAATTCAAGTAGGCAACAATCAAATGTTTAATTTGCATTTTTATATTTGCAGTTAGTAGATAAGTCTAGATAGTGATGAGATGAGTTATACTACATCAAAGAATAGTGTTGAACATTTTAGTTCTTCCTATTTAAAAATGAATATAACTAGCCAGGCATGGTGGTGCATGCCTGTAAACCCAGTGGCTCTGGAGGCTGAGGCAGGAGGATCACTAGTTCAAAGCCAGCCTGAGCAACAGAGAAGTGCTAAGGAACTCAGTGAGACCCTGGATCCAAATAAAATACAAAATAGGGCTGGGGATGTGGTCCAGTGGTCAAGTGCCCCTGAATTCAATTCCTGTTACCTCCAAAAAATGAATATAATTTTATTCCTTAGAACTATTCCTAAACATGAATTTTAAAATGCCTAAATACTTCACTATTATAAGCTGATTGGAAAGACTGATTTTTAGACTCTATAATGAATGTGAAAGTTCAGAATATTTCTTTCAATTACACTTACATGTAAGAGAAAAAAATCAATCTTACTAGAAGATCCAAAATTAAAACTATTAGCTCGGATATCAATACCAATAATTATTATTGAATGTAAATGATTACATCTCTTCTGAATATATGTAGTGGCTCCATAAGATATTATTGATTATTTTATTTTCTCTTACTAGTACCACTTTTTCTTTCTATCAAATTAAAAACACAATTTTAGAAAATAAAAATAACCTTTGATAAACATTTAAAATATTCTGTTTTATTTCTGTTTCACCCACTTTTTTTCAAAAGCCCTATGAAAGATGAGCACATAATTAGATTATTAAGTGTTATGTGGGTATGTCATTTTGTGTCCTTGTTCATGACTGTTTCATGTATGTATCGTTAAGTCATTGTCTAAATTGTATTTTGTGTGTTTCTCTTTCTTTCCCTTTGTGTCAGTCTCGAGAAATAGCATCACAAGTAAGTACCTTCCGTTTGTCTCTCTTTCCTAAATTGTGTAACATATGAATTCAAAACGATTAAAGGAATTGAACATTAAAGAATGCACTTAGTATTTCAGACTAAAAATAAAATAAATCATACTGAAACGCTTTCTCTTCAAGTTAGTAAGTATTTATATTTCTCCTAAGGAATGCAAGTTTATCTTCAAATCATGTGTATGTATTAATTCAGTTTGGACTTTTTTCAGATTATCAATTATCAAAACTACAAGTGCTTGAGTAGCAATTGAGAAACTAATGAACATATTATTTTTAAAAGCCTCAAACTTTAGGTGTTTTATTTTCTTACATTAACTGTATAGGCAGAATTGTGCCTTAATAATTAACAGATGTTCATCTTTCAAAATTTCATGGCTAATTTAAACTGAATTAAGGCACAAATTGATGTTCTGAAAAAACATTAAGTTTGAAAAAAGAAAATGTAATAAACATTTTTCTGCACATTTGCTATTTTAAAGATTAAATTCTAAGGTGGATTTATGGTTTAATATTTTGTACTAATTAAAATTAATGAAAGATTTTTCAAGATGCAATTATAGTTCTTAAAGTGGTTCAAAAATCAGTGTTCCTTTGCTTTTTGAATGCTTGATATTAAACAGATCCTTCTCCCACTGCACTGGAGAATCCCGATACTATTCTTGGTACAAGCACTGATGAGACATAAAAGCATACAGACTCCAGACATGAATTTTAGAAGCTGTTTTACCTAACTGAAGTGTCTAAGAATAGTCTTAAGAATATTTTTGTAATGAGACTACTTAAATCAATTCAGTTCACAAATTTTGAGCACATAATGTATTGTTATTAACTCTAGTTACCATGCTGTGCATTAGGTTTCCAGAACAAACTGATTATTCCTTTGAGCAACATCTCCCCTTTCCCCACATCTCTTGATCCCTGATAACAAAACATCTACTCTTTTTGTATGAGTCTAACATTTTTAGAGAAGGAAAACCTGGGTGAAGCTGAATGACATATGCCACGTGGAATAAGCCAGACACAGGAAAGCAAATATTATTGCCATTTTTTAAAGAGCAAGCTGAGACTTAGGCATTTGTCAAGGCACTTAGGCACTTCCTAAGAAGTGCCAGATCTAGACTTAGAATTGATTAGTGACATCACAATATGATTTTTTAATCATTTGATGTCACAGTTGTAGCCACTTTCTCTTTTCCAGCATCTGTTCTGAGGTCATCAAATGCTTTGTTTGAAAACCAACATGGGGATTGATGTCTGAGTCCTCAGTGTATGTTCACAAAAGCCATGTTCATATTGTTTTGTTCTTCTGTTTACATATTACCTCAGAACATCCATTGTGTCCTTTAGTTACCACAATGACCTCTATGATAGTGGGTGGAAATTTGTGTTTTGAGGCCTAGGTATTCCAATTCCTTAATGTAAAGAACAAACTTGTGATCTTCTCCTCCAACAGCCTGTCAATCTTTTCATGTACCAGAATCACAAGTATAGAGGATAATTTAGGCAATTTCATTAAATATTTTAAATATATTTCTGGATATCACAACTTAATAGAGTTTTAACTACTTTATGAATACGAAATATTAAATATTACAAATTATCATTCAGAAAATTCACTTCTCAGGGTCACCAGTAACTTGTATAACATAGCTGTATAAATGGAAGGTATATGACCTATAATTAAAAACTTCCACTATAGACAGTTCTATGGGCTTAAATAAACCAATTATCCCTAATTCTCCTTGTCCTCAATGTCTCTGTAAAAACACATTATGGGATGTAAATTAGAAATAAAAAAAACTAATATAGCTATTTAGTAATAGCCACTAATCATTTTATTCCAGGAAAAACACACCTTCCTTGGTTCCATGATAATTTTTTTTTATATAAGTGAATATTCCTGATTTCTAATTTCCCTCCTCCTTACTGCTCCACAGTTGAGGATATTGCAATATAAAACTTGAAATTAGGTGCTTACTTAAACCCTATTTTTTATTATTGTATCCAATATGCCTTATGCTAGAGCTTAATATATATTTTCTGAACTCAGTCACAGATATTCTCAATGGAATCATCCTTTCACTTTGCATGAACTCCATCTTGTACAATTGTATTTATACTGCTTCTGTCAATATTTTTTGTCCTTAACTGTTACTTTACCCTTACTATATATGTTAATGTTTATGGGCATATGCCTTGTCTTTCTTCATAGATTACAGTCTGTTAAGGGGAAGAGGCATTTAGAGCATAGTTCATTTGTTTTAATACCTAGTTTTAATTTGTTTTAACACCTAAAAACTAGTACCTATTTTTAATTTGTTTTAATACCTAAAAACTAGTGTTTTAGTATATAGAAGGGGTGTAGTTCAGAGGAGAAAGATTTTGATCATCCCACAGAGGCAGAATGGATGCTCCCACCCAAAATTTGGTTCTGATGATGTCACTCATGTGAAAAGAAGGTCTGATGAGACTTTCAGAGAACAAGGTGGATTCCCAGCCAGGCCCATACCTGGTTTAAGGGAGCAGAGAACATGAACTGTTTTGACTTTCATTGTGATTAGGGACTGGTGATGGGGGATCCTGTGCACAGGGAATATAAACTATTCCCTGGCATGAAAGGAACGAGTGCCTAGACTATGTGCTCAACTCATCTGGATGTAGGCAGAAGGATTTGTTGAGGTTTGAAAGCTGTCAGTAGTAAAACATTAAAAATAGATTCAAAATTTGTTACGGATCACCTCTAACATTTGAGGACTATCTGTCTTGCTTTATTCAGAATTTAAACTTGTTAAAATAACCTGTGACTTGTAACTGTGGATGGCATGGACATGGAAGTTCCTTTGAATTCTTTGTCTAATAGCTCTGTGTTGTATATTAGAGAGAAGTTGTATGTATCTTGGTCAGCCTAAATATGGGACATCGGGAATTATGAAGGTTATAAGGAGTGTTTTAAAGAGCTTTGTATTATGGCTTTAATGTGTGCAAAGATATGTGACCTTGATTTTAATTTCATGTATCTATGAGGCAGATTTGCAGAGATCTTGACCTCACAGTAGGTAACCTGTTTGCTTTCATTGGCTAGGCCAAATAGCCAGACTACAGACAATGACCCAGAAGTCTATAAAAATGTATAAATGAAGCCTATTGTCATCTAAGACATCTGGTGCTAAGATGATTCTCCGAGAGTTTGGCCAGTTTGTGATGTGATCTTTTAGTCCTGTCCTTTATCAGGGATGTGATTTTCTAGCAACTTTCATTACATTTAATAATAATACTGTCATCTATACAATGTCCACTAAATTGATTCCAAGAAACTCCCGAAGTAGACAAAGGGTCTGAGATAAGGATGACATATTCATCACCGTGACATCCAAGAAGGCATCCCCTACTGTAGGTGGAATATGCCAGAAGGAATGAGTATGGCCCTTTCCTGTAGGTCCAAGCAGAGCTGGGTGATCATGCTAAACTTTCAGGGTGCTACTTTATGGCCTGAAGCATAATGGGCCACTGAGTGCATACAGTCATCTTCGAAGGCTTTAAATTTTATATTGGATAGTCAGAAGGTCCTGTGATCCTATTAAGTCAAAATGATTCTCAGTGCCAAAGACTTAAAGTAATTTAATTCTAATTTAATTTATTATTTATTATGTCAGAACATCTATGCCTAATATGGAGTATTTTATGACCATGAGAAATTCACACAAGGCAATTGTTCTGATGGTCAAGTTGAGATATATCTACTGGTCTGCCTGTATTTATTTATTTATTTATTTATTTATTTATTGTGCTGGAGTTTGAACCCTGGGGCACTTAACCACTGAGCCACATCTTCAGCACGTTTCTTTATAGTTTATTTAGGGACCGGGTCTCACTGAGTTGCTTAAGGCCTAGCTAAGTTGCTGAGGCTGGCTTTGAACTTGCAATCTAAGTTGCTGAGGCTGGCTTTGAACTTGCAATCTTCCAGGCTCAGCCTCCAAGCCGCTGGGATTACAGGATGGGCTACCGCACCCCGCTAGTCATTTACTTTATATTTAAAAAGCACCCTCCCCACTTCCTAAGAATATAGAAATTACCTTAATTTTAGTGCACTCTCCGAATTGAAGGAAGTTTCTTTAAATTTAGTGGTGTCTCCATTAAAAACAGCAATTTGAGCCCCAATTCAAGGCTCTGAAGATTTACCTTCAGATGGAGATGATTAAGTTAATTTGGCACCTATGTTGTAGAGGAACAGATCATTCGGTTTTCTCTTTTTGTGTTATTCTATTAGGAAATTTAGAATCCCAAAGTGGAATAAGTGACCTCCATTTTGTGCATTTTTATTTTACTTTTTGTTGTTTTTATTAGTGCACTATAGTTATATATAGGAGTGGAGTTCCATTTTTGTTTCCTCTTTTGAATCTGTTTCTGTTGTCGTTGCTGTTCCTACCCATTGAAACCTTCTTTCTATTGTGCTCATATTTTTAAGACTCTTCTCCCAGAGCTTCTCCAGTTAGTATCCTCTGGGTTGTTGTGCCTCTCCGAGATCAAAGGTTTCTTTATAAGATTTAAGTACCCTTGGTTTAAAATTAGTCTAAATTAATGCCTTAACTTTCAAAGATATAAAAAATTGAAATGGGAAGTTAATAGAGATTATACTTATTATAAATAACCTTATATTTATAGAATTATCAATGGAACCAAAAGACACCCAAGAGAGGAAGTATGTCATTTTTAGACAAAAATGAGGTCAAGATTAAAATAATTTTCATTATTCCACCAAGTTATTAACTTTTTAAAAAGCTATTATTTGAGCTCAAAATTTTTTTTAATGACAATTACACTTAAGAATTTAAAGTTTTACTACAAAACTTTTATGATTTTTTGTTCAATTTTTCAGGAAAATCAGCATAAGTATTAATGTTACTACTTTATAAGAATCTCAGTTGATTTGTTTAAGGACATAAAACATTCACCTAATGTGGTTGAATTGACAGCCTGGTCATTTAATTCCAAAAGCAGCATTTTTTTAGATTGTATGATTACTTATGTTCTAATAATTTCTTGAATTTTGAAAATATATGTAAATACAAAACTATTTTCTATCTTGACTTTGATCATATATTATATGAACATATCAAACTGAACTTTTCCAAATTGGTAAAACATATTTCTGTTCATATTTTTAAATTTAAAAAATCCAGTGGATCCAGAATCAGTAGCCATGTTGCATGTGGATTTGAATGTAGATGCTCTGTCAAGTATTTTTTAATTTAACCTTTACTTAATGGAAAACATTAGATAGGGTTCTTTTATAAAATGTTACACTGACACATCTTCAGTGCTGTTATTTCCTTCAGCAGCAATTCAGAATGTCTTCAATCATAAATCAGATAGCACCATTTTTTTAAAGTATCATGAAGCCTATAAAACCATTCTTAAGGGAGTCATGAATCCAGATTGCAAATAGTCACTTTCAAGCTACTAGGTGAATTGATTTATTTTAAAATACCACTTTGTTCCATAGATTGCTCAATAACCTATGACATGAATAACTACTCAATAAAAAATTGTGAGGGAGTTGAGACATTTTGATGTGTGTATGAAGTATAGAAAAAACTGCTAGATACATTTGTGATTCTGACACTTTCTACCTTTCTAAAAACTATAAAGTAACCAAGCTATTTTAGACATATATTTAATGTTTTAGTTCTTATTCTTGCAAAGAGATATTTTAACCTTTCTCCAGTCATATTAAGTTTAACAAATATTTGGAAAATTATATGCCTTTAAAAAGTTAATGTTTTAGGTATAAATCAAGGAAACAAGTAGAAGGTGACTTCACAAGGGCCTTCATTATGCTAGACCTTAAGTTAAGAGCACCTTGAACAACTGGAAGTTGAGAAGGGCAGTGAAGCCTCAAGCTGTTTTAAACCGGATGCTACACTTACATGTATGTTATTACCCATGAGCCTTCAGCACAACTAAACCCCATACTTCTGGTGTTTGAAGTGTGGAATATTATGTCAAATAAAATGAAAGCATTTTATGTGTCAAAAAAAGTTATTTTAAATTAGTAAGAAAATTGCTGGTATAGCCATACAAAAAACATAATGTATATTCTTAGAACCATAAAAATATATGCAAATGTATTTTTTCATTAATATTAATTTCTGATTTTTCAAGTTAATGATTATATTAGGCTTCTGACAATAAAAATACAAAAATGTTAAACCAGATCCTCTAATTATTCACAGAAACTGTAGAGAATAATTCTCAGAAACAGTGCAGTATAATAAACATCCAATTTCACTTTAGATATGTTTTCTCTTCTTCAGATTCACTAAACTAAGAATTTGATTATAGCACTCTGATTTCTTGCGAAATATATGAGTCATTCTCCTTTTAATATCCATTTTCCACTATTACATTGCCCTCATAATTCTTTATGTTTTTTCTCATTTTACTATTCTTTCATAAAACCTCATAAGCCATAATATTAACTAATATTTATTGAGCATTTTCTCCATCAAGCATCATATTGTATGCTTTTCATGCATTAGCTCTTTGATATCAGAAAAAAATGGTGGGCAAGTAATAATATAATTGCCATTTTTTTAAGGTGGGAAAAAAATGGAATAATCTTAGAGAGTCTGTGTTACATAACCAAGAATACAAAGCTGTTAAGTGATAGAACTGGTATTTAAACCCAGGTCTATCTGAGACTAGATTCCCTGCTTTTAACTGTTCTGTCATTCTGATTCTCAGTTCAGGAAAAAGTCCTAAGGTAAAGTCAACATTGCATTTTCCATACTACATTATTTCAACTAGATCACAATGCCATGATCAAAACAGAGTGGAGAGCCAAGCAGAAAAGGAAATGATATCTGAAAACTAAATGTATAAATAGCCTTCTTTTTTATTTTTTTATCTTTTATCTTTTTATTTTTATTTTTTAGTACTGGGGATTGAACCTGAGGGCACTTAACCACTGAGCCATATTCCCAGCCCTTTTTTGTATTTTTTTTAGAGACAAGGTCTAGCTGAGTTGCTTAAGGCCTGGCTAAGTTGCTGAGGTTGACTTTGAACTCTCAATCTTCCTACCTCAGCCTCCCCAGCCCCTGGAATTACAGGAGTACACCACCTCACCTGGCTAAATAGACCTCTTTTTGAAACACACACACATACACATTCAGTAACCATGTAATAGAATAACTAATGTTTATTGAAGTTATTGAAATGATTGATTGCAATTTTTATTTGCACATAGTAATATTATTTTATGTAGAAGTTAGGATTGATATGTTTTCTTTAGATATTAATGTGAATTTTCACAAGACTTCTGTAGGGTTGAAGATGAGTCCTACTATTCTCATTTAATGAAAGGTTATGCATTTTTGTTGTATAAAGAAATCTAGGAAAACATCTGTAGTAGCACTCAGATTTGTGGATCTTAGCCTACGAAAATTGAGTGTACTTTTCATCATGTGATGTTGGAAGGATGGAAGAAAGGAATACAAATTCCAAATATGTGAAGAACAATCTTATGTGTTTTTTGTTTTGATTACTTAAAATTAATCTTCAACTCTTCTCATTCCTTTTTTCTTTAGTTAAGGTGAAATTTATCAAGAAATGCTACTTATTTTATGAGTTTATTGAAAAATTTACATGCAATTCTTAATGATTTTTATGTGTAAATCATGGTATTCCCTTCTTTGGAGATTTCAAGGATGATGAAACTACATTTGTTATGGTTTATTATGCATTCATAAATTTCAGTTCATATTTTGTATGTATACTTTGTCATGTCTGATACAAATGACCAAGGAGACACATATACAAAGACAAGTCATGTTTCAGCACCTGCTTGAAAGAAAAACATTTTCACCCTCCCCTATTAGAAGTGAAATTATATGAACTTAACATTTTGTGTATTTGGTCTGGAGAAAGTACTACTTTTACACATTTGTAGAAAATCAAATTAATACTCATAGAGTTATGACTACAGAGAGTGTCAAAGAGCACTTCAAATAAACTTAAGATTATGTTATAACTTTGCAGACAAGTGTTAAATATGAGTGAACTAATAGATTTTCATGTCTGCTACAAGTACATATAAATTGCTGAGCAAAGATTGATATTCTTTATTGATTATAGATATTACTCAAGAGTTTGTCTTCTACTTCCACAGAATATATTTTCATTAAAATACAATGAAAATCCTAAGGAGGTGAGAATATAGTAAGTTAAGACTTACTGAAGTTTCCATTTTTGCAAGACCATGGTATTTAAATTTTTTAATGCTTCCACTTAAGTTTGGCTACAGACAATATGATTTCTAAAATTTTTAATCAAATAACCTGTCATCATAAATACAGGAAAGTTAAATTATTTTGATGTCACTCTAATATAGCACTGTTTTATAACAGAAATCTGAATGAATATTTGTATTTTTGTTTGAATTTAATGTGAGGTAATTTCCTAACTTGTTACTAAGAGAGTTGTATGTAAGGCGTTGACTAAGCCTCCATATTTTATATCTCATTTAAGAGATTTTATTGCATCTATTTCCTGACCTTACTTAAATTGGTAATTTAAATTCCATTACTTTGAAAACCAGTAATATATGTTACAGCTGAAGTACAAGCTTCCATCCATGGTAGGGAACACAGCAAATTCCTGAATGCAGCTCTTAGGTACAACAAACTTTAGGAAGCTGTTCATTTGCATGTGTATGCTTTTAGGAAGTCAATCTCTGCTTTGATGGGTGTTGCATTTCATATGACGACCTGGTATGGTGTTGAAAGAGTAAACTTTTACTTGTGAAGGAGAGATTCTTACAGTAAAAATCAGATTTGGTAATAAAAGAATAAATCAAAGTAGACTTTGTGAATGTGTTCATTGCTTTTTTTCCCTCCTGTGGAGAAAAAACTGGGCTTTAGTTGTGATTCTACAAGGCATTTGTGAAACATTACTATTTACAACATGGTTTTGCTTAGAATATTTCCTGAAATGTTTTAATATTTTAATCATAAAAGCATTTTATGTGGTAAATAATGAAGCATGAGTTAAAAAATGCATTTTTTGTCTACTTCTGGGGCATATGAATTAAAAAAAATTCACATTTATAAAGTTTATTCCAGTGTTACCTTTCGAAGGAGCAACAATTTAAAAACCTTTAGACATTAATAATTCCAAAAATAAAACAACTTTTGTAATAGTCATTTAAATTGCATGTTAAATACTTGTAGAAGATTTCGAAAATTCTCCTACAAGGACTATATTTGTATGATGTTATAAAATAACTAGGTTTTTTGTTCACTCTTTCAAGCATACCAAAAACACATTGGTTAAAAAATAAATCTTTTCACCAAAACCTCTATTGGAAGATGTAGATATTTTATGTGGTTTATAACTAAGTTCAAGAAAATACACTTTCTGTAGTATTTTTAGTCAATGGCAATTAAAATCAATGGTTATGATTTTGCCCTTTCTACGGAAATTCTCATGAGTAAATACATCACTGTGCCAAGATTTAGCAGATTAATCTTATTTCAATGCCAGGCAATGATCATTCCTAAAATGTCTAATTACAAATATTCATCTTCTTTAAAGTCTCAAATATCTATCAGTGTGGAAGATTGGGAAGACACCAAAGACTCCAAAGAGCAAGGTCACCACCGCAGTAACCACCGCAACTCCACCTCCAGTGACCAGTCAGACCACCCCTTGCTACGGAGAAAGAGCATGCAGTGGGCCCGAAGACTGAGCAGAAAGGGTCCTAAGCACTCTGGTAAAACAGCTGAAAAAATAACCCAGCAGCGACTGAACCTCTACAGGAGGTCAGAAAGACAAGAGCTGGCTGAACTTGTGAAAAATAGAATGAAACACTTGGGTCTTTCTACAGTGGGATATGGTATGCTCTTTAAAACTACCCTCTATATGGACTTGTGATTTCTTGCCATTAATAACTATCAAGTTGATTCTGATTTAGTAAAGAATCACATTTTTGTTTCATAGTTCAGTCCACGGGGACTAGTGACATATACCTAATTTCCTATGGAAAATTTAAATGATACTAAGGAAAATATAATGCTAAAAATCTTAAGTATTTATTAGGTCCCCTGGGCATTATTCTGACCCCATTACATTACCTTGATTTTAATTTTTAAAAAATTACAAAAAATTCTGCGTTTACTCTGTTTCCATTTCAGAGGTAAAAAATTAAGTTAAGTAGCTTGCTAATTCACTTATTAATAGCAGAGATTTATATCTAGGTCTTTCTGGCTCCAAAGTCGTCTTCATACAACCACATATACATCACACACATTTTCTTCTAAATCCTGAGATAACATGAATAGTCAAGTGACTGTAGCAGTCATAGATGAACCATACTGTTCTTATAAATTGTTTTTAGATTCTTCTGATACAGAAACAAAGTCTTCAAAAGCTTCAGTGTTTAAGCTTAAATAGTATTTTGTCTCATGTACTACAATTGGTCTTAATTGTTCAGTTTCTATGTTGATCTGTGATTATCAAATAGACCACATAGGAAAGCTTAAATAAATAATGCAGTGATAACTTCAAATATATCTTTTATTACTGTGTGAAATTTATTTTAAAAGAAATTTGGTCAACTCAAGAAAATCCAATGATAGATAAGGCTTTTGTTTACATATAACTTGGGTAAACCAGGAGCTAAGATAGTGTCAATATCATTTGTTAAAACCACAACTTGAGACAGTGTTCATAGGGAGAAATTTTAATCATTAGAGTTTAAGAGAAGTGGCTTTGAACAAAGAAAAAAATCCGTACCAAGCTATGTATATTTTCTTACCTTCTATGTCTGAATAGATTGGTGCTTCATTTTGCCCTTGAAGAGTTTAAAGATCTGACTAAGAACATACAGTTGAAATGCGTTGGAGTTAGGATTCCATATTCAGTTGAAATTCATAATCACAGTTCACTTATTTAAATGTAGTGTAGATTTATCTGTGGTCAGTAATTTCAATATAACCACATTTAGTATCTTACATTAAGAAGCAAATGAGGGGCTGGGATTGTGGCGCAGTGGTAGCGTGCTCACCTAGCACGCGTGAGGCACTGGGTTCGATCCTCAGCACCACATAAAAATAAAATAAAAATATTCTGTCCACCTACAACTAAAAAAATAAATAAAATTTTTTTAAAAAGAAGCAAATGAGAAGAAGGAAATAGTTCTCATTTTAGAAATTCACTAATAGCTATTTGCCAATTTGATGATATTAAGTATGATTAAATTTTTATAGGATTAAAGTCCTATACTTATGCTTTAGTTATTATTAAGCTACTTTTTCTTTCAGTGAGAAGTTCTAGTAAATGATTGCTTGTCCAACTTCCAGTTGTGTTTTGAAAATATTATTACTTCATGCTGGTCCTATAAGCAGTGTGGCAGAAACAGTTTGATTCTTAGAGACATAAAACTGCATGAGCTGAATGCATGGGAGAACCATTAGGGAGAATATTACACTTCTGTTAATGGAACCTCCAATAGGCACCTTGAATTTTGTTATCCAATATGGTTTATTTATATTATAATTTTCTAATTTTATACTCAACAAATCTTACAGAACGGAAGAGAGTCTGTCCATCTTTTTCTTTCTTTCTCACTCTCTCCCCTCCATCAGTCTATCTATTCATAGATGCATTAATCAATTGTACAGTCATGTACTGAACACCTGTATTTGTATAGTTGTTATGAAAACAGTATTTGGAATATGAGACGTCATGGGCTTCTAGACTTTTCTATTTATTCCTAATTCACAATAATTTATCTATTTGACAGATTATTGGACAACTGTCTCAGTATCAGTAACTGTTCTAAGCACTGGAAATAGAACAATGTCTATTCTAACAAGACTTCCGCATTTATAAAGCTCATATTCTAATATTAGGCCAGGAAATTTCTTTCCTCTCTGAATCCATTTTCTTTTCTGTGAAACAAAAATAATATCTTTACTATAGATTTGTTTCAAGGGACAGATGGCATAATGATTAACAAAGTGCTTAGCTCAACTATGGCATTCACCAAATATAATACCTACTCTGCATATTTGTTTACTTACTATACATATGACTGAAATTTATACACAAAAGAAAAAGTTTGGGGCCCACCTCTAAGAAAAAAAAGAATGTTTTGCACCTTTGATGGCTTTGATTTAGCTGAGTCATAACATGATTTTTTTTTTCAAGTAGTCCTGGCTGCTTGAGACACTTAATTATGAGTCACAGATTACTTTGACTTACTGAATATAGGATGTAAGGAGAAGAAAAGTGAAGAATCAAAACAAAACTCTTTAGAGCTCTAGTTTGAGCCACTGAGTGTGCATTGGTGATAGTGACATTTAAAAAGCTCTATTTGAGGCTGAAGATAATGCATTTAATTTAAGTAAAAAATTACTAATGGGGTGAACCTCTGTAAAAACTTGGATTTTTTTTTGTGTCGTGTTCAGGAAAGAGAAATAGAATGTATACACATGCTTGAGTTTGTATTCATGAGCATATAGATTTTAATTAAAGATGTAAGAGTACATGAAATAACCCATAGGTAAAGGACTATTAGAGAATCTCAAACACCTACATTTTTGAAATGTTAAGGGAAGAAGAATCTAGAACTGATTTGTCCCCCAAATATGCCATAGTATAATGGTGTACTATCAATTTGCCACATATTTTGTTATGACTTTGATCTTTATGCCTTCAGAAGGCCAAGCTGAACCTGGGTTTGCCAGAAATGTTCAAAATGCTCCCCCATTTACTTTCTTACTAACATTTCAGTAGATGACTTTACCTCTTCCTATCATGAAATCACTCAACTTCCTGTCAAAATACCTATAAGTTTACAACATTTAAAAATATACATCTTTCTTGCATTTCCAAGTTTCTAAGCAAAGAGACTGTTCCTTTTCCTTTATTTTCAATTTTTTCACTAATGGTACAAGAGGGAGCTTCTTTAAGTTGCCTCTGGAATTTTTTGTGAGGACATCAATCACCTTTGACAGATAGTTTTTGCTTTCTAAAGGACTAAATGCTTCTATCCATAATAAGTCAACTCTCCAAGGATCTTCAGTTTCTTTTAGTAGGAAATAATACTTTAACACAATAATCAAAATTTAGAGATGCTCATGTTTACTAAGTTTGTCATTGTTTTCTTCAGTGGAGAGATTTGAAATTAGATAGATTGATTGATTGATGTAAAATAGGAGTTCACACAGATATTACAGTTGAATTCAGGGCTACATGTGCAGTGAATGAGTTCATACATACATCTCTCTGTATTTTCCCAACATACCTTTGAGATGTATTTTCAAAAGTGACATTACCGGATTAAAAATTAAATGTATATATAATTTGGCGTGTTGCCAAAACTTCCTTTCTTGAGTGTGAACCATTTTGCATTTCTACCAACAAAATATGAGCGTTTCTGTTTGCTTAAAACCTTGTCAACAAAATATGAGACTTTATTCTATCAATCTAATAGATTAAAGAAAAACATTAATATTTCAGTGTACCTTCTGATGTGAGGTTGAGCATTTTTTCATGTGGTTAGGAGCCATTTTCCATGAACTGCTTATTTTCCTAGCCAATTTTTATGGACATGTTCTTTAGTATTTCTAGAAAGTACTTACATATTCGGTATAATAACATTGTTTTATGCATACATAAAACATACATGTATACGCATATATTTATATATGGTAGAATTATTTCTTTCAAACCTGGTCTTTTTTCCCTTCATTTAATATTTTTCAATATTATGAGTATAATTGTCTATCATTTCCAATATTGTTTCTTAATTTTAAGTAACAGAGAATTTTCCTCTTTTCCAGTTTAAAGAGGAAGTCTCCCATTTCTTTCAATAATTATTTGGTTTACATTTTATAAGTAAATATCTGAATATTTCAAATTTATTTTGGTATATAGAGTAAGAAAGATAAAAATTTTAATCTTCTTTAACATTCTTGTCCATATTTAGTTATATACCATTTGTTAAGACACATTGTTCTCTAATAATTTTACTTCCTGTTTTTTTTCAGATCCTGAATTTATACACGAAATTAGGCTTATTTCAAAACTTCTTATGTTACAATGGTCTGTCTGCCCAGTCAGACAAAAATGTTCATGGTTTTAAATGGCTTTATAGTATATTTTAATATCTGGTGCCTGCACTCTACTTTACAGTATTTCCTTATTTTGAATGTTTATTCTTCTAAATAAATTTTATAGTTAACTTTTCTTCCAGGTAAAAGGCAAATATGATTCTTGTCCCTTACTTTTGACTCTGTCTTCCTGACCTTCAAAAATGAATTTGAGTAGCTAATCCTACTTTTCACAATCCTGGGACATTCTTTTTCCTTTCTCCTAGTTGGCCTTGTAAGCAAACAAGAGTTCTTCCGCTATCTTATCTTAACAAATAGA
The DNA here is from genome assembly GCA_004024805.1 of Geosciurus inauris. Lineage (NCBI taxonomy): Eukaryota > Metazoa > Chordata > Mammalia > Rodentia > Sciuridae > Geosciurus > Geosciurus inauris. The sequence continues at coordinate 67,388 of PVHX01000209.1, read as the reverse complement.
ACCATGTGCGCACACACCTCTGTGCATGTACACATGCGTGTTTGTGTACACAATGTCCCCAGTGTTTACATTTTCTCTAATTTTTTTTCTTTTATCAAACTAACCACACTTCTTGTCTTTACAGCATCACCTGGCATTTACTCTTCATCCATTTCTTCTCTCCCTTTTTCAGAGAACTTTACCAAACACAAATGATGCTTACTTTTCTTAATCAACCTATGGGACCATCCTTTCCCGGATCCTCTTTCTCTTTCTTCAACATTGTCAAAAATATACTTGTATGGGAATCACCTACAAAACTTTCAAACTTGTACAACAATGCTGCTTTGGAAGATACATTAGAAAGTTTATTTTTATATTGTGTAAAGAATTATTTTATCTTAAACAGAAGATAAATTATAAAACAACTTTGAAAATTACATAAAATTTTTTGAAATGACTAATTTGATGATATTTTCTTTCAAACAATTGCCATTAATTTCATAATACAAGTTGTTACTAAGGTCATAAGGCATTCAAAATTGTCATAGCTGCTAATCAAATATTTCCAGATTATCTTTGCATTACCACCAGATTTTTAATAATGTAAAATTACAACTTATACAAAATGCTGTCAAGGACCTTCACATAAATGCCATTTAATATGGTCTGATAATTTCATAATTGATTTCAGGGTTGAAAATTTGAGATGCTAGACTTTTTTTATAAAGATATAACTGAGTTATAAAAGAGGATTAACATTATCAAGTTCTTAAATTTTGTTTCAGTACATTTTGAAATTTTGATGCTTGAAGCTATAGAAAGCATTCCTTTATAGTAATGAAGGAATTGATCATCATTGAGATAAAATAGTGAAGATGAATTCCAAAAAAGGGACATGAAAGAAAAATTTAAGATCCAGGGCTTGTAAAACAGTGGAGGCACACTATTGTTTACCACTTGAGAGATAAAAACAGAACTTGGAGACATGAAATGCTACCCTAGGTGATTAAAACAGAAGGAATTGAAACTCTGATAATTCGGCTAATTCATTACCACCATTAAAATTGTTAATGTTTTCTCATGCAGAATCTCCCTCAACAGGTTAGATTCAAATTACCAAAAATAATAGAAATGCTCATACATTCATTATCTAAGATAAACAAATACCTACCCTTAAGATTTTGCTTAGATTACAAGTACACAATATTCTACTGATAATTCCATAATCCAGAATTTCCAAAAACCAAGATTTTTATATGAGTTTGGAACTAAAATTGCCTCAGATACAGAAACTGATCCAAACTGCTTGAAATTGTATCCTTTATACATATATGTATCCTTTATATATATATGTATATATATAATTGTATCCTTTATATATATATATATATATATATATATATATATATACACATACACACACTACTTATTGTTATTATTCATGTTTTACTGAACCAGTACAAATTTGCTGCTTCAGACTTTGCTAAGGATATTACATAATGTATATTACATGTCTGGTATTACTTTTTAAATCTGAAAGATTCAGTTCTGAACTGTCTGTCCCCAAAAGACTTTGAGGAATTCTGTGATATAACAAAATAGCTAAAATGCTAATCTACAAATTCTACTTGCTTCTTATTGATTTTTAAGTGGAGTTTTTTTTTTTTTTTTAAGAATAACTTGGAAAACATATTAACCTCAGTGTTTATAGTTAACTAGCTAGCTGTGTGCCCTTGGGCAAGGTACTATCCTTCTTTAAGAACCATCAAATGAGGATAAATAGAATCTTCCCTAGGCTTGTGATGTGATAGTTTTAATTGTCAAATAGTAGATTTCATGTGAATGATTTTTTTTAGCCAATGTATTTGTTATAGTTTGAAATTGGACTGTCCTTGAAGAGCTCATCTGTTGAAGTCTTGGTCCCCACTCCACCACTGTGCAGAGGTAGGGTTTGGGGAAAGTGACTGGATCATGAGCACTCTGACCACATCACCAAATATTAGCTGAATGGACCACTGGAAGGAGGAAGAAACTGTAGCAGGTGGGGCAAGGTTGAAGGAAGGAGGTCAGTGGAGTGTGCCTTTAGTATTATATCTTGGCCCTGGACCCTTCCCCACTCTCTAATTTGTTCTCTCTGTTTCCTGGCTCCCCTGATCTGAGCACCTTTCCTCTGCCATACCCTTCTACCATGATGTATGCCTCAAATTAAGACCAAAAGCAATGGAGTCACCTGACTATGGATGGAAAACTCTGAAACTGTGAGGCAAAATAAATCTTTCTTCCTTGAAGTTGTTCTTGTCAGGTGTTTTGGTCATAGTGATGAAAAGATGACTATAACAATACTAAACTGCATTTGTGAATAATTTTTTCTTCCTGTTAAGAACTGACATTTTCTTAAATAATATATTTAGGATGGCTCTCACAGTCACTAAAATTACTTTTTTAAACCATAGACAGATTCATAATGATAGCTTATAGAACGGCAGACATTTTTATTGTATAGATTGGCAAGTAAGTCTTCAATATGACTACCACTACATAAGCTAGTCAATTTTACCTCAAATCTTTAAACGTTTTATACTATTTCTTTTTTTAAAATGTTTTTAGTTGTTGATGGATCTTTATTTTATTCATTTATTATTTATATGTGGTGCTGAGGATTGAACTCAGTGCCTCACGCATGCTAGGCAAGCACTCTAACACTGAGCTACAGCCCCAGCCCCTTAAGTTTTATACTATTTCTAAAAGAAGAAATACTGAAGGAAAATAAGAAAAAATTCTTTTAAACAACAAAGAGGTAATTAATAGTGTCTAGACCCTATATCCACCAGAAAGCCTTATTCTTTGTAAATTTATAATTTGCTTGAAGAAGTTAATAAATAAACTAAAAACTCTTTCTACAGCCAGCATAATGACTTAGTTTTAGTCATTGTCTTTCTTATGGAAATTAAATAAAATCGCCAAGAAAGAATTGCTATTTCTACCCCAGAGTATGATAGATATAATGCTAGGGGCTGTGATAGTAATACTATCGCTTGTTTTTGTACTTTTCCAATTCACTGATGATTTTCATGTTTTTAAGATTAAAATTTCTCAAAATTTGAATTAATAAATGGGGTATACTTGTTGAATAAAATTTCTTCACAGATTAGAACAATTTATTTAATTATAATAAATTATCATATAAAGTAAAGACATCATAGTTATGTATTTGTTCTATGCAATATTTCATAGCAAGAGTAATATAAATAAATGACATAATTCTGATGACTTCAACAACAGTTTATTATTCCATAACAAATTGGCTCTGGGCTTTTATTGCTTTTTTTTTTTTTTGAGAAACATCACTTACCTTTTACCAAGTGAATGAGTATATAATGTTATTTAGATTCCCAGAAAATGGTTTTGAGTTGTTCTGTATTTCCAGAAATGATCCATTTTCACAAGGTTGAAATCTCGTTCTGTCTACAGAATATTAATTGAATAAAACAAGTTTTTCTTCTTTTAAAGAAGTACTATAGGTTTCAAATAGGGTAATTGCTGAGTTGATGATTTATAATAAATGAAAATATTTGGGTAATGAACTTTTCCTATCTCTATATATTAAAATCATACTCTTGCTTCATGGAGTTGTATCATAACCTTCCTAGAACACTAGTTTTACAATAATACTGATACTTTATTTACCATCATCGTTAACTTCATTGCACATAAGTACACATATATTTTATAAGTACACATATATTTTATCTTTACATTTGGAAATTCAAGTGTTGTGCTTTGGTGTTTGTGTAAGAAAAATGTGGCCAACTTGAGTAAAATAAAATATTTTTGTCACTGAGGAAAAATGTTAACTAGTTGAGTGGACTTTCTACTTTCAATATTTTATTACTGGATGAATAAATAGTCAACAAGGAAGTAAAGAATGAGTTATCTAAATATATTAAAACAAAAAAGGACAAATTTCTTGTTCTGACAGTTATTTATGCTCTCAACTTAAAGAATTAGAAAAATATTAATAGTGTGCAGTTATTGGACAAAAGGAAGCATATAAATTTATCCTCCAAAAGAAGTGAAACAAATGAGGTAACCCCTTCATAGCCTGGTGGTCAAGGAAGAGGACCTAAAATAAGAAAATAAAACCCATAAACAAGCAGAAAAAGCAATCACTAGAAACACATACAGAAAACATGAATATTAAAGTAGTTATTACAATATATTCTATATGTTCAGGATGATGGAGAAATTGAATCTCCTAAAGGTACACAATTCATTATTGGAAATAAAAATCTGGATGAGATTAACCTCAGAATGGGTACCGTAAAAGAAAATATCAAAACGCAAAGCTTTTTTTCCTAATTTCATGAAACCTCTAACTTATATGCAAGAGTAAAATTTATATCAACTAATGTAACATTAAAAATAATTCCAGGACGCAATATAAAAAATTACTGTAAATAAATGATAAAACATCTCAAAAGGAGTCAAGAAAAAACCACTCTATTAAAAAAAGAAGAAATATAAGATGTCAACGGACTTCTTGTTAAAAACTTTGCAAATGCAAAAACTATAGAGAGACATCTTTAGAGTACTACTTAGTCTATGTAAACCTCTAAACAATGTGGTCTACCTGGACTTCTGTACTTATTATAACTCTATAAAATGAAGATGAATAAAGACAATTTTCAACAAATGCTGAGAGAATTTGCTAATAGCATATCTTTACTATGAACAATGTTAAAGGAAGTTGCTAAGACAAGATGAAAATGTTAGGTGGGAATTTGGATTTATACCCACAAAAAAGATAAATGTGGGTAAATATAAAAGATACTACATGGTGTGGTATCTCCCATCTTAAAACTATCTTGCCTCCCTCTCCCCCTCTGTTTGTCTTTGTGTCTTTTTCATTTCTATATCGCTTCCCTCTTCCTTCACATTTATTACTCCACAATAACCATCATCTCACCTAGGTTTCTGTTTCAAAAATGCTTAATATATCTGAACCTAAACTTGGTCCCTTCCCAAGTTCATTTCCCACAGAGCAATAATATATGTGTAATAGAACACTGGATCATGCTGCCGACCCCACCACCACACCTGACAAATTTTAAATGCTTTCTCATTGCACTTAGAATACAATTCAAACTTCCCATCAAGATCCACAAGCTCTTCAGGGATCTTGCCCCCAGTTCCCTTTGCAACATCAGCTGCAGTTAGTCCCCTTGCTTACTTGTGCCAATTCCGTGGTGCCTACTTCCTCAATTTAAATTGCACTATCTCAGGTGTCCCAGTTGCTGTTCGACTTGGTTTGGAACACTCCTCAACTTTTGTATGACAGCACCTCTATATTCCAATAAATTTATAATTTTACTTACAACTTATAGCTTGATTTTCTCTGCTATGGTTATAGGTAACCTTTTCATAATATCTGACATCAACCAGGTACTATGCCTAAGAACTATATATTAACTTAAAATTATTTACTTACTTATAATTTAATTCTACAACAAACTACATAATAACACTACTACAGTTCCTGTTTTCCAGGCGAGAAAACTAAACTCATTGAGAATAAGTGAAATTAAGTGATTTCCCTAAGATCTCACAATTTGTCATTGGTAGAGCCAGAATTTTAATGCAGACAATCTGGTTTAGTAGGCTTTTGTCTTAAATGGATCTCTTAATCATCTGTTTTATTATACAGAATATTTCTTTGATTACAATTATATAATGGACATGATTTTTTAGAAGTTATATTTGTCTACTAGGGCTGCCAAAACAAACACAAACTACAGGGCCTAATTTATGGAAGTTTATTTTCTCACAATTATGGAGACTATGGAAAATTACGGAAGTTTATTTTCTCACAATTATGGAGGCTGGAAGTTCAGGATCAAGGCACCAAAAGAATTGGTACTTTGTGAGGCCTCTCATAACTTACAACAGATTTGAAATATTAAATTTTATTCTTCTTTTTCAAAAATCCTCAAAATATTTCAAATAAAAATTTAAAACAAAATATAGAAAAAATTTAAATTTACTTTTTGTGAAATAGTATTCATCAATTAATTTTTAAGAACCATAGAAGTATGATTTTATTTCCTTTATTTAAGATCCATTTACATAAACTTTAGAATATTTCCTATATGAGGATTTTAACTGAATATATGGTAATTAATTTAGAAAAATAAGTTTCTCTGTAAATAATCTACAATTGTTGACTTTTTACCCTATGGAATTTCTTATAAAATTTTCAATCGTCTTTATTTTCAATTTATCATAATAACAGTTTTATCTATATAATTATGTCAAAATTTAAGCAATACTTTCACTGACAGAAACTTAAACTATATAATGCTTTCTGTTAGTTTGCCAAGGTCAAAGCTAATCAGAACACAGTAAATACATAACAATAGATTCTCAGTAGAGATATTTTGTTTAAAAATAGAATTTTGATTCTGTGATTTATGAAACCAAACCTACCAAAGAAAACTTATGTCAGTCAATAAGTATGGTACTATATTTTTGGTGCAGACTTCGTTTTGATCATCATGTGTCTTTGCTATAGTCAGTGATAATTACTATGATGGGGTCTTAACAATCCAGCAAACTGGTATCATTTTCCCATACAGAATTTAGAAATTAAAAAACAAACAAACAAAAAATGACTATTAGAGGCAGAAATACCAGATTTATGACTGATACAACTATTGTTGATTGTGACTTTGATGTGTAACTGCAATAGACTTTAAAAAAAAAACTCAGTATTTCTTCAATACAAAGTCACAAAGAAAGACAACTTCCAATGAAGCATGTATGAATATTGTCTGAAAAATCATCTGCTAAAATGTTTTTCTTGTATCATAGCTTAATAATACCACTGTTTATACAAGAAACTGTGTTATCTGTAACCAAATGAAAAGGAGATTTTCTGGCAGACCTAGTACGTTTCAGTGTATTATGATTTAGTCTCCATAGTGCACTATCAATCTCAGGTCTTTGAAAAGCTGTTGTGTAAATTCACATGAGAGGAAAATTTCTCAAGAAAAAAAAGACTTGAATCAAAATCGCTTTTCACACCAATTATAAATAAATAAGTGAGTGAGTGAAAGGAAGACCAGTAGAGTAGAGGTAAGGGAATAGAGGGAGTGAGGGAGTGGGGAGTGGAGGCACCAAGGAATGAAATGGAATACATTTAACTTTATGAATGTATGATTTAGTCAAAATGAATCCAACTATTATGTATGACTATAACACACTAATCAAAGCAAAAACCTGTTTTGCATAGGGAGAAATGATTCTGATTATCCTGTTTGTACATTATACTTTAAGCTGGAAATGTACCATATTTGGAGTAAACATCAGTATATACTAATTGGAATTCCAAGTTCCTCCAGTTGAGTTAGCTATCTATTCCCATGTAGAATTGCTAGATTTAGCAAATAAAAATACTAGATTCTCAGTGGAATTTGAATTTTAGATAACAAATAATTTTAGTATGTCACATGTAATTTTTGGGACATATATTAAAACAAACTATTTGTTGTTTACCTATAATTCAAATTTCATTGGGGATTATCTATTTTGCCTATAACCCTAACTTCATTATAAGATTGATTTTTTTTGTATCTGCCAATAAACTTTGAACCAAATTATATTCTTTTATTTGAATATTGACTTGATGAGCCTACGATTATAATAGTTATATTGGTAAACTTATGGTTAGTTCTGCTTTGAAGAATTTTTACTTATAAACATTAAAAATAAGTATTCTTGCATATCTATTTGAAATACCATAAGCGAAAATATTGTCTTTCATGTTAGTGTAATAGTTTTCTAGTCAGATGAACACAGTGGCTGATATTATTTTACAACAATAACATATATTCCAGGACAGCTCTTTTTATTTATCAAGGTAAGCTATGATGGCCTTATAAGATCTTTACTGTAATACAGTTATTTAAGTAATAATGTATGTTCATTGGTATGAAATTTATTTTTAGACTTTTGATCAAACTGCAGAACTTAGTAATTCCTTCAGGAGGTATGCTTATCTGCAATAGAAAAAAGAAAGACAAAAAGGATTCTGCAGCTATGAAGCAGGATTTTTTAAAGAGTAACCTCACAGGATATACAGTTTACCTTTGGGATGAGTTATATTTATTGAAGTATGTGTCCACATGGCTTTACATCTAAAAGGTTGAGATGTCAAACCCTTTGTTTTCAATGTTGTGTTGCATTAGTAAATTTTTTGTTGCTATAACAAAATACTTGAGGTTGGGTACTCTATAAGGAAAAGTTTATTTAACTCTCAGTTTTGGAGGCAGAATATCCAAGATTGGATGATCCTGTTTATGGAGCCATGGTAATGGTCCCCTTGGCTACATCACCCCATGGCAGGAGTACATATGAATTGGAGAAATCACAAAGTGAGACAAGAAGGCAGGATGCCAAGAGCTGCCATTCTTACTCTTTTATAACAACTTGCTCTTATTAGAACTAGCTCAGAAAATTGTCTCAATCCCTTCTGAGGGCAAGTCCTCCAATGACCAACTCCTAGATAAAACCTCTGAAGGTCTACTACTTTCCAATGTCTACACAGTGAGGACTAATCTTCCAACACATGAACTTTTGAGACACACAAATTCAAGCCGTATCCAAGCCATATCCAAGCTATAATACCCATATAGTGCCAAGTTAGCTTTCCAACCTTCTCCTTGAGAATGTTTTCAGAGTGAATTAACAAAATTAAAATTGTACATCCTTTATTTTCATATTTAGTATTTTAGAAGAAAAAAAAATGATTTAAGGGTGCATTTCCTTTTAAAATATGGTTAAATTTCTTTCCATAAGATGCTTTGCATTTTCCAAAAAAACACCAGGATGATTTACTTAGATGTATTAACATATTCTAGGTCTTTTAATGTTTGTAGACACATTTCTATCATGCTTTCTAAATGCAATATAATTAGATAATTTTTCAAAGAATTTGCAATATGACTATTCTTTCTGGAATAACTGTCTTTAACCACAATTATTTTCAATAATTTATAAGTATAATAAATAAAGTAAAAAATAGCCATTTGTTCAGTAGAAATGTTTTTTCAGTGTAATAACTAGAAAGAATACTCCAACTGTGTTTGCTCAAAACAGAGTTAGGTACTTTATTTTTGTCATGTATTAGGACAACAAATGGGTACCTGTCAGATATTTCCAATGACAGTAATTTGAAAATAGTCATTATGTACCCAGTCATGCTATGGTCACACCTATAGCAAGTTCTCATTGACAGCTGCATGGTTTGAAGATAAGGTGATCTGCAATAATTCCTATAATTTTCTGTAAATAATATAACAAACTTGGCATTTATTTATCTTCTAGATGAAATGAATGATCATCAAAGCACCCTATCCTACATCCTGATTAACCCATCTCCAGATACCAGGCTTGAACTGAACGATGTTGTGTAAGTTGATCTCATAACTTATATTGCACATAAATTTTTAGAAAACTTAATTTGTTTAAATTTTATACATTACCATTATAGACCCTAATTTTTCTGTGATATCAATGCTTATAAAATCTATTTTTTATAAACAAATGTATTTGATGTGTTTCTTATTATAATACTATAAAATTATAGGATTATGTAAAAAGAAGGGACATGAAAGATGGAACAAACGAGGAAATAGTGGCATGAATTCTGTATTTATTTGAGGCAATAAAACATAGAATAACAAGAAAACAGCTCAAAGAAAAACCTGAAATATTCCACACTATTTAGTTCCAAACACCATAGAGTTCCTGAAAGCTAAAGTAAAATAGGTCAAAACACATGAAGAGAAGGGAGGAGGGACATGATTAAAGCTCAGTTTATGCATGTATGAAAATGCCAAAGCGAAATCCACTAATTTGTACATTTAATGTGTGCTAAAAATGATAATAATAATATTCTAAAAATTAAGGAAAGGTCCATTAGGAAATTTGAGTCATTGAAAAGTATAGATTGTACATAGACTATAGTAGTAATACATCTTAAAGAAGTTATATGGTGATAATTAAGATATTTTATGACTTCAAATTTCTTATAGTTAATAAAACTATATTTAAGGAGAAAAACATTATTGAGAGTTAGATTTGACTTTGTTGATATATTTATGTGCATCTACATATATATATATAAATATGATTTTTTGTCTTTATTTCATTTATGTTCTGCCCTTGATTATTTATTTCCTTCCACTAATTTTGAGTGACGTTTAGTCTTGCTTTTTTCCTACCTTGAATTGTACCATTGGATTGCTTATTTGAAATCATTTTTTAATGTAGGTATTTATTTTTAAAAGTTTCCCTCTTAGTACTGTTTTTACTGTATTCCATAGATTTTGCTGTGTATGTTGTCTTTTCATTTTCATTCCTTCCAGTAATTTTTTAAAATTCTCTTTTGATTTCTTTACTGACATATTTGTTGTTTCAAAGAACATTATTTAATCCCTAGGTATCTGTAAAATTCCTAATAAAGCTCTTGTTACTGACTTCTAGAGTCTTCCACTGTGGTCCGAGAAGACACATGTTATGATTTCAGTTTTTTGTACTTCTTGAGACTTGTTCTGTGGCCTAACAGTGCTGTATCATATTCTATGTGTAGATGAAGAGAATGTCAGTTCTGCTACTGCTGGATGAAATGTTCTATAATATGTCATTAGGTCAATTTAATCTATAGTGTAGTTTAACTCCAATATTTCTTTATTGATTTTATGTGTGGGTGATCTGTCCAATGATGAAAGTGGGATGTTGAAATCTACTATACTGGAGCCATTTTTCCTTTTAAATAAAAGGAATAAGTTTTCCTTATTCCTTTGATAAGGAATGTTTTATTTATATAATTGGACGCTCCAGCATTGCGTGTGTGTTTACAATTGTTATTTCTTTGTTTAACTGATCATTTTATCATCACATAGTTACCGTCTTTGTCTCCGCATGCAGTTTTTGACTTAAAATCTATTTTATGTGATGTAAGTGTTGTTCTCCTTACTTATCATTTTTGTTTGCTTGGAGTATCTTTTTATGTCCCTTCATTCTCAGTCTATGTGTACCTTTACTGATAAAAGAGTTTCTTGTAGATATTTTTCACCATTGGATCATTTTTTATTTGTTTTTTAAACCCATTCCTTTAGTCTAAGCCTTATATTTGCATAATATGTTTTATTTGTATTCAAGTTCACTATTGACAAGTAAAGACATATTCTTGTCCTTTTGTTAACTTTCTAGTTGTTTTGCGTATCCTTTGTTCATTTTTTCCTCTCTTATTTTTCATCTTTGTAATTTGATGGTTTTCTGTCTTGATAAGTGTTTATTCTCTTCTCTTTTATATATATTGACTCTACTAGTAAGTTTTGTAAACTTGCATATTTGCAGGATGGTAATTATCATCTTCTTACTTCTATTAGAAGACTCCTTTAAGTATTTCTTGTAGAACTGATCTGGTGGTGATGAATTCCATCAGTTTTTGCAGGTCTTGGAAAGTCTTTGTTTTTCCTTCATTTCTGAAATATAGCTTTGCCATGTATTGTGTTCTAGATCTGGCAGGGTTTTTGTTTGATTTGTCTGGTTTTTTTTTTTTTCTTTTTCCCTTTAGTGGTTTGAATACATCCCATTCTCTCCTGGTCTGTGAGGTTTCTGCTGAGAAGTCTGCTTTTAGACCAATGGGGATTCTCTTATAAATGACTTGATGCTTTTCTCTTGATTTTTTTTTAGAACTCACTCTTTGTATTTCATGTTTCTTATTTATTTATTCATTGGTGTTTAGGGCATCATAGTTAAAATAATTGGGTTCATTTTGACATATTCATATATGTATATAACAGTTTTCTCCATTTTCCTTCAACTGTAGTACTTCCTCTTTCCCTCCCTCCCTCCCTCCCCAGATCCTCTTCATCTACTGATTAGTCTGTCTTCTATTTTATGTTTTAGTTGATACATTATAGTTGCATATTAAGTTGGAATGCATTGTGAAATATTCATATATACACATAGCATAATTTGTTCAAATTCATTCCCCATTTCTTTTCCTTTCCCTTTTTTCCTCCCTCCCCCTTGGAAATTATGGCATTTGATGGTAAATAAATAGAATTGGAGAACATTATGCTGAGTGAAATAAGCCAGATTTAGAAAGTCAAGGGTCAAAATGTTTTCTTTGATATGTAGAAATTAGAAGAAAGGAATAGAAAGGCAGAATGTCTTGCACTTTTGACAGTTTACCTATGTCATCCATCTGTCTTGATGGTCCAGCCCCATCTTGCCTACATGAACCTGCCAGAGTGAATCCACCCCCACAGAACCTGTGGAACATAACAGACACAAAGAACCTGTTGAGTCTAATCTGTTAGGAGTCCTTTGAGTTCTATGAATGGGATGTCCATATCTTTTACAAGATTTGAAAAGTTTTCAGCAATTATTTCTCTGGATAACTTTTCACTGCCTTTTTCCTTTTTTAAATTCTGAAATGTCAGTAATACAAATGTTAGTCACTTACTGGTGTCCTGTAAGTCTTGTAGGCTTTCTTCATTCTTTTGTTTTATGTATTGATTTCTTTATCTCCAAGATTTCTGTTTTGTTCTTTTTTATGATCTCTCTCTTTGCTGACTTAGATCATGAATTATATTCCCAATTTTATTGAGTGTTCTGTCTGTATTCTCTCCTATCTCGTTGTTTTCTTAAAAATCATTGTTTTTAATTACTTGTCAGGCAATTAGTCCACTTCCTCTTCTTTGGAGTCTGTTGCTAGAGAGTTCTGTGTTCCTTTGGAGGAGTCACATTATATTCTCCTTTTCATACCCCTTGTGTCTGTACATTGATAATCGTGGAAATGATGGGTCAGTTGCCTCTCCTTAGTTTATATTGTGGTTTTCTCAGTTACATATTTTTCTAGGGGGAGGTGACCTAAGGTTTAGAGAGGCTATGTTTGTTTTGGTTCCAGGTGGGTGCTTTACGATAATGTCTGTGCAGCTTCTATAGTTCTGATCAATGTTGGTGATGCCTGGGGGTGTCTCGGTGGCCCAGGCCACAGAGGTCATGGTTTGCGCTGCCAGTAGTGATGTAGCTCTCTTAGATGTGGTTGGTTAGTTGGTGGCTCTTAATGATTTGCTCTTGACTGCGATTGTAGGGTGTCTGTTATGTTCCACAGGTTGTGTGGGGGTGGATTCACTCTGGCAGGTTCATGCAGGCAAGATGGGGCTGGATCATCAGCATAGACAGAGCATCCATCTGTTTCTGAGGGCTGTGTGGAAATAGGGCTCCCTCTGTAGGAATAGATGTGGTGGAGCAGTGATCCTGGTAGCAAAGCAAGGTTAACTGTCATTTTTTAAAAGCCATGCAAGAACCAGTCTACACAGACAGGCATGATTAGACAGTCCATAAATATCCCAGGGCTATACAAGTGACTTAGCAGGGCCTCTGGCCCCAGCCTGCTCAGGATAGGTAGTCCAGCTGTTTTACTGGGGCTAAAAGTACATGGTTGGGGCCACCCAGGTGCTTCCAAAGGCCTTTGTGGACTAAACCATTCAGAATAGGATACTTGGCTCTTTCCTGGGGTCCTGGGTGGGTAGACAGGGATGACTGGATACAATTCTGTTCCTCAGTCAGCCAGTTTTCTCAAAAAAGATTTCCTGCTACTTCTAGTGGCTGCAGGAGAATGGGTGATGCTGCCCTTTTGCTTCCCGGGGCACCTGTGGCCTGATAAGTTCAGAGTAGGCTGCCAGGGGTTGTTAGGCAGGGCTGCCCATCTGATCCAAGAGCCTCTGTTGGCCAATCTGTTTAGGGTTGGTTCAGCTGCTTCCCCAGGCTAACAGGTCTTCCCCAGGTCTGCCCTCCCATCTGTTTCCTAGGCTGGAGCCGTGTGGGTAGGGAGGCATATCTGCTTCCCCAAACCTCACCAGGCTGAGCCACTCAGAGAAGGCTGCCCAGCTGCTTACTTGGGACTATGGGTGGGTGAGCAGGGGCATTCAGCTGGTTTGCAGGCCTAAGCTATCTGGCTGCCTCACAGGAACATGGGTTGGTAGGATCTTAAGATGGTGGTGTTCTGTAGGAGCCTGGAAGAGGGAGGGTACAATGTGCTCTGTGCTCTTTGTTGGTGATAATACAGTGGTATAATAACCCACAGCTTCCCAAACTGGGTTCAGGACCTTCAAGGACTGCAGGGCTCTCCAGCAGTAAATGCTTAGGATGTCTATGGTGTGAATGAAACTGCTGGGGTTCTTCTGCCTAAGTAGGACCTCCATATGAAGTTATTTTTTTGGTTCAGACTAGATATTGGGAGATGTGCAGAAGATGTTGTTTACTTAGTTCCCTTCTTTATAAGGTCTTCATGCATTTTCATGCTCAATGACATCTCTACAACTTCCCACTGAACTCTGATCTGCTTTAAACACTCCAGGGAAATAGCTTCTTGATTTGGTTCTTTATTGTGGAGGGAAGGGTGCCAGACACCTCTCCTCATCCATCTTACTGATGTCACCCCTCAGATATGCTTTTTTAAGAAGGAATTCTGCAGACAGCAATGGAACTGATTGGCAGGGTGGATTATGGTTGGAATGGGCCTGACAGTAGGGAAAGCAGTTCAGAAGCAGGCAGGAAGGAGATAACCTGTTACAGTATCAAGATAATGGATTGTAAGGTAAGTTCCTTTGTAAATATATCTATGAAGAAAAAGAATGATACTTTGTGATTGATGTGGGAATTGAGGAAGAAGGAGTCTAATGTAGCTTTAGGATTCAAGTCTGTATGATTGCAAAAAAAAAAAAAAGAAAATTAAAAATATTGGTCCATCAAAGCAAGTCAGGATGGGAAACAGCTTTTCAAACTAGGAGGAGAGGTTGTTAAATGGAGAAAGAAGATAATGAACTTGGTCTAGATATATTCCTTAAACTGCTAAGTAGAAATGTCTAGTAAGTATATAGATATATAATACTGGAGCTCTGAAGATGTTAGTTCTGTATAAGAAATATATTTTTATATAGAACTAATTAATAAGTTAATTAGTTCTATATAAAAAATTAATAAATTAATTTTTATTAAACTAAAATTAATAAATTAATTTTCTAGATTAAGAAAGGTAAATGAGAATGATATTTTCCAAAGAAGTGTATAAATAAGAATAGACAACCCAATGTTCGCTTATTGAGTAGTGTTTGGTTTTAGGGTGGGTTGAAAAACGTTTTCTAAAACTTCTTAGGCAAATAAACAGCAATAGTAAATCTGGCATATATGAGAATATATATATACATATATACAAATATATATATTCTTTTCTTTAAACTCATAAATATAAGCAGTACTTATGAATTCTTCAGTCTACCCCATTAATACCAACCTTCTTATACTTCTTTCCAAATAATACAATTATATTCATTATATAGTATTCATTTAGTTATGCTTACCTGATTTGCATTTCAAAATAAGGTGAAGTCTTTTAAGCCTAAAAAAATTATTTTCTATGATTATTTTTGAAAGAATTAGCAAAAATATATTGTTATCCTTTAAAATCTATGAACATGTTCCTTTCAGCTTATAAGTAAATCATGTATGGTACAATGTACGTAGGTAAAAAGCTTGTATTTTTGGAAATTTTCCTCCCCTTGAATGCTTTTATTTTTTGTTAGTTTTAAGCTAAAACCTCAACTTGACGTCTACAAACAACATTATTACATCATTGCAATAATCTATGTTTGTGGCACTGAGATAAATTGTAGTAGAATTTGAGTCATGACAAGGTATCATGAAAAACTATTCCATGATAAGTAGTATATAAAAATGCAGCTTAAGAAATTTGCTTTATTACACTTACAGTGGTGATAACAACAAGGAAAGGAACTTTTGTCACAACATCAATGGATTTAGTGGATAATGGATTATAAATGTGCCTTTTATGTGATTCTAAAAATTCACCTTCAAAAGTTCATTCCAATTGAACTGGCAGCATTAATTTGATTTAAAAAATCAGTAGATGATATGGCATTAAAGGGCTTAATGTGCACTATTAATTTTCTTCATTGATCTACAATGCTATTGATATTTTAAGTAATTATAAAATAGTGTACATATATAGGAAAATCCAGTAAACAGATTCAAAGACATTACTCTCAAATTTTATTTGAAGAAAATCGACTGCAGCACTTTCAATACTCTTTCTCGTTTTAATGAAGGACTATATTTTATAAATATTTTCCCTTTAGACTTTAAGAGAAAATTACAATTTTCATTAAGTTCTTACTTTTAAATTGGTTGCTCCATTCATGTTTTGTACTTTCTCCTAAAATCATTGTAGGAATATGAAATATTGCTTTCATTTTTACCTGGGATAAAACTGTCTTAGAATGCTGCATTACAATTACTATCCTCTCCCCTAGTAACCCTCAGTGGCTTCCCATGGCCTTTGGAACAACAAAAAACTGTTCTTCCTGAAGCTTAAGGTCCTTCATTAGCTTGCCTTTCTTTCTGACTCTGCCTACCACTGCTTCTTGGTCTCACCAGTCATCTAAAGTCTAATGCATTTTCTAAGCATATTAGGAAGAGCCCTCCCTCTGTTCCCCCAGTTGTCCAGCTCAGTGATGGCCTGCCTCCCTGCTCCTCTCTTCTCACACATGCAGTGGCAAGTTCAATCCAAATCTCTTAAGAAAATAGTCCACAATTCTCTCTGCGGTTTTCTGTGCCTTTTTGGAATTTCCTGTCTTCTTTATATATATGCTTCAGAAGCTAGAGTTTAGTGTTCTGCAGGGCAAGGGTGAAGTTGTGAGACTGAGACTGCTGTGCATTGCCAGATGCTAGCACTGGTCCTACAGATGCTTAAGAGGTGGGTGCTGTTGACACACACCATTTCACAGTGTGAAGTAAAACATCCACCTTAAAACAAATCCTACCATTAATGAAAATTTTGAGTTTGGCAGATGAACATTTTTTCTATTTATTAATAGAATGAATTAAAAATTATTTCATGCATTTTATTATTGTCCATTGTAACATAATTTAATTTTAGATGAATACTAAATGAATATACTGAAATATCACCATGCATAATATTCACTACCATACTTATTGTCATTAATTTTATATAATAATTGAATATTTAAATTAGAAAGTTTGTAGAAATTAATCAAACTCCTCATTTTATGAAGAAGAAAAATGAGATTGAAAAGTTAAGTAATGAAAGAATGATGACAAGGATGTCTACCTCCTTGTAAAAAAATGACCAATGCAAGGGATGGTGAGTTAACAGAAAACTAAAATAAATCATAAAAACAGATAAGATGAATATGCCAAAATGGATTGAAAAATAGTGATATCATTCATGACAATTGAAAAATAGTGATATCATTCATGACTCATTAAGATTCATCAGTATTCATCATCATAATCTTCTCAAGTTTGGAAAGGATAATATAAACCCTGCAAAATTTTATAGGCTAACTCAATAGTGAGTCTTTCCACCAATTTTATTTAAAGAAAAACAGTTTAGATAACCTGAAATCAGAGTGCATTACAAAGTAGAAATACAAAGTGTCTGTGTGAAGTAATGTTGCCTTTATTTACTATTACAAAGTGATTTCCTGTGTTCTCTTTCATTAGATACTTAATCCGACCAGATCCACTGGCCTACCTTCCAAATAATGAACCCAGTCGGAAAAACAGCATCTGCAATGCCACTAATCAAGATTCACGGGAGGAAACTCAACTTTGATAAAGGAAATAAGAGACTTCTTTTTCCTATAAGGATCTTGCTTGAAAGAGCAAAAGTGTTGCAGAAATTAAAAGAAACTAGACTGAAATATATACAATTCTTTCCTACTATAGCAAAATCTATTCTCTTAGAAGTATAGATCGTTTTGAAACTCAATGTACTATTTATTGGTACTTCCCCTGTTAGTATTTAAAAGACAACAATGGAATGAATCTGAAAACCAAAATTAAAACAAAAAAAGATAAATCTGATATTCAACTCTTTGATAATAACTTGAACTGTATGAAGCCAGCTTAACAAAAAATTAAGGTTTTATGAGTTCAATGAAAAATTCTAGTATTTGGTACGTCCCAAAGGACACTGAAGATTGTTACTCCTCTTAAAAAGTAAATGTGTCATAGTATATTCTTTAAACTTGCTGTTTTATAAAATTGAGCTCATCATAAATGTCTAGTCTTCTCTGCCTAGAGATTACCCAACAAACTTGCGTGGCTGATTTTTGTGTAAGAATCATAGTTTGCTTTAGCATACAAATCTTGAAATCATTTTAACCCTTTCCATCTGCCTTTTTCATATGATATATTAGTTTTAGAATTTCAGATGTTCATAGCATGTTAAATTACACAGAAGAAATTAAAACATAAACAAAATATCAAGTACCAAACATTTGATGACCTTATAATCAGCACACATTTTAATGCTAAGAAAAGTATATTAAAAATGAAATGTCTATTATTATTCTTAAAAATGCCTAGCATAAAGAAAACACTTAATACACAATTTTTGAATTAATTTTATTCCAAAAATTGAAATAGTAACTGGATTTCTGAAATATGCAGAAATGATTTTTCATTAGACTCTTGAACTTCAACATTTTTCATATATCTACATAGCTAATTTCATCAGAAAATAATTTAAAGTTGAAGGAAAAATATTTATACTTTTTATGGACTACAGAGACATGTCAAAACCTCAAACATCCTCCAAAAGTCTTTGACACTGAAATAATTGCACTCAAAATAGGCTGTTAAAATTTTTTATTTCAATTTTGCAAATTATCTATATTATTATGTTTGAAATTTGTGAGAAAAGAGAGTTAAAGAACAGGTGATCCTTGTCCTTTTAACAGGAATTTTTCAGAATTTGACTGTTATAAATTTAAATATAAATTGACCCTTGAAGACATTAATGCTTTTATCTGGATTGTTTTTCTTCTCTACATAAATAGAATAAAAAATACAAGAGAAAGCACAGATAGTTTGCTTGGTAGTAGGTGGGTGTTAAGGTGTTACCATGGGATACACTTTGCTAAATTTTTTAATATATTTTTCTTCTAATTGCCTATTTTTAAAAATTCCTAAATTTGACACTGAGTTTCCATTCAGGAATAGGACCTAAATAATAGAAAGGGACATTCTGTCCTTTCTACAAAATAAAGAAGCAGATCAGCTGAAATGAAAATAGAAATTTATTTTTAAAAAGATAAGAAAGCCTAATTTTCCCCTAATAATTACACAGAAGAAAATGTAAAACATCAATATGAAATCAAAGAATATTTTCATTGCATAATTTGACTTCAAATATGATTTTATTTTTTATTTTTTAAATATAATTTACAATACCCATATTTTAGAATGGCAAGAACACCAACAATTCTCCCCAAACACACAGAGGCTCTCTTTATTCTTCTCTAATCAGTCAGAGAAGTAGAATTATAACAAGTTATTTAAAATTGGGAGCATGCCTTAAAACTTAATGATTGTATGCATATATGTGTGTGTGTGTTATAAATGTGACATATATTTGACAAACACACTTATCATATAATTGTTAAAATTGATGGCAGAATTGAACTAACAATGTAATGGAAAAAATAAGGAATATACTGAATACATATTTGCACATTGATAGTCAAGTATGATGTTTCTTTGAGTTGACATTTTTTTACTCCATTATGGTTATTTTTAGGAAAAAATATAAGATTTTACAAATCTTCTATTTCCCCACAAGATCTGAAGTTTAGTATTTTTGCATTTTGACAGTTGTTAAGACTAGGATTTTAAGCTAGGATATAATTATATTTCCTATAAGACTAAACATTTTGTTTGATAAATTTTAAAGTAATTATTTTTTATTATAAACAGTATCCCAAATTTAATATTTGACAGAGTTCATATCAGCTTGCTATAACAATAATAGTTTATTAGTCTTTTTGGTTATTTAAAAAATAATACATGCTATAAAATAATTTTAACAAACTGTTGCCTTTTTAAAATAATTACACTAGCACATGAAAATAAAACATAAAGTCAATAATGTTCCTTGTAGCCCTATGGGAATTGTTTCTGTTTATTGTCTGTGTACCATTTTGCTACCAGTTACATTGAATTGCTTTAAAATAAATAATAAAATTATTTCTGATGATGAAACCTACTTGTGATTTTTGCCGAAACTTCAGTTGTTTAGCAAAGTATGTTTTTGTATATAAAATTATTTCTTGACTTTTATATTTCAAATCCAAAATAAACACCAAAGGAATCCCATGGGAAGAGAGAATAATTAATAAAGCAATAAATAATAAATTACTTTCTATCATAATAGATTCTGCATAGTAATTGTACTATACGAGGAAGAAGAAGTTGGGAAAGGGCAAGAGGGGAAGACAGAGAAAGGAGGAAATGAACAATGAGAAGAAAGAAAGAAGAAAAGAAGGTGATAGGAAACAATACAGGTGCCATACAAGAAATATCTTTTATAAAGCGGAGAATAATATCCCAATATGCTACTTTAAGCTCCAGAAAAGCACTGATTCAGGGGAAAGAAAAATAGTTTTAAATGTAAAAATAGACCTCCTGTTCCAAGTAAATGGAGTAGGCACATTCTCCCTATTCTTCCTAAGATACCTTTGAAACCCTTGAATATTATATTTAAAATACATATAGAAGACTTAACAGTGGAAAGAAGAAGAAAAGCTGAGTAGGTAAATGGAACTTGAGGAACAGCCTGGAGATGAATTCCATGGGTTTCTTTTTGCCTTCCATATATCCGGATCTGGACATTGGGAAACACCAGTAAGCTCAGAGCAAAAAAAAGTCCCTAGAAAAGTCTGATCTCTCCTCCTAAATGACTAGTTCCTGCAGCATGTGCAGTTTCTTACTCTTGATACTTCAGTATGGTGGCTTCTCTAAAGAATAGATGCCAGAATATGTCGTGATCAGCACCCTGGGTCAGAAGATCTCCCCAGCACCCTGTCAGATAGATTTGTAGTAGAGTGTCTGCAGTGAGACACTACTTCATGGATCACTTTCCCTGCACACTAATGGACAGACTTCCAGTAAGTTTTGCCATTGCAGTACCATAATGATTTTGCCAACCTGTGACCCACAGTTATACCATCTCCAATGGCATTTACATTTCAATTCTGTAGTCTTTTCCTGGAACACTTCATCTCGGCCCTGAACATAATAGATATTCCCTATTGCTGCTATTATTCAATTATTTCCAAGTTTTCTTTACATACTACCAACCAATCTGCTATTAATCTGGTGCTATGTTACAGTTAATATCTCATTATATAAGATGTTCTCTGTCCAAATCACTGTGTGGCTTGTGTTTCCAAACTGGACCCTCTCTGATATATGATACATAACCAGCAATTCTTTATATAATCAAACATTAAATAATGACAACATCAAATTCTTATGATTGCATATCAGAGAGACAGACTTTGGGTAAATTCAACACAAGAATAGTACCTACTGGGAAACTTTTTGACAGATAACATACTCATCTCACAGTCATTAGACCACTTGAATTTCATTCTGATCTTTTCTACTCTTTTTTACAGGACTGATCTCTAGTCTGTGTCAACTGGAGAAGGCTAGTGGTCATTAGGCCAACTTTAAGTTTGTAGGTCAACATAAGGTTATAAAAAGTAATTCCTAAAAATAGTATGGACTTATAATTAACCTACATATTATGTTGGAATCTAATGGAATTGTTTTTAATTAAACTTAAAATGTTTTAGTAGAAATAAAACCAATCTATTTTTAAAGGTTAATAATAGAAATCTTTCATGCATTGCACTATAATTAGTCACATGTCAAAGAAAGATATAGCTCCACACAAAGATTTATATATTCTGTTTTTGATCATACACAAAATGCATTTAACTCCAGGGATAGCAGTCTAGATAGCTTTAGACTTGTAATCTGAAAAGGAAGCATTTCTACATTTCCTAGTTTTTGATCCATGACTTGTATATTATTAAACAATCATATGGACTCTTTAAGCCAAATTGTCATTAAAACGCAAACTTTTTTTTTTCCCTCTGAAAATCTTTAATCTGCAAAAGAAAGCCACTGAGACACTGTTACTAGTCGCGAGGTAGATACTGAAATTGAGGTTTATAAATACACCATGCAGCTATACAGACACAATTAAATTATATCACTGAAAGAATAACTATAGAGTTACAAGTGTTTTTATTACTGATTATTGTCACATTTCAAAAATTTCACTAATTTGCATCAAATGTGATGGATTTCAAATTTTAATTGAGAGCACAGAATGAGAACCCAAAAGGTTGTCAGTCTATCACATATTTTCACAAAGAAATGTCTTGTGATGTACATTAGGACAGGTATGGCTATGTACTGTAGTAATAATAGATAAACAAAACAATCTCAAGTGGCTTACTATAAAAGAAATTTATTTCTATATAGAACAATGACCAATACAGGAAATGACTAAAGTTTTAGAATAAAATATTTCACAAATATACATTCATTGGTATAATATTAATATTCAAATCACTGGAGTGATATAACATGGTCACTGCCTTTACTAATAATTCAAATTCAGACACAAAATATGGAAAAAAAACAATAATTACTTGAAAAAATGCTTCAACTTTGTTCTTGGGCCAACTAAGCTATAAATGACTGGATTTTGAAAAGGAAATATGATCATTTTTTTAATGAAAACAAACTGGTTTTTAATGTTTCTGGCAAAAAGCATGCTGTAAAATGACTGACATTCACCCAGGAAAACATGTTGCTGAACATAATTAAGTGGCTGTGCTTGATTTATTATTACTAACTAAAGCAGAAAAATTCTTTATTTTGAAGCACTCAACATCATCCAAGTAATTCTCATTTCTCACTTTAGCCAAATTAAGATTTATCTTCGTTCTAGGCAACTTGTAATTTCATTTGAAGCTAGGGAAAGGTAATCAGTTACCTTTGTGTCACTGTGAAAAACTTGAAAACCCAAGTTAGAGAGAGGATGGTTCTTCAGTCATTTTAGAATATAAAATTTTCAGTACACATATGTTTTAAACAGGAAATATATGTGAAAATTGAAAATGTTCTACCTATTTACCAATATGATTACATTATTTGTTAAACTAAAGTAAAAATCACTTATCTTTTATAACTGAATATGTTCATTTTATTTAATAATATGTTATTGCAAAAGTAGTATCACATTGTAGTCAAAGATTGCTATATATTCTGTCAATTTACTAATAAAAATACAAAAATTTAAAAATCATTTAAAATTTTATTTTGTTAAAATATTATTTTGGGATCTGGGAGCCATGTTCACATTCCTTTCTTGAGTTTTGCTAAAATATTATGAACATATATATGATATTCATATACTTTAAAAAGTGTGTTATTAGGAATCTGCATGAGCAATAGTTTAGTGTTTTGAAGTAGTTCCTGTAATGTTTGTAAAGTTTTTCTTAAGGAGCCATTATTAAAAGATATTGACAAGATTTGCCCTGCCTTATAATTATTGGACTTTGAAAGCAATTTTTTCATATTAAAAGAATCAGATGTCCCTAATATCTTTCAATATTCCCTAAAACCCTCCATTTGTTTACTTTTTTATATAAAACAGACACCAAAGCAATTACCGAATTCATATAACCTTGAAATAACTTAGTGAAGTAATTTAACATCTTTTTGTATCACAGATAGAAGCCAATTTCCATCTGAATTTGAAATCAATTGCTTCTTTGTAACTCATCCAATATCATCATAGAGTAAACTACAGGATACAGATGATGAGCTGGGGTAGGCAATTTGTTTTGTGCATACAATATTGACCACCTCTTTAGACATAATCTGTGTTGCAGCTACCACATCTTGCATCCTGCTATGGTGCACTGAGCTTACATTTAGAGACAGCTACTTGAACCTCAGGCATTCAGGAACTAATTGCAGGGCATTTTGGCCAAATGAAGAGGTGATTGGTCACTGAACATCAACTCCCCTATCCTGTGACTTGGCAGGAACAGTGCTTTGAAAGAAAAAACATAAAGTGCCCATTTCTTACAAACACATTTCTTCTCTTTCAGCCAAAGATGCCCAGTGGTATATTTCTAAACAAAAAAGCATACTCTGTCCCTGAGAAACATTTTGCAACCACATTTTAAATTTTGTTTCTGCTTCATTGACCACACACTGATCATAATACTACTAATAATAGCACAAGTACAAGGAGGGGTTAAGAGGCACTGAAGAAATCCAGGATTTGATAAAATCACACAAAGGGAACTTTTACTT
The DNA here is from genome assembly GCA_004024805.1 of Geosciurus inauris. Lineage (NCBI taxonomy): Eukaryota > Metazoa > Chordata > Mammalia > Rodentia > Sciuridae > Geosciurus > Geosciurus inauris. The sequence goes on along the minus strand of PVHX01000209.1, from coordinate 43,100 downwards.
ATTATTAGTGAAGGCATTGTGAGGCTTTCCTTGAAAAAGTACAATCTGCAAATGAATTTTGTAGGAGAAAATCACAATATATGTGGATACTCTAAATTTGTTTTGTGGAAATTGATAGATATATATGCTCATGAACTAAAAAATGGTTAACATGGAGCCCTCAGATGCTCAAAAGGAGGTCTCTGTTGAAAATTACTAAAACATCTAGTTGATAGAGCTATTGTTCATCACACCAACCAGATTGCCATCTTCTCACAGAATAGAAACTCAAGACTATTATTCTTTTATAGTAGCACAGAAAGAAAAAAGATCCTTGGATATCCAAAGGGCAAATATGAGGCCCATTTTGTATTTTCCTCTTCTCTTTCACTACTGCTTCTATCTATCACATCATTCATGGGTCTTTCATTCTACTTCCTAAAAGTCTCTCAAATCCTCCATTCTCACAGCCTTCTTAGACCAGGGATTCAGATATTAGCATATTCCTGAGCTATTGGGTTTCCCAAACTCAATCTTTCCCTCCTCATTTTTTCCCCTAGATTATGGTCAGAAATTTTCTTTCAAGATTTACATTTTCCCAGTTAAAATCATCCAAAGAATCCTCATGATTCTTAGAATAAGGACCAGAATAATAAGCAGGCCTCATAGCAGGCATGATCTAACCCATGCCTTTACCTCTACCATCTTATCTCTTTTTAATTGTGTTTCACTCACAGTGCGCTGTTTCGTAATTGTCAAGTATGCCTCATCTCCTCTGTGAAGACACACATATGCGATTTCTTCAGCCTCTTAGCTTTGGCTATCTGATTTCTACTTACTCTAGATACTCATTCAGTTATGCAAAATATATTTAGAAATCCATCCTTGAAAAAAGTAATGAAAATAACTTTTTCAAGTAACTTCTTACAATGTCTTATTACTTATTACTAATAATAATACGTAAAAATGTCCTTTATAAAATCTTATATAGTCCCAGACGTTGTCACTACCTCTTATCCCTCCTTGTACGTATGCTGCTATTAGCAAGATTGTGATCTAGTATTTGATCAATCAAGAAGAAATAATATTTAAATTGTGGTGGCAAAAAATTTCTCAGGGGGATAATACACTTTTTGTTTATAAATGTAACTGAAAGAGAGGTTTCTATGGAAACAATCTGAATGGACTAAGGTTAGATAGATGATAGATTAACCAGACTTCAAAAGATTACAGGAGCGAGCTTGGTTGTAAACAGAGGATCAAGTTCAGTGAGGAGTTCCCTGTGAGATAGGAGAGACTCTGCAAGGGACATATCCCAGGTTGCAGAGCTGTGGAGTAGCTTTGACTAGAAAAATTTTCAGTGTCAGGGATGGTAAAGTGACATTTTAAGAAAGGAATGATCAATTGTTTTGAAGTTTCTGCACCCTGTCACACTTCAACACACATGGTTTTTCCTCCCTTAATTTTACAAATTTTATTACTTAAATGATCTTCTGTAGTTGGTATTTGGAGAACAAAGCAGTCTTCTTGGTGTTCAACAGTCACTCAGTGGCTCAAGGCAAACCTGACAATGATGAGAAGGAACAGGGGAGGTAGAGAAAGCAGTTCTGGTCTGGGGCTATGGCTCAGTTGGTGGAGTGCTTGCCTCACATGCACATGGCCATGGATTCAATTAGCAGCACAAAAAAGAAAAAAAAAAAATGGTGGCTTCCAGGTACATAACTCAGATGCACAGAGACCATTTTAAGATAATCAATGAAGAAAAGATAGAGAAACTAATAACTAAGGCACATTTGTTTATATAACAGTTGCCTTCCAGCTCCAGATTATTGACTTTGGGAACTATTTATTTTAACAGATATTACCTTACAAACTATAGATACTCTGGTATACTTAATATTTCAGAAACTATATCCTATAAACTAATTGCATTATTTTAAAAAATGCAGTCTTCTAATTTCTCATGTATAGGTGTATTCCAGTTGCACCAAAGGAAAGAATAATAATGCATGTAGAGGTATAAATTGGGAAGAGAAGTAAGAACATGATTTTACTTCAAAAGCCTTTTTCCTCCCAAGTCACAAACTGCAGTTTAGAGAACAAAGAAAAATCAGTCCACTGGTTTCAATGCCAGTAGATAGAGAGGAAAATGATCGAATTCAAAGTTTTTTCAGTTCTAGCGTTTTTTCAGTTCTAACATAAAAGAAATCACTAACGTGAATGTGCAAAATTAAGTGGAACAAAGGCAGAGGATGCAAGTCTCATTAATTTTACACATTTAATTGCCTAATTCTCTTTCCATTTCAATCTCTATATCAGCCAATGGGATTTTTTGGCTTGTCAAATATGTGTGTGTGTGTGTGTGTGTGTGTGTGTATCTATATGTATATATTATTTATATATATACATATAACTGATCAGAACAAAAGAAAAGCTAAATAAAAAGCAAATAAGGATCAGAAATCTTCATTTCATTATTTATTTCATTATGAAAAAGTGGAATAAAATAGGTCCACAGGTCCATTTTTCTGTCTATTTAGTCCTATCACTCTCAAAATTTTAAATTCTCAGGCCCTGAAGCCAGGATAGCGTTATTACAAAGCACGTGAACACACTCTTCCCTATAGTGTATACAGTGTGCCTGTGTGTTTTGTGTGAATGTGTGAGTGGCATTTCAATGTCTGATCTTCCTGTTATAATTTTTAAAATACTTATAGAATTAGTGAAATGCAATTCCCTGCCTCCACTATGAAAAATAAAGGTAGAAATTTCTCACTTTCTACTTTCAGTGGTATAGGCTTGTTCTCCCTTAAGACTGCAATCAGAAGCTCAAAAAGTGAAGAGGAAAGAGTGTTTTGAATTGATGAGTGTCACCTTACAGAAGCAGTAGTGATGCTCACTTGTGGCATCCAGCAAAACAAAACAAAACGTCTAGCAGTGGATGTAGTATTCATTCACAGTAATATTCTGGTTATAATTTTTTTCCTGTCAAATTTCAAAATCAACATTAATTCTTGCCTGCTTTTCATACTTGCCTCTCTATCTCCAGTAGACAGTGTAATTTCCTGTATCTTCATAAAAATTCTCCTTTGCATGAAAGAAATATGATTTGGTTGTTTCAAACAAGTGTAGCAGACTTTTTTTTTTTTTTTTTTTTTGCAAAAGTAGCCATAATAATCTTACTTTTAGTATTCACATAATTGGGTGGCTCCATCCTATACTGTGCCTCTCTCACTGTTATTGCTTCAGCTGATGGGACAATACCAAGGAAGATGAAAGTAGAATTCATGAAAGGACTTGTGTATTGAAACTCAGATTCTTTTGCTTCTCTTTAAGGTCCCAAAAGCATTGTGTAAAGAATCCTGAAGAATGTGAAATCACACACAAGGCAGAAAATGTTTCCAGCTAAGACCCCTAGACGGAGCATCTTGCCAAACAATCTAGTGAGGATGCCTTAAAACACCTTATATTAGCTAATTTTCCAAGTGATCCCAGAAATCATCTAAGACTGCTCCAGACCAGCAAAACCACCAGCTACCCAACAGAAGCAAAAAACAATAAATTTTTAAAATGTCCGGTTATGAAGTTTGGGGCTAATGTGTTTCATAAGAAAAGCCAATGACTACATCAAGAATTGATTAACACATCCTTTTCAAAGAGAAAATAAAGATTTTTCTAATTTACTCATCCAGCTCCAAATCCAGGGTCTCTGCATTATGTTTGTGCCATCTTTAGTTTCTTTGTTCAGGTACTAAAGTCACTAAACCAGAAACCCTAGAAATAATAAAAAAGAAAATAATTCTTTCTTTTCCCTCTCTTTCTATATTAAAAAATGTGTCATTCCATCCAATATTGAAAAAATACTAATTTGAGCTCCATCTCTAGAAGTGAAAGTGGGGTTCTCTGACTGTAGTAGAAATAGAATCATTGGCTACTGGTTCACAGGTCATATTATTTTCCAAGAATGCACTCAAAATTTGAAAGATACAGTCTCTGTAATGCTCTGCCTGAATATTCAATATCTAATCTACAGTTCTTTATGGCCAGAGATTCTGGGTCACAAGGACCTGATAATAGCAAGAAACATAGAAATTGGCCTGATGTACTGGTCTAGATTATGTCTTTCCAAAATTTCTGTTGGTCCAGAACCTGTGAATGTGAATTATTTGGAAATAGGGTCTTTGTATATTAGTCAAGTTAAAATGGAGTCATTTAGGATTAGGGTGAGCTCCAAATATTAGAGAACTGGTGTCCTTTTCCAAAGAGATTTATTCAAATACAGAGGCATGCATTGAGAATTTCAGGTTATGATGAAGACAGTGATTAGAGAGATGCAGCTGAGATTAGACCAGGACTGCAGGCAACCAACAGATGTTAGGAGATAGGCATGGAACACATTCTCCTCCAAGGCTCCAGGAAGAATGGACCTGGATAACAGCTTGATTTCAGATTTCTAGCCTTCACAATTCTGAGAAAATAAATTTCTGTTGTTTTTAAACCACTAAATGTGTAATAATTTGTTGAATCACCACAAGGACACTAATATACCTACCATGTTAATTTACTTGGGATAAATGTCCTAGAGACTGTGGGGGACACCCAGATAATAATAGCAAGCAAAATAAATTCAAAGTACTTGAACTAGATCACCGGACACTGTGAAATAATAATCACTGGATTGTCACTGAATTGTTTCAGGGTCCCATTGGGCTAATAATAAGGCATGCTATGGCTGGAAATCCAATTTGCTCCCTAATTCCGAGTGTAATAGAAATGACATTACTCAGAGGAATAAGGACTCTTTTATTCAAAGCATTTGGTTGGTTGTAAAATCTCCTTCACATATGAGAGTAGATTAAAGGTCAAGGATGCTCATAGTTATTTGACTCAGGTTCAAATCAAGTAAAATGTTGATGGGTTGCTTATCAATTTTATTCCCAGGAAGACAGGATTAATTTAACCACTGCCAGTGAAATTTTATCAAAGAGCAGATCATCACATCAATCTTGATGCCTTTGAAGGTAACCATAGCAACTTTCCTTGAGAGGTAAAGAGCTGATACCTGATCCTGCCACCTTGGAGTTCCTCCTATTCCTGCACACATCACTGAATTTGCAGGCTTCTCAGCTACACTCTGGTCATAGAGAACAGAAATAAAGGGCTAGTGAGATTTAGACATTAAACTCTTTGTTTGGTAATGTGGATCATAACTTTAGCCCAGTGGGTTTCATTGTTGTTGCAAGTTAGAATTACCTGGGGAACTTGTTAAAAATATCAATTTTGTCCTCATTCCAAACCAATTAAATCACAATCTGAGGCAAAAGCCCAGGCATTCATACATTTCTTTTAAGGCTCTTTAAGTCATTTTGATGTATGACCAGAAATGACTCCTCCAAATTTGTATTTATGTATTCTAGTCAAGCACTCTACCACAGAGCTATACCCTTAGCCCCTATTTCTTGTTATTCTAAAGGACTATTTCAGAATCCCTTCCTAAAGTTCTATCTTCTCCCATATCCTTAGTTCCAGCAGAGGACCCTGTATCCTATTTAACTGAAAACGTCATCAGAATAAACCTTCCTAGATGTCCCACTTACATATCTATTATAATGTTTACTTCTGTGCTCTATGTTTCTTTTACAAGGGATGAGCTATCTGTTCTGCCATTTGTTCAGATCATGACTTTATTTTAATATTACATTGCCTCCTGGATTCTACTCAAAAATATTTCAATTGTTTTTTTCATTTTCTACCAAATTATTCCCACCAATATGCAGCATATGCTATTATTCTCCCAGGTATATCTATATCTATGTATGCATTAGTGTCTGTAGATCTTTACCTATAGATCTAAAGACTTCTTGATTTAAATTACTTATTTAGCTACTGCTCCATTCTTTTGAGAAAGTTGCTTATATTGTCGTCAATTCCTCTGCATCCATTTCTCTTAAACTATTCTTAAATCTTTTCCTCCCACTACTGCATTTTTATTGGTCAAAGACACACTTTATCTTTGCATTGATGAATTAAAAAGTCAATATGCAGCCTTCGTCTTGACCTACAAGCCAGCAGCATTTGAAAGATGATTTCTCCTTTCTTCGCTGTTCTGTGATATGGCACTAAATGTCTCCTTCTCTCAAGGACAACTGTTCCTAAGATCCTTCTTCCTAGCTTTATCACTATGGTGAAAAAATCCTTTTATGTAATTCTAATAAGAAACATGTTAGGAATAACAGTGAATTTTTTGACTTGGAAATTATCCTTAAACACTTACTATTTATTAATAGTTCAAGTAAGCCAGGCGCGGTGGCACAAGCCTGTAATCCCAGCGCTTAGGGAGGCTGAGACAGTAGAATCACAAGTTCAAAGCCAGCCTCAGCAACGGCGAGGTGCTAAGCAACTCAGTGAGACCCTGTCTCTACATAAAACACAAAATAGGGCTGGGGATGTGGCTCAGTGGTCGAGTGCCCCTGAGTTCAATCTCCAGTACAAAAAAAAAAAAAAAAAAAAAAGAGTTCAAGTGAAGAAAAGCAATTCTAGCGAGGGAGAGTGCTATATACATAACTGAGAGATGCTAAAAGGCTTGCAATATATTCTAAGGGAACTGAGAATTCCTAGGACTACAAAATGCTTAAATATTTTGAAGTAATATTATAAGTACAACTTTACTGATACACTAAAATTATACTTTAATAATGCTTAAAATAATGATGTAGAGGTAAATCTAGTAACTATAGTGTAGAGGTAACAGCTCCTTTGATAAATGAAAGTAAATATTTTAAGTTGCTTCTCCTAATCATAAAAATATCTGTGATTTCTTTATTGAAAATCTGTAGTAACTAACAACAAATCTGGGTTTTGTCTATATTTATTGACTATAATGTTTTAAAAAATAAAATTATGACTTCCATGCAAACATAAAATGAAGAAATATTTTATTCACCCAGCTAATTAATGAGGAAAATAATAGGATGTTAATAAACAAATCAGGGAGTATCTTAAAAACTGAGACATTTATGAGAAAATCTAATACCTGGGTTAGATATAAACCTGGTTATTTCCTTTAGCGCTATAAGTCTATGGGGCAATCTATTCAACCCTACATAGATTATTTATATCTTTATCACATAAAGCTCTACAATTAAAAATATGTACAATTGAATCCTGGGAGCCTAAAATGAACTAAAAACCTATACAATCTTTTGGTGGCCTCTGCTCCTACATGGCACTGAAAAGAAATTCTGCTTAACTTTTTGACTTATTTCCAAGTTCTGAAATTTTTATACATATGCATACTTTAAAAATGTTCAATTTCAATTGAACATGAGATTATTTTTTTCCCAATCCAGTTTGCAGGGATCCCTGATTCCTATCCACAGCTGAACACTAGAACTATAGCCACAACACAGGCTTGTTATGCTAGAAAGGATTAACTCAGCAGAAAGGGGCTACCCAGAGCTTGTACCTCTTTCCAGCAAGAGCCAGTTGCTGGGAATACTGCTTGGCTATTCCTGAGTGATGAGCTCTGAGTCCTTCGAATAATATACTTGATTAGATTTTTTTTTTTTTTTTTGGTACTGGGGATTGAACTCAGGGGACTTGAACTCTGAGGCACATCCCCAGCCCTATTTTTGTGTTTTATGTAGAGACAGGGTCTCCCTGAGTTGCTTAGCGCCTCACTGTTGCTGAGGCTGGCTTTGAACTTGTGATTCTCATGTCTCAGCCTCCCTAAGTGTTGGGATTACAGGCATGTGCCATTGTGCCCGGCTGATTAGATATTTTATTTGTGTGAGGCCTCAGGGCATTCTTTATCAGTTTGATAGTGTATGCTAACTAATGTAATTTAGGATGTTTACTTTTGCTCTGGGGTTCTAGAGTTTGAGTGGTTGAAGTCATTAATATTGGTGCTGCATGCTGGTGTGACTGATCCCAATAAAACCACTGGATGCCAAGGCTCAGATAAGCTTCCTTGGTTGGCAGTCCATCCAATATGATGTCACACACCGCTGGGGTGAGAATTATGCACATTTGTATAATTTCACCTAGAAACTTGTACCTCATTTCTTCTGGGCTTTGCCCTATGTACCTTTCCCTTTGTTAATTTTAATCTGTACCCTTCCATAGCAATAAAACATAACCATAACTATAATCACATGTAAGTCTTGTGAGTTCTTCTAACAAGTCAGCAAATCTTGGTGGCCTTGCAGATTCCTAAAAGAGTTGTATAGAATAATCAAAGGTACAATGATGTAAGGCATTTGAACAGATAACTTGCCAGATCACAGAAAGTGCTAGCATGTATGTGTACTACTCTTTAGCATTCCTTGGCATACTTGATTGGGTTTAAGATGGAGCCCCAGACACCTTCCCCACCCATATTCCCAAAACTATCATCCAAGCCTCCATTATTGACTTTAGACTACCAACACAAATCTAACTCTGACGTTTATTCTTGTTTATATTAGTAACTACTTTTTACTTCTCAACTATAGTTGTTTAATACAGTTCTATTTCTTATGTTGCTTTTTGGTATGAGACCAATGCCTATAATTTGCTCATGATTTGGTAGAAACATACAATTAAATCTACTGTTGGGCTTGTACACACTTTCTTTTGAATGCTGCCCAAATTACTTTGATCCTAGTTTTTTTGGGGGAGGTGGAGTGGGTATCAGGGGTTGAACTCAGGGACACTCAACCACTGAGCCTCATCCCGAGCCCTATTTTGTATTTTATTTAGAGACAGGGTCTCACTGAGTTTCTTAGCCTCTCACTTTTGCTGAGGCTGCTTTGAACTCGTAATCCTCCTGGCTCAGCCTCCCAAACTGCTGGAATTACAGGTATGTGACACCATACCAGGCTTGATCCTAGTTTTTTAAATAAAATTCATTTGGTTTTCTTTCTAAGTAATTGAACTCAACCACTTAGTGACTTTTTAGATGACACACAAATAAATAGGTCAGAAATATAAACACCAAATTACATTATACTCAGAGTATCTTGTCTCCATGGAAATCATTAGATATGTTTAACAAGAATAAGCTTGGTAACTATACTTTCACAGCAATGGATTTTAACAAAGAGTTAGGAAGTATACAATGCATGTTCAGAAGCTAATGTTACAGATTTATAGTCAGAATAATTAGGTACAATCTCCATACTGTACTTTGTAGTTAGATTTACTTGTAAATCTCTATTGTATAAATGTTATTTATTTTCATTGCACCATTTTGATGTATGATGCTAAAAGAATATCCAAAAATCATATCAGAGTACCTTGACCAAATGGAGATTGTTGGGTTTTCTAACTTATATTGGGGTTGTGGAGAAAAAAATTCCATTGCCTACTCTCATAAATTGGAAAATAATCTCAATGAAATGACACCTGTTTTAGGGATAGTTTCTGATGTAACTGGGGTTCATTCTGGCACATCAAATCTTAAGTAATGTGAATTATTCATATAATTTAATTCAAAAAGAGAAAAACTTAGCCAAATTGTAAATTTTAAAACTTTAGAAATAAAAGAGAAACTTTGGACTTCTGTCTTCTGTCCCCCACTTTCTTATTTGACAAATTATGAGAGATCAAAAAGGGAGGAAACTTATATATTATGGTTTAAAAAGTAGTAGGTGAATTGGACAATGATTTTAAGGCCATAGAACTCCATGGTTGAAAGAGTTTAATGAGATTATTCAGATGGTTCAAAGTATTTTATATATAATTCACAAACTACCTTAGGAGTAGTAAAACCCTTATAGATTTGTCTGAAATCTTCGATATTGCTAAAAAGATATGTGAACCAAATGACAAATCATGGAGTTATCAGTGTGCCAGCGACCGAGGTTCTTAATATTAAAATTGCCTTGCATTAATTTATTTTGACCTCTTGGTTTCTGGGATAACCAAGCAAACTACAAGATCTGACTGCAGGTATTCTTTTATTATCTGTCTGTATTACATTGATTAAATGTGTGATCTTCACATTTTCAAATATAGTTACACAGCTGCAATTCCATAAAAATGATCCAATAAATGTATCTGAAAAAAAGAAAAAGGAAATTCTACATGACAGAAACATTGGAAAAATTGCCATCAGTGACACATGGAACAGCAGTGCAGATACAAATTGTTCATATCCCCAGGTGATAAAGGTACCTTCTCTCCACTAGGCTAAGAATAACCAAAGAAGAGATGATGAACTAAAATCAGAAATTTTTCTATTGTTCTACTATGGAATTCTAAGCCAAATATATTTTCCTGTCTCTCAGCTGAATGACTCTAGTACATAGCACATTTCCCCTTTTATGTGTTAGACAAAATTGATAGTAGGCAAAATCCACTTAGATTTTTTTACTCTAGGAAATGTTTACTCCTAAAAGATATGGCTGTGAACTAACCTCAGCAACTGAGGTTATCAATACTTACTTCAAGACTCTTAGCTTTCTTTGCCCAACAATATGAAATTTTATTTCATAATCTTTGCCTAGTTTCATTCAGTTTCCTGCCTTGGAAAACCATCTTATATCATCTGACCCAGGCCTGAAGATGGGACTTCTCTCTTTTGAGACATCCTGTTCTGCTGCAGCGGTATCCTCCCACACTGTAGTAAAGTCTGATAAACAGGTTTGCTTGCCAAGCATCATTGTGGATTTTTCTAGCAGATATTTTGGGAAGTGCACAGCTGACAGAATATACTTGAATTCTTTTCCCTTTATCATCTATGGCTATTTGTTAGTTACATTATCTCTTGTTTCCTTTAGTATAATTTTAGATAAATGTGAATTTTTTTGTTTTTTAACTTGCTAAATTCAGTGTATTTTGAATTCCACTAATAAAGATATAAAGTTCCTATTAATAATGAAATGGTGATAAATGCATGATTTTTGCCCATTTGCCCATTCATGTTTTCTATTTTTTAAAACTTCTTTCAATATTTGTCAATACATATATTTATCTTTCTTCAGTTATTTTATCTTGGTTTTAGAAATAAATGCTTATTTTCCATTTTTATTTCCTTTTGCATGGCCTTTTTGCCCCCCAGCAATTGATTGGTTGGATTTTTCAAATACAGGATAGTTTTAATTTAGAACAATTTTGCTTTACTTCTGCGTCCAGATCTTTCACTGGGTCTCACTAGTACTATTTTATGTTTGAAAATATCTGGTATTGGCTTTAGATTTGAATGACAACTTTGTGGATTCTACAGACATTAATTTTTAAAAATAAGTATTTATCATTTCTGCATTGCTCTTTATTTTCCCAAGAATTTTGTGGAAATTGGCCTATTACATCCTGGCACTGGAAGTATTGATGAAAAAAATATGAAAGCCTGAGGCCAGCCTGATATTTTAAATCTTTTTGTGTAAGAACCATGATATTTTTGCTAAGATGTCTCAAAACCCTTTATCTTTGAAGTTCAGTAACTTCATTACCATATGCCTGAGCATATTTTTCTGTATCAATTCTTTTCATGAAGCACTGCATGATCTTACATTTGGGAGATTTGCTTTTCCTTTCTTTTGGAAAAAAAGATCCATTACCTTGAATTCTTGTTTTTGTTCTATTTGTATACTTTTACTTTTTCTTCTCTACCTTAAGAAATAAAATGAGATTATTCTAATTCATAGCATCTTTTCTATCATGTATGCTGTGTGTATTCTTAATTTTCTTTCATGTAAATTCAATGTTTCACATTCATTTCCTCTGAATTCAAAATGTTTTTCTTCTTGTTTTTCTTTTGTAGTAGTTGGGATTAAGTCCAGGGGTGCTTTCCCACTTACCTACATCCCCAGTCCTTTTTATTTTTATCTTGAGAAAAGCTTGCACTAAGTTGCTGAGGCTGGCTTCAAACTTGTGATCCTCCTGTCTCAGCTTCCCAAGTCACTAGGATTACAGGCAACAGCAGACCCAAAGTGATTTTCTTATTCTTTCCTCCAGATAACTAATTTAGTCTTTCTGTGTCTTTTTCTCTTCACTTTTCCACTTTATTATTATTCATAATTTCTTTTGGAGAATATTGATCCTTTCCCAGTGAATTCTTTCCTAGTGACAATAGACCGCGAAGGAAGAAGCCAAACATTAATCCTTTCCCAATGCAGTTCAATGACCCCTGGAGGGAAAAGATAAGCACTGGACCCCCCATTCTTGCCCAGTTAAAATAAGTTTAAAATTCTCACAACCTGTTTCCTGAGTGTCCAAACTGACACATTCTGTCAATGATTAAGTCACTTCTCAGTGTAACTTCTAAAAACCTAGGCTCCTCTTATAACGGGGGGCCATCTCCTTCCCAGAAAATGAGCCCCTCTGGTACCTGACTCCACTGCTGAATAAAAGGCATTGCTAATGCATGAAGTCTGCTCCTGTCCTGGTAAGTTATGCTTTCATTATGATACCAAAACCATTTTAGTTATTTTTGCTTACAGTAGGTAGAATTTTCATGAGTCCATTAATTATCAGATGAAATTGATCTACACTTACACATAATGTTTAAGGACTATTATCTATCCTGTAGCCTGAGGATGTGAGAAGAAAGGGAAGCTAACTGAACTTCTTTGTGTATTAAACCTAGCCTCTGTCCTCTTTTTTATTTAAATTAAAAAAAATATTTTTTAGCTATAGATGGACACAATATCTTTATTTATTTTTATGTGATGCTGAGGATCGAACCCAGTGCTTCACGCATGCAAGGCAAGTGCTCCACCACTGAGTCACAATCTCAACCCCCTCTGTCCTCTTTTTTACTAAAAAATACAATATCCTCTTTAAGGGTTCACATTTATCTGTTTATTTTACCAACTCAAGTATATCTTCTACCCACAAGACTGGGGAGGTTCTTTAGATAGAAATCATATTATTGATTATGTCAAATACCATTAAAAGTTTAAATATGATGCAAACCAAGAATTTAGCTTGTAGAGGTCACTGGTGATCTTGTTCGAATAATTTTAGTGCAAACTTTCTTTTTGAAATTCCCACTAATTCCATGATGGTAACAACCTTTCAATTTGCTTTGCCTCCGCAACCACCACTTATACATTTCTTTTGCTTGATTCTCTTCTTCTCACATGTCGTCTCTAAACGACAAGGATTTTTGTTTGTTTTGTATCCTGTCACTGATGTAGTAGAGATGCTAAAATAATTTGTTGAATAAATCAAATGAACATTAATCACTATTTTTTGGTTCATTAATATCCATGTGTCATCTCTTCCATATGTTTATGAAATCATTTTTACCTATTATTAATTATCTTTAATTTTAGGATTGTAAAAATACTTAAGGCTGAGAAAGGTAGAAATTAAGGAAAGATAAAATTGAGTTAATGTAAATAAGCCTTGCTCTTACAATGCTACTTTGCCTTTAGTATCTCCAAAACTGAAGAGGAGGAAAACTGTCTAAAATCATAATTAAATATTTTGTGATTTTTATTCAGTTGAAACTTCATATATAATGAAACAGACATCACTTAAACTTTAAAAGGTATCAGAGCTCTAAATTAAACATTTAGTTTTGTTTAGTGTTTATTTTTGCTTACAAAAACATGTTCATTTACTTACAAATGAATCTGTGGATTAAATTCTCCTAACTCAATCTGCTAAATCTGCTCCTGACAGACAGAAGTCAGATCAGGTCTACACCGTGCCTCTATATTCTTGAGTTTTCCTTTAGGGTTAATTGTGGCTCTTCCTGGTCACAAGCGACTTCATTGCTGAGTGAATATACAAATGCCTGTGGTAGCTATTAAGCTTTTCACCATTTTTATTAATAGCAATTTGATTTGCTTTTTCTGCAGATTCTAAGAAATACAGAAGAATTGACTAACGAATAGAAAACACATTGTAACAGTGGTCCTCCTTAGAGTAGACTCAATTAAAAATAGTTTTCAGAGTATATGCTAGGGCATCATTGATCCATAACTTGTCTAGGTTTATTGACTTATTTTTATCTCTTTATCTCTCTCTCTTTTGCTTTCTACAGGGATTTGCAGAAGCATATAAGTAAAGGTAAATTCAAATTATGATTTGAAACTGGACAATTTACTTCTTAAGGAAAAGACAATAGCGACCTTAATGGCAATATTTCAGGATACTAATGAGTCCCAGGTACTAATCTGTTAATAGGTTTCTGCTTTCAAGGTCTTTTAGAATAAGTGATACAGGTTTATCAGTTACAAATATGTATCAATTACATAGCTATCTGTGAATATAATAACACTGAGAGTGCTCAAGTCTAATTAAGAATATGCATCAACACAGTAGAAAAAATAAAAACCTTGGAAGAAACTACACAGAAAGGATCGCTGGAGAGATCAGCATAGCTGAGACTTCTGGAGATGGCTAGGAATAAAATAGGTGTCAGTATCAGCCATGTGTCCAGTGAGGACACAATCCCCACTGATCAGTTCTACAGAGAAGTGTGACTTTGTCTCTAAGGATCCTAGCAACCCATGTGGCCACCACAGACTTCTATAGCTTTCACAGCATAGGTGCCCTCAGAGTTCATGGGTATGGATATAGCAGTGTCCTTGCTCTGCAAAGGACACTGGCACCTTTTGTCACTGAAGTAATAATTGACCATTACCATAACAGAGCCCTTCGAAGAAGGGGAGGAATAGCAGCATTTCCCAAGTAGGAACCGCTGTTGTACTGCACTGGAAGAGCAACCACCTCCCCCTAATTCCAAGCATGTTTTAAACATGAAAATCATGGTCACTGCACATTTGCTCGAATCCCATATCCCAGGTACATTGCCACTTTGTAAGTAATTACATTCACTGATTGAAGCCACCACCACAGCAAGCTAGCCTGCTCTCACATCTCACAGTTGTTTAGCTTGCTATTTTCCCATACTCCACATGCTGGCTCTGTGGCCACATCTTAAGTATGATGTATCAGTCATTAGTTCCACTGCCAACAAGAGCATGTCGACAAACCAGACCTGTTATCAAGAGGGATCTTCATCCCTAGAGGAGAAAAAGAAATCAGTTACCATCAAAGACTTCAACAGCCCTTGATGTTTGTTGTGTACATCCTCAGCCCTGGCTGCTGAGGGTGCCTGCAATCTTTACTGGTATTAATCTCATTTTATAGAGCTTCATGGAGACCACCATCCCTTAGATAAAACTGCCCCTTCCTCCCCAGTCCTCACACCTACCTGCAGGTAAAGGTCTTTGTCCACTGAAATCAGTCTGTAAAGTCTGAAAGAGGTGATTGCTCAATTAAATATGAATTTATCAATGCAAAACATGTAAAACATACACAAATACACACACTCTTTGTCACACAAAGTGATACCACCAAAGCAACATAATGTTTTAATAAACAACATCAAAGAAATAGAGAACTAAAAATTGCCTGACAAAAAATTAAAATTAATTTCAAGTGTGATGTAAGAGAACAACCAAAAATAATTCAACAATACTAGAAAAACAATTCATGAAGAAAATGAGGATTTCATTGAAAACATCAGAAATTGTGGAGATGAAGAACACAATGAACAAAATGAAAAAAGCAATAGGAAAAAAATGCTTTATACAGAAAAGTTTTTCCTTCAGAATAAAGTACAGAAAAGACTTTACCAGATGAACACTGGGGGAATTTATCACCACTATATCTTACAAGATCTGCTTAAGAGAGTTCTTCAATCTAAAAAAAAAAATACACTAATTAGTCACCTGAAAATATATGAAAGTATAGAACTCGAAAGTAAGTATGTAGTCAAATTTTGAATATTCTGATACTCTAATGGTGGGGTATAAATCACTTATAACTTTAGTATATAGTTTAGAAGACAAAAGGTAAAAGAATAACTATAACTATGATAATTTATTAATGGATATACAATATAAAAAGATGTTAACTGTGGCATCAAAAACACAAAATGGGGGGTGGATTAAAAATACGAAGCTTTCATATGAAGCTTTCAAACAATTGAAATTCAATTGTTTCCAGCTTAAAATAGATTGTTATAGCTGTTTTATGTTAGTGCCATGGTAAACAAAACAGCAAAACCTTTTATCCGATACACATAAGATAATGCGAAAGGAATCAAACCACACTGCTATAGAAAACTATCAAATCATGGGCTGGGGATATAGCTCAGTTGATAGAGTGCTTGCCTCACATGCACAAGGCCCTGGGTTCAATGCCTAGAATCACAAAAAACAAAACAAACAAAAAAACACCCACTATCAAATCACAAAGGAAGAAGCAAGAGAGGAAAATAGAATAGGTATAATATAAAAACATAATTAACTAAATATCAAAAGGAATTCCTTACCTATTATTAATTATCTTGCATATGAAGGGATTAAATTCTTCAACTAAAAGACATAGAGTGGCTACTGGTTTAACGAACAAGTTCCAACTCTATGCTGCCTACAGGAGACAGCAGTTCTGGAGATACATGTAGATTGAAAGCAAAGAGATGGAAAAAATATTCTGTGTAAACACAAACCAAAAGAGAGCAGGGATTTATAGTCATTCTTACATTAGATAAAATAAACTTTAAATTAATAGCATTAAAAAGAGATAAAGAAGGGCATTATGTAATAATAATAGGGTCATTTCATCAGAAAGCTATAACAATTGTAAATTTCTATGTACCCAGTATTGGAGCATCTAAATATATAAAGCAAATGCAAATAAATGTGGAGAGACCAATACAATACAATACAATACTTGTAGGGCACTTTGATATGTCATTTTCAACAATGAAAACATAATATAGAAAAAATCAATAAGCAAACATTTAACTCAGACTATACTTTGAGAACAAATAGATCTAACAGACATGCAGAACATTCCACCCAACAGCAGAAAGATACACATTCTTCTCAAGTGCACAAGGTATATTTTTCCACCACTATTCATCATTTTACATGTGTTAATATGTCTTCTAGAGAATCAATACACAGAGACAAGACAAACAATAAACACACCACAGTTAGGCTAGAGATCTCGAGGCTATAATGCCTTTGTGGCCACTTAATATTAGGGTGATTTCATGAGCTCTTACCTGAAACCTGAACCAGACCAGATGGAGTCCACCTGCGTCCCGTGTGGAGTCCTGACTCAGGGCAACGTGCTGCGTCCAGCTTGGCCCTCGAGTCCCTAGTGATATACCAATACAGATTTGACCTATTCCTTAAGGGGCATTAATTCTCAGTAGAGAGGATCAATTCCCCATTCCACACTCCCGGGAAGGAGAGCGGGTGGAGCAACTGGGAAGAGGGCTTCCTGGCCAATGCACCAAATGTTGCATCCAACCCGCACCTCTCCCCAAGAAGTGCAGCCCAGACAACTCTGCAGAAGCAGCAAAGTTTATTGAGGAAATAGGCACACAGGCCAATCGATTGGGGTCAGCTCTCCTTTCCTTCAGAGAGTGACCCTGAAGCGAGGGTTTCAGAGGTTATTATAGGATTGGCTAGCTACATGACTCAGAAAAACATGATTTGGCCAATATTCAATCTATAGTTATTTACAGTTCAACCGTGACAGCGCCTCCTATGTCCCCTTTCAGTTCCTGGAACTTTAGGTAACTGGCCAGGGGGTCTGGCCCACCCTGTGGTTTTGCTCCCCGCATCTGTGAGAAGCAAGCATAGCAAAGCATTAATCACAGAAGCACAAAGAGCAGGTTAGCTGATACATGCAGGCCTGAGCCAGAGTGACTCCATTTTGAGTTTGGATTTTACAACATGTATACATGCTTTCCTTTTTTTAAAAAAAAATTATTTGGTGCTCGGAATTAAATTCAGGGCCTCAAGTATTCATAGCACATGCTGTACAACTGAGGTCTACACCCAACTCTTTTGTACATTAATTGTTCTATTTAAATTAATTTCAACTTATTTTTTACTTATATTTCAGTAGAAAATATAAAAGTATGGTTACTACCTGTTATGGTTTGGATGTGAGGTGTTCCCCAAAAGCTCACATGAGTCAATGCAAGAAGGTTTGGAGAAGTGACTGCGTTATAGCCTTAACCTAATCAATGAAATAACCCCCTGCTATGATTAACTAAGTGGTAATGGAAGCAGGTGGGGTGTGGCTGGAAGTGGTTCATTGTGGGCGTGGCTATGTGGTATATATTTTGTACCTGGTGCATGGGGATTCTCTCTCTGTCCTGATCATGAGGTGAGCTGCTTCGCTCCACCGCACTCTCCTGACATGGAACCTGAGTCCTTCTACAATTGTGCTGGTTGGGTCCTTTAGTCACAACAATGAAAAAGCTGACTAAAATATTGCCTGAATAATTTTGATTTGATGTTCACATGGTTCTTAAGAATACAGATGATCTAACTTGTTTATAAAGCAATAAAACCTATAGTGCCCTTAAGTATTTTATGTTTACATTTTCTTTTTACATATACTTTCATCCTGTTAATTGTCAATTATTTTACTTTAGAAATAATTCAGATTCAGATCCACAAGGCAAGCATTCTGGTCCAAAAAATTGCTTATCACAAATTAGACAACAAAGAATTATTCACATTTAGATATATATATCCTATGATTCTTTGCTCTCTCAGACCATGATTTATTTGAGTGCAAAATGTCAAATAAAAGAACTACATAAGGTAAACTCTGTCATGGCCTTAAAACAAATGAGTAATTATAACGCAAGAAAATGATTAGACACTTTAAAGTATACAGAAATAAAAATTTAGTAATACATACAGATCTTAAGTTGTTAGAAAAAAGCATCAGATATGGTTTAAGAAGCTAGCTAAAAAGTTACATCATTAATAGCCGTCACCAAGATGACTGACAGAATGAGAGAACCGTGCTTTCTTTCATCATCCACAAGGAAATTGCCAACACCATGTTCTGGATCAATAAATAAATCAAACATAAAAATATCACTTGAGGAAAATACAAGATGCATTACATGCCAAATAATATACAAGTGACAGTAGTTCAGAAGTTTATTGAATCTTCTTCTTTGCAGACTGATGAATCTTCGCACATCAATAAATAAATGTGCTCAGGTAATAGTACAGTTAAAATTCCTCACAGAAATGGAAAAGCACTGTACATTTTGGGGAGATACACACACACACACATAAATTATTAAAAGTGGAAATGAATATTTGAGACAAATTAGGTAATATGAAAGCACAAATTAGGTAATATGAAAGTGTGTATTGACTCTGTGGCTGCAAGATCAAAAAGGTGTATTGGTTTTAAATCAAGAGTTCTGAAAAGTCTGAGATTTAATTAAAACTTCATTTTATTCATTTTACCACATCACTCAGACATTCTCATCTCATTAAATAAATATGCTGAGTCTAAGCTTCAACTAAGAAAGTGAGCTGTTAGAGCCACTTCTAGCTTACAAACTACAACATTAAACCCAGAATTTCTAGAAGTGCAACTTTATCCAAGACTTTGGCATGAACTACTGCTATATTCTACTCCCTTATAATTCACTCCCATATATGTCAACAATTATTAGCAGTATCTTGTAATTCTTTTTGTGTCTGAGCTATTTCCTCAGAGGAATATTATGTATTTATTTCTTGCAGCACACTGATATTAAACACTAGTTATGAGGTTAGGGGAAACAGGAAGAAATTGTCATAGTTCTTGAGAAAACTGAGTGTTCCTTTTTATATTAGAGTTCTTTAAAGAACCAGAGCCAAAAGTAGGTAGGTATCTCTCTCTCTCTATCTAAATGTATATTTGTATCTCTGTACACATTTATACCTACATATATCTGTACCTATCCAAAGAGTCCTAAAACTTCAGGTGGTACCAGGAGTCTGGAGAGTCAGAGAAAAGTGAAATTTGTATCTAAGGCTGTCTGCCCCAGAATTCCCTAAGTTTTTAGACCAGCTTGCCTGATACTAACTGTAATAGTGCTGGCCACTGACTCAGGAGACTCTTGGGAGTGTTCCATAAGTAATTAAATGTTCGGTCCCAAAATGTCATGGGTCACTTTCATTCAACCTTACTGTCCAAACCTGGTCCAATGTGCCATAAAGGGCCAGAAGAAAGAGCTGGAAATGCTTGATGAGTGAAATTAATGGCCACCACATATTTATAGACACATTATGAGATATAGGACCATTGTTAATGGAGATAACAACCTAAAAGTTCTCAGAAAGAAACCAAAAGCAAATCAACACACAAACAAAACATTCTAAAAAGAAATGAATTTGAATTCAGACACAAATTCTTTAATACACCACGGGCTAGAAGATAATGGATTTCACCTTTAAATTTCTAAGAAAAATTGTTTTACATTTTTATTCAACACCAGAAAAAACTATTAATGTCTTCTGAGGATAGAATAAAGTCATTTTTAGATATCTAAGGGCTCAGATATTGTATCTCCCATTCTTTTTTTCTCATATGATTTCTTGTCAACATATACAAGTAAAAGAAGGAGAGCAATGGAAGGAATTGCAAGGACAAGCAGCTTTAGATGCAATAGCTACTATATGAGGGAAAGCAAATGAAGACCTCCGTGAAAGAGGTGTCTTTGATAGCATCGGTCCAATAGAATCAAGCATGAAACATATAAGAAAAAGAAGACTATCACATGGCTAGCATGTATGATTTTGCCTTTAGAGAGTTGTCTTGTATAATGTGTACATTATAGGATTTTAGATTACTGAAGACTTTTTCTGCAGATGATGGTAAAATGCCTTGCACCTAGAAACTCCATGTAACAGAACAATTGTGTGGCAGATGGTAATACCCTCCCTCTCTTTCTTTCTTTTTTTTAAAGAGATATTTTGCCCAAGGGTTAGATAGGAAGGAAAGGACAAAGTGGCATTAAAGATAAAGCAAAATAGTTCAAGTGGGAAAGTGCTCTAGACAAATAGGACATAAGAATAAAATCGTTGTAATGCTTGTATTGGAGACTATCAATAAATACTTCCCCAGATTTTACACATTATTTTTGTAGGTTGCTATCTGTCCATAGTGTAAAGATTAGATGACCAGGAGGAGATGAATTAAGCCACTCTGCAAGGCTTTATTGGAATACTCGCTCTCGGGCGGAATCCTCTCGTCCATCAGAGCATGTCCAAGAGAAATGGTGCTGGAGCTTCCGCACACAAAGAATTTCAAGAAAACCCGGTCAGGAAGGGGAGGGCTTGGGGGGCAGGAAGAGAAGACCAGAGTCCTTCCTGGATAGGTCAGGAAAACCCACTGATTGACAGGAGGTGTGTCTACTGGTAGTGTCAGCATCTGGCTTGCCGCTCCATTCTGCAGCTACTGATCAGTCCCCCTAATTGAACATCCTGGACCCTGACCAGACCTAACACATAGTTTTCACAAATGATCTCTGCCGATTGAATCCAAAATGTCAGCTTTCCAGCTCTCATTTTATATTGGCTTTTAATGGATTTCAACTTCACTTTGACTCCTCCCTATTTTCCACAACACTAAGTATCTCACTTCCTGACCTAGTCTCTGTCTTGCCCTATCTTTACTTCCTCTTTTATGTGCTGGTGTTCCTTCATGTTCAGTCCTTGCTCTCTGTTAGGTCGGTCAGGCAGTCGGGGCAGCTGCGGGGAATGAAGCATCAAGCAGCCTGCATGTGTAAAGGAACAGCCAACCAGACACTGATACATAAGCAGTAATGGCACCTCCTACCAATCAGCAGACTTTTCCTGACTCATTCCGGAAGGACTCTGACCTCAGCAGGCTCCCCTGACCAATCCCAGAGGACACAGGACTCTGGATAGCACCTCTTCCTGTCTCATAGCCCCTCTCTTCCTGCCTTAGGCCCGCCCCTTCCTGACTGGGCTCTTTAAATTTTCTGTACCACGGAAAACATGTGTGATTCTCCCGATCAGCTCTGTTGGAGGGGGGATTTGCCTGAAAGCTATTTCCCAATAAAGCCATTACCCAGCGGTTTTATTTACCACCTTTTGGTCTCCTGGCTTTATACTCTCCTCTCACACTATTTTCCTTCCCAAGTCTATTTAAATTACTTCTGTAATGAAGTAATAAATGTGTAAATTCTTCCTTCTGATGCCTCCAGAATTTAAATCTATCAATTCTCAACATAAATGTTCCCTACTCAGAATCCTTCCGTAATCTCCTAATCCACAATGCCTCCCCAGTGATGCTTACAAAAGCACCTTTTGTACTGTCCCCATGTGTGTCACATAGCTCCTGTTATCATCTGTGTTTACTTCCCACCAAAATTCATATGTTAAAATCCTCACTACCTTTGGGAGACTATTGGATTATGACTGTGAGCTCTGGTGAACTGGAGCAATACCTTTATAAAAGGCACCCCTGCAAGCTAGCAAGCTACCACCATGTGAAGACACAGAGTAAACCAGAGAGTAAGCTCTTACAGACCCAATGCTGCTGGCATCTTGATCACAAACTTCCCAGACTCCAAAACTGTGAAAAACATATTTCTATTGTTTATATGTCACCAAGTTTACAATATTTTGTCATAGTAGCTTAAACGAAGACAAACTGTAATTACATGTTAATGTTTCCCCATTAGATTGACAGCAATTATTATCATATTTTCTAAAATGCATATATAAATCTGTGAACACATGAATAAAAACATTTTGAAATCATTAAAGAATATTTTTGGTTCTATCTGGTTTCACTGATCTTTTTTAGGAAAGAAAATTGTAAATTGTAAGTACTACACAATGGGAGAAAATTACTTTTGAATTTATCACAGTTTGATGTGATAAATAAAGTGTGGTCAAGAAGTAACTAAACCTGAAAATGAAGTGTTCTATGCTTTTAATGAGAGTATGAAAATTTGAGATTAATAAAAAGCTTTCCCACTTGTGTAGTTAATTATGCTGTGACTTGAACAAAATAGAAAGTTAGATATGTAAAATGCAATTGATCTGTGAAGACAAAACATCCAATGTCAATGAATCTAATATTTACTATGAAGAGAAGGTAGACTAGAATGGGAGCATTCTTTATCACTAATGCTTATTTCACCTAGTTATATAGGCACATAACAAAGGCTCTTTTTCTTAAACCTCTTCCAGTGGCTCAGTTCTCAGGTAGAGAGAAATGTTGCTATTATAGGAACTGCATGACAAAATTTCTGAACATATGATTTTTACTTGAATAAGGCAAATGCACACAACACATCAAAATAAGCAGTGCTATTATCAATTGATTAGATATACATGCTTACACAGATTTTGGAATATTAAGTAAAATAAGAAGAAAAGAGTTATAATTAACAATACTAACACTCAAATATTGCTATTATCACATTTGTGATTTTCCTTTTGGGCAGTCTATTGAATTTTAGATTGTATATGCTGTTTTGTATCTTAATATTTAAATTTTGTATCTTGATATTTACGTTTAGTATAAGCATTTTCAAAACATTTTAATAGCTGAATAATAGCCCATTATTTATGTATATCGAAATGCAGTCATTTTCATACGATCACTTATTAAGCTATTGCCTTTCAAATACAAGCCCACTCTCCTGTGTACCACTACATGACCCCTGAGATAATGTATAAAAGATATTAAAGCCTATTTATTTGTATGATAATATAATTTACAATGTGATTAATACTTTTAAAGATTGCATGTTTGCATTTCTGATTACAAATAAAGTTTCTCTTCAGACATGTTATAAGATTTATTACTCTTGATGCTTCTTGAGAAGTGAAGACAGTTGTTAGAGGAGCAGTCTTGGCCTCTTAGAATCATAAATTTTGAAGTGGGAAACAAGATGTTTAGATTTCAGTTCTACTCTTTCCCTATTCAGAGAGCATGTGCCCCAGTGGGCTTTTGTACCATAAGTTAATGGCTCTGTACTCCTAGGAGGCCTGTGGTTCTTTAGCGCAGTCTGTGATCAAATGGGTAAGTCCTTAATTTGGGATTCAGCATTAGAAACACCATGTTGTCACATAACTAAGGCACATTCTATTAAATGGCTCAGTTTGTAGGCAGAGAAAATGGTGGCTATTCATAGGAATTCAGTGTCAAAGTTTCTGAGTATTGTAAGAGTTTTGGAATACATCATCAAGCAAGATAATGCCAACTTACACTCTCAGTAATAGCACCTTGACTAAAGCTAGATATGATTATTACTAATAAAAATTTAATGGATGAAATTACATAATATATTTAGTGTTTTTAAATAATCACTTAGAAGGTTATGCTTTATTAATACCACAGATAGTAGAAGCCCAAATTTAAATGACAACCAACTTTGGGTGATACATTTTGAAGATTTGGACTTTTACTCATTTTTCTAGTCAAATTTAAAAGAAAAGAAGAGAGGAAAGGAGAGGAGAAGGGGAAAGAGACAGAAGGAAGAAAGGAAGGGAAGAAGGAAGGGAAGAAGGAAGGAAGGAAGGATTTTGTGGATCTGAAGCATTGTTGGTTGAGTTGGAAAAATCTTCTGTAAATCTACAATGGCAATGACTATTTGTAGACCAATGAGATGACTATAATTAACAGTCAACAAACTAGGTATAGGAAAAATTTATCTCAACTCAATAGAAGGCATATGTCACAAGCCCTCAGTTACCATCACATTCAACTGCGAAAAGCTGAAAACTTATTCTCTAAGATAAGGAACAAGATACAGATTCCTAATCTCAGAGCTTTAATCAACATAATACTAGGAATCCAAGGCAGAGCAATTAGGCAAGTGAAAGAAACAAAAGCAATCCAAATTAGAAATAAAAAATTTAATTTTTTTTCTATTTTCTGAAAACATGATCTTACATATAGAAAACTCAAAGAAATCTGTCCAAAAATTGTTACAACTAGTAAACAAACTCAGTAAAGTTGTAGAAGAGGGAATTTGTATGCAAATATCAGTTGTGTTTCAACATTCTAATAGTGAACTATCCAAAAGGAAAATTAATTAAAAAAACATATTTATAGTAGCATTCAAAGTACATAGGAAAACTGGATATTTGCATTTGAAAAGGAAGAGGAAGAAAAAGAAAAAAAAAGAAGTCTTTATCTTAAGCCATACAGAAAAATCAACTTGAAATGTATTGAAAACTTTAATGTAAAACTTAAAATTATAAAATTCCTAAAATAAAACACAGGGCAATGATACATAAAGCTGTTCTTGGTAATAACTATGAATATGACTCCAATAGCAGAGATAATACCAGAAAAATAAACAAGAGAGACTATATTAGCATGTAAAGTTGCTTCACAGCAAAGGAAACAATCAAGAAAATGAGAAGACAACTCAGGATATGAAAAAAAATTGCAAAACTGTATTATCTGGTAAGTGTTCAAAAATCCAAAATTTCTGAGGACCTCATACTTAATTCAATAACAATGAAATAAAATACCTGATTAAAAATTAGAGGAAGAATTTGAATCACCTGAGTATCTTTCCAAAGAAGACATACAATTGGCCAACATGTATAGGAAAAGATGTTCCATATCATTAATTGTAAGGAAATGAAAATCTAAACCACCATGAGACTACCACTTCCTTTTTACGAGGATGGCTACTATTCAAAAGTCAAAAGATAAAGTATGGAAGTTTCTCAAAAAAAATAATAAAAGAAAGAAAAATAGAACTCTATGATCCAGAATTCCTATTCTTGTTCTATATCCAATGGAAATGAAATCACTATCTCAAAGGGATATCTGAACTCTCGTGTTCATAGCAGCATTATTCATAGTTTCTCAGATACAGAATCAAGTGTCCACCCATGGATGAATGCAAAAATAAAATGTGGTATACATACACAATTGAACACAAATAATCCACAAAACAATGAAATCTTGTCCTTTGCACTGAGATGAAAGAACCTAAAGGGCACTATGCCAAGTGGGATAAGCCAGGCACAGAAAGACAAGTACCACATTGCCTCAGTATTTTGTGCAATCTAAAAAAAAATTGATCATAGAAATAGAGAGTAGAATGGAAATTGTTAGAGGCTGGGATAAGAGAGGGGGAAGAATGAGACATTGTCTGTCAAAGGGTACAAACTTTCAATTACAAGATGAACGGATTCTGGAGACCTAATGTAAAATATAGTGACTATATTTCATAATAATGTATATTTGAATTTTGTTGACCCAATAGATCTTAAATTTTCTTAACACACACACAGGATAATCATGTTTGGTGACAAATATAATAATCAGATTGTTTGTAGTAATCATTTCACTACTTCATATTTCACATATATTAACACATCATGTTACACATCTTAAAATACACAATTTTCATTTGTCAATTATAACTCAATAAACCTGGAAAAAGGAAATAACTGTTTTAATTTGCCTTCTCTTGATTGTTTACTTGAAGTGTGCAAAGTCTCCAGGAATTAGATTTTGAAGAAACGTTTACTATGAAAGGAGAATATGGGCTGTAGATAATTACTTTCGTGATAACTTCTTTTTGCTTAATACAGTTTACAATAATTCTGACAATAATAATAAAAATACTTTTCTAGTACTTTATGCTTCTGTGATGCACTTCAAATACAAAGGTTGGCTTCCTCAAATTCTAAGAATGGAAGAAAATATGTATATAGGACCAAACAATCTTTTCTAGTAAAGATTGCCCTAAAGTTATGGAGCGTTATATTTAGTGATGGAATTTGGCTCATGTTCACCTCTTCCTGTACCCATACTCTTTGCCTGGTGCCTTTGAGCTCCTCCCACTGGAAGCAGAGTGCAATTTCCTGCCAAAATAAATTGAGTTTGGTTACTGGCATGCGAGCAGACAGAATGCAAGCAAAACCTGAGATGTGCCTGTGTGCTGGAATGGCTTTCTTGGTCTTCTGTTATTGGAATAAGAATATACCTCAACTAGGCCTCCAGCCCCAGGAAGATAACAGAGGAAAAGGCAAACTTGTTCCTAATCTACAGCCTAAAATCAAGCCTAGCTATGCTCAAACTAGATCAGCTGACCTCAGATGACTCACAGCAGGGAGGAAAAATAACTAAATATTTGTTGAGTGCTTATTAAGTATTTTAAGTCATATAAATCTCATGACAACTGCATGAAGTACGTAGCTTTGTACTCATATCAAAATGAAGAAATTGAAACATCAAGTCAAGTAATTGGCTCAGTGGTCACGTTAATGGTAAGGCAGGGGTCTGCATACATACTCAGGCAGTTCAATTCCAGGGCTTTTAATTTTAGTCATTTTGCTATGGTGCCAATTTAGGCAAATTAAATTTTTAAACTTTCTTTTATTGCAACGTGAAGTTTCACTAAACTTGAAATATCAATAATATTAAACCCTCAAGTGAGGAAATATTTTTCATTATGTTATCTTTTGAAACATGCCCACTTTGTATTGTGTGAGAGAGAGGGAGAGAGAGGATGGGGCAGGATATTTGAATTATCTTGTCTGGGTGTTTTGTCATGTGGATATTTCAGTGTTATTGGAATATAATCTATTATTTTTGAAATAGAATTTATACACTGAAGTTATGCATTCTTAGGCTTGAATTTTGTTTCTCTCAAGAGGTTGTGAACTTTTCATGGGCAGGAATTTTGTCCTTCTATGCTTCACAAAGTATTTAGTACATTATTGGTGATCAATGTATTTGAAGTAATGACTTCTCATAATATTAATTTGGAACTAGAGATGTACATATGCTCTGAGTTCTAGAAAGCATTGGCTCTATTTTATTCACTTTTATTTGTCTCAGGAAATAGATATGTCATCTTTATGTCAGCACTACAACTGCCTTGATTATTATAGCTTTGTAACTTTTGAGCATTGTTAGCCTTCTCACTTTGTTCTTTTCAGAATTGTTTTGGCTATTCTGATCTTTTGTGTTGCTACATAGATTTTCAGATTAATTTGTCCATTAATGAACACATCAGTTAAGATATTGATAGGGATTGCATTGAACCTATAAATCAATGGGGGAATTATTGCCATAGTCTCATAATATTGTTTACTGATCTATGGATCTGGGATATCTTTTCACACTCATTTATTATTATTTCTATTTATTAATTTATTATTATTTTCATTTAACTTCTTTCAACAATGTTTTGTAGCTTTTAGTGGGTAAATCTGGCACTACTTTTGTTCAATTTATTTGTCAGTAAGTATTTAGTTCCATCAATTTTTGCAACTAAACGTTATTGGAAATAATCATTCTCATTTGCTTACCCACTGTCTATGACTGCTTTCACTTCAATAGCAGCATACTTATAGTCAAAACGTTCACTCACTTTTGTCTAGAAGTCACTTAAATATACTCTCTACCAATAAACAGCTGAAATTATTTTCTAAAAAACACTCCAGAAAATTTAAGTTTTCTTCTCTAATATTGTAATAATCTTTAAAGTGCATAGAATATCTCCTCTCTTATCTTTGGGTCTTGGGTCTCTGTAATTTCTTGCACAACTTATTCTTTGCTTCAACAGATCATTGAATTGCTCTTTTCTAAAGGAGACATAGAGGACCTTTAGATATTATTCTTAGATTCCAGACAAGCTGCAGTATTACAATCCTGAGCATTTTTGAACTTAAAATGGTGATTCTCAGTAACTGTGCCCCGTTGACCTGAGAGAACAAATGCAGTATGAGGGATGTCAAATCATCTGGGAGCATCGCTTTGTTAAGAATTCTTGTCAGTTTCTGTTTACCTTGGTGGAGGTCCTTAATGGTTTGCTGCCTTTCAAACAAGGCAAACTTCTCAATACATGAAAGTCCAGATGGTTAAGAAAGAGAAGAACATGACCAAATTAATGAGAATACTTTCAGCTTGTTATTCTCCCAAGAGCTTGTTCTGTTTGTGACTATTACATTAATTGACCCTTTGGTATAGAAGGAAATATTCCTTCTGTTGAAACAAAAACAAACAAATAAAAATAACTAGCAGAAATAGAATTGTACTATTTGTTTCTTTTGAAATTTTATTTGACAAACATTGCACATGGTTTTCAAAAAAATAAGCTTAATTGCTTTCCTTGAAGGCTAGATAATCAAAAATAGGAAGGACAAAAATTCCAAAGACAGACATGAAAAAGATCTTGAAATACAAAATAAATTGGACACTGACTAATAGGAATTTTAAAGTCTGTAGACTCCATGTGAAAAGAAACAGAAGTAAAATACAAATAATTTGAAATACACTTTGGCTTATCTTTGAAATTGCTTTGTGATAGCACCATCTTGTGGTCAAATTTAGAAATAGTTCTCCGTCTTAATATCATCAAGGCTAAATTTAGCTAAACACAAAGCTTCCTATGAAGTCTACAATAACTTAGACTTATGCAAGACTGTCATTTTTATTGGATTTAATTCACTTTAAAAACTTCTTTTGAATTATTTTAAATTCAATTATTAAAATTTTACAGGTTTTTAAAAATAGCTGCAGGGATAATTTGATACTTTAAAAAGTACTTAATGTTTTTTAAAGCCAAAGTTATATTTAGACAAAGGAAAAGCTAAATATGTCATGAGTTATACATAAAAATATATTTCCAATTACAAATATTTTTATATTTGAACTTACTCTTTAAATACACTAGAAAAAGTTGAAGAAGGTATATTATCATTAAACTTAAAATATTTTAGACTCTAGGGCATGAAAAGAAAAAGTTAATAAACTAGCACATACTAAAATATAATAAATATAGAAATGTAATAGGAAAAGTTCATCAAAATTTATGTGGCTTGGGAGGCTGAGGCAGGAAGATCACAAGGTTAAAGTCATCCTCAGCAACTTAGCGAGGCCCTGAGCAACTTAGTGAAACCCTGTTTCAAAATCAAATTAAAAAAAAGGGCTGGGATGTGGCTCAGTGGTTAAGTGACTCTAGGTTCAATTCCTGGTACCAAAGAGAGAGAGAGAAAGAGAGAGAGAAAGAGAGAGAAATTGTGCTATTCCTATTATGTGTTGATAGAGAGCATGCAACAAAAGTCCCTGAATTTAGACTTTTGTAGCCTACTCTTTATGGTGTGAAAAGGAACCATTTCAACCAACTTATTACTTTATTATTTCTTTTATTCATCTCATAGTACCAAATTCTTTCTTATTCCAAACATTGTAAATACAACATTCATTTTTCTCCATAATGGAAGCTTTCTAATAATTCATTATAGGCTTACTTATAAGAAATATGGCCTTGTTGCAATCTTCCTCACTAAAATTTATTTCTTGCAGCCATTTCATTAGACTGGGGGCTTATTGCACTAGGCATCTTATCCAGCCTATATGCATGTGCAATCTATGGCAAAAATCAGTAGAACTCAGACCTGCACTCTGCATTGGGAATAATATTGCACAGCAGCAATATTTTCAGTTTGCCAAAGAGGAAATTCAGACCCTACCTGAAGCAATTTTTCCATTATCAAATTAGTGCCAACTGATGAACCAAGGGGAAAACAAGACACTTTAATCACTGAGGTTGGCATTCTTATCCAAACTATGATTTACTAACATCTATGAAATATATATAAGGACTATCTTCACCATATAGCACTCCAGTGACATGCTGTGTTTATGGTGAGTTGATTTGTCAGTGATTTTGTTTCTGAGTATCTTTCCTTAATTATCTTTGCACCATTACTTTGTGATGTTCCAAGAAAAAATCTGTCCATTGCAGCTCTCCAAGGCTTAATCCACTTTCATTTCCACATCATGCCTGTCCATGTGCTGGGATAAGTGGCATAGAGGAGTACACTCTGATATTGTGATTAAGACTCTATTTTAGACAGGTACTGGGACCCTAAACATAGGGGAGGTGGCTTTCTCAGGTTTTCCTGCCTCTGTGTAGATACAATTTTTAAGCCTTTTATGCACTCTTGCCCATGCTAGAGGTGGGCTCCCTGCACCCCCTATTCTCATACCCCTGTAGCTGTAGTTTCCACTTGTTCCTTCTCAGGCAATGACACAGGGAAATCTTTCTTGGGTTTCTTCCCAGGCTTCCCTTTGGATGCCTGGTGATTTCCTGGAGGAAAAAGCCTACAAAAGCATGGATTTCCCTTATATCCAGAGACACCAAGGGCCTCACACTTGCACAGCAGTTCACACTCAGTCTTTAGCAACCATTTAAACGTTCTAACTCAATCTGCTTAACAAGATAGATGTAACGTTTAGTTGCATCTGTCCCAGGTCAGTAGCTCCATGGGTCCTATTTCTTGCCTGCAGGCCCTGTCTCCCCAGACAGTTGGTATTACTTGTTTGTTCTGTGACTTAACTTCTTTTTTGAGTGCAAGAAAATTTGTTATGTTTCACTTTTCATAAATTGTTTCTAGCTATAAAAGTGGGAAAAGTGTCATTTCTACTTGCTTTTCTAGATATCATTCTCATATTAAAGCAACCAGGGATCCTTGGTGAAATGGATAATACTGGGCTTGGCACAATGAAACATACAAAATAAACTTGAAGTATCTGTGGCACCAGAAGGGAAGAACTTAAAAAATTAAAAAAGGTAAGGATATGGCTTAGGTATTCTCTCTTGAATATTAAGCCACAGTCCAATCAAAACAATCATCAGATGAACCCAACGTGAGTGACATTCTACCAGTACTCTCGAAGGTGAAAAGATCATGAAAAATAGTCATAGAAAAAAAACACAGACACAGTTACAAATTGAAGGGGACTTGCATAAACATGCTAGCTAAATGCAATATAGTGTCCTGCCTTGATTCTGGAACAGAAAAAGAATAATAGTGGTAAAACCAGTGAAACATGAATAAATGTGTAGTCCTGTGAATCATATTGTACCACTATTAATTTCTAAATTTTGATAAATATAGCACATTCATGGAAGATGTTAATACTTGGGGGGAAGTTTGGTGAAAGATAAAAGTACAGTATAACTATATACTTGTCTTTACATCTAAAAATTGTTTCAAAGAAAATATTTTACAGAAATAGTAAAAATATAGTTTAATCCCACGATTTTTCTAGAGTAATCTTGCATTCCTTTATCTCACCTATCTCACCTCCAGAGGCTGAACGATGGATTTTTCAAATAATGAAGATTTTCTTGCTCAAGATCCCTTGTGGGCATGAATATGAACAGCTTGAGTTGAATTTTAAAAACACAGGATATTTTCATAAGTGTAGTCATCAAAGTGGGAAAACAACAACCTGGCTCCTGGGGGTTCACCTGCCAGAGCAAATTCCTAAATCATAGGCCTTAGCTGAGGAGTCAGTGGAATTGACTGCTGGCTTCCTTGTATTTCCTCTGACCCATTAAATGGATTTATCTTTGCTTTTCTTTGGTGAGAGTCCTTCTATTAGTCTTAAAGCCACAGTCTTCTAGCTTCTTATTTGTTAATTGGTTACTGTAATTAGTAATAATGACACAATAAAACCCATCTTTAAATCAAAGACTAACAATGAAGATTCCTAATTTATGATGCTAGAGATAAATCTATGGTTGAGTCTACCATTTGTTTACAGGATCTGGGTATACTTCCCATGTCAATCTCTTTTCCATATTCCTAAACTTGCTATTATCATTAAGTTAGTAAGTTGAAAAATATGGTTCTCCTATGTTTTTCTTATAAAATACATAGTCGTCTGAACCTCTGATTTCAGAGTTATTTGGTGTCTTCCATAGCATGTATAGTAATAAACAGTGCCCCAATGGAGACCTGTAAATCCTTTAAAGGGAGAGTGGTGAGCAGATGCATCAGAAAGTCTTCTGGTCCAAAAGGCCAGTGATGGATGCTGTAGGTCTTCTGACTTCTGCTAGAAAATGCTCTCACTAGAGTCTCTAGCTGGCTGGATTTACAAGACCAGAGCAGCAGAGTTTTCACAAGGCTCCTAGGTGGTGCTTTCTATCCTTTAGATTTTTTTTTTTTTTTAATTTCAGGCAATACCTGCTGCCTGTTCACAAACACACTTTTCACGTATTTGCAGTTATGTACACTCCAAATGTGCATCTACAACTAGCCTATGATTCTTTCAACATCCATAAAATCAGAACTCTGCCTGAAGAAGGTGCATCTATCAATAGTTTGTTGGATTGATGGAAAGTGCAGCCATGGATGCTGCTCTGACAAATCAAGCAAAGAATTCTTATTTAAGAGATTTACAAGGAAGTGAGTGCTGCCAGTACTCAGGGCAGAGCGTTTAGTAAGCTGGTTCAGGTTGCTCAGGATTGTGGGCTTTGATCTCAAAATTCTTCCAAGGAATTTTTTAAATAATTTTTTAAAATATTTCTTTTAGTTGTTGATGGATAATTATTTTATTCATTTATTATTTATATGTGGTGCTGAGAATCGAACCCAGTGACTCATGCATGGTAGGCAAGTGCTCTACCACTGAGCTACAGCCCCAGTTCCTCAAAATTCTTCCAAGGGATTTTAAAGTTTCAGAGGATACTCTCTGAGTGTCAAGCCATATCAAACTCCCTTAGTTCCAGTATTTTATTACCAAGACTTGAGTAGTTCAGCACATAGTTTGATGTGAACTAGGTGAATGTCAGTAGTCTTGGAGTTATTCCCTATTCAGCATGACTGCTAGGAAACAGGATATAAAAGTCTTGTGTATTCAGAAACAAGCTATGTAGCCAATGTGTTCATAGTCCCTGTGTTGTTTTAAAATTCGACTAATGAGCTCTCAGATCAAATGTTCCTCAGTTACATGCCCTTCCTTCTGCTGTGTTCACCCTCTCAGTCCCAACATTCTCTCTTTTTTCATACACACACACACACACACACACACAGACAAATGGAGTTTTGCATTTATTTAATATGACTTGGTAATATCCTCATTCCGTGAGAAGATTCAAAATATTTTTAGAAAATGCAAACATTTTATAAAATATGCTAAATATTTTTGTGAAAAATACCAAAGTAGTGCCCCCTTAGGGATTAAATTTCATATCTGAAGATTATGATATCTTTGCCTGATCTTAGACTTTTGGTTTTCTGGGCATAGTAGTCACTTTCAGTTTAGTTTGCCAATTCAAAATCATCTTTGAACCAGGAAAAGCACATTTCATAAAATATAAAGCAGGAGACAGAAAAACACAAACACTCTCAGAACCTGTTGTTAAAGGCTTCCATGTAAACTTGCTTTGGGTTTGGCTTGAGAGGTAGTAGGGAGGGCCATCCATTAAGGTTTCCTTGTTTTTTGGACAATCTAATTTAGGCCAAGTATTTTACACGGTTTAGCTGAGCCTACGTAGACTATAGCTGTAGTCATTCAACTTCTTCCTTCTTTCATGAATTTATTTAAATAGATCTA
Source organism: Geosciurus inauris (assembly GCA_004024805.1). Taxonomy (NCBI): domain Eukaryota; kingdom Metazoa; phylum Chordata; class Mammalia; order Rodentia; family Sciuridae; genus Geosciurus; species Geosciurus inauris. The sequence goes on along the minus strand of PVHX01000209.1, from coordinate 8,990 downwards.
GTTTTCTCATTACATCTAGGAAAATGTTTGGAGAATTTATAAAGTTACATCATCCTATTCCATAGAGCAACAGACCCCTGTCACCTTTAAGTAATAGCTGAAAACTATACCAAACTTTGCAAGGTCAGAATGATTTTGCTCTGTTCTATCTCTGAAGACTCTTCTTAAGTCATTCTTCTTCAGTCTTTATTTTGGGCTTACATAAGTTCAAATGTCTCATTTTTTTTTTTCTATGTCCAGGTATGAGAAGAGGGAGTTCCTTCACAAAAACAGGTATCATGGAACTACCTAATTTTGTTGTCCCTAGTTTTGAATTTAATGCCTAGGAAATAGAAGATACAAAATTGTGGGTCTGATTAACTCACTAGAATTTTATTTGAGAATGTGATACTGAAGTCCCAGTTGATGACAAAGTGTTACTTTCCTTTATTCATTCTCCGTGCAAAAATTTTCCTTAGAGAACTCTGAAGGAACTTGCTGGGCAGGATACCATTGTTTGATTTCCAGTCAAACAGCATTATAATTTAATGTTAATTGTGCAGCATCCATCACTATTGTTTAAAATTCATGCTCATTTTTCTTCTCTCTGTAATTTTTAACTTATAATTTAAGATCTATTTCATTAATGTCAAATAGTCATTGTTTTATAAAGAAATAAAATGGCTTAGAGATTTTTTCCTCATATTTCCTCATAAAACAGTTTCAAAAAATTTAAAATCTTCACATTAGGACTAGAATATTTTTTTTCTTTTACAACATAAGTTATCATTGCATTATGCCTGAATCTATGTCTTATTAATTTGTTTTCATATATTATTTTTTTAAAAAAAACTCCTTGTGTGTTTTGTAAGTTGTATTGGAGATAGAATGCATTGGGTGCCAGTTAGAAATTGAAACATGTTATATAAATGGCAGTTTGATTTCAATCTATAATTTGCATAAACTGCTAGTCTAACAATAAAGTTTGAAATACATAGACACATAGACACACACAGATATACACACATTTCACATATATTGTGTTGAGAATTTTTCTTTACTGTATTTTTACTACCTGAGTAGCTAATATAGATAAATCATAACATATTTACAAAAATATTATATAAATGTTACTTTTTAACATAAACATGGAACAAAAAAGAAAATTTCAAATTATCACCTCTATAGACATATTTATCAGTACCGATGTGGAAAATATTTATTCTAACCTTGAAAAATGCCTCAATATGACAGTGCAATCAGTATGTACTTTAATATTGTAAGATAAAGTTATAGTTAATTTATACTACTATTTTCTGGTACTGATAAACATGAATGTTTCTGTAGTGAATATTTGCCTTTTCTTATACTTTTAATCTAAACCTCATGTCTATGATTAGGGGATCCCTAGCTTACATAGCTGAGTACAAAGAAGAGCTTGATGGGACTTAAAGCATCAAGCATTTCATTTCCCACATCCCTTAAATTTGGATACATAACTTAGGCTCAGCCAACCAGTGGTACCTGCTCTCCATACTGACTTTGAATTCAGTGACACCCATTGTGATGGATGAGGGGCTAACTCCAGCCTAACCAGGTCCTATAGTTTGGATCTGAAATGTCCATGAAAGCCCACATTAAAGGTTTAGTTCCCAGCTTGGGATTATTGGGAAGTGGTGAAAACCTTAAGAGGAAGGGCTTTATGGGAGGTCTTCTGGTTAACTGGAGCATGACTTTGAAGGGGATACAGGGACCCTGGGCCCTTCTTTTCTTTTTTTCCTGCTGTGAGTGAGCAGCTTCCTCCACCACATAATCCCATTATGATGTGTTGTCTAATCACAAAACCAAAGGAAATGAGACCAAGTTACTGTAGATTGAAATATCCAAAAGGGTGGGCCAAAATAATCTTTCTCTTTTTAAGTTGATTGTTACAGGTATTTTGTCACAGTAACACAAAGCTAACTAGCATATCAGATATCAAATCAGGAGAGGCAACAGTTGATAGTATGTCCTGTCAAGATCCATGATGGCAAGAGTAGGCTAAATGCTGGCATAACAGAATTCAGTCATCACAATTTTGTTATAATCCTCATTAGAATGTGAGATTCCTGATGGTTCTGTGTGTACTGATATCTGTTAATTATTCAATATCTATTTAAGACTTTTCTGCTTAAATGAGTTACACTTAGTTTCTGTTGCTTAACATAATATTCCTGATGGAAACTGTCAAAACTTAGCAAAATTCATATTTATATACTTACTGTGAATGTAAATAAATGGAGTTTGAAAATTCTTAAAGTCTTTCTAATTTTTGAGTAAAATGTAATTTCCACTAATCTAGCTTTCAACTCTATGAAACAATTATATGTATTTTTTCTAGTAAAACTGGTTATATTTAAGTAGGAAATTATAACCTAGAATAATATAGATTGGGTTCGATGAGGCTACTTTTCATTTTTCAAAATATTGTGTTGTCATATGTTAAGACTTTTGAACTGTTAATGTTACGGATGACACACAGGTAGTCATAAGTGAGTGCAATTATTTTACAAAATGAACATCATGTCACAAATGTATAACATATTCATAAAAAATTTAGCAAAATTCTAATATTATTTCTCTGGTACAGCAGTATTCTATTACATTCAGATTTCGTTTTATGTATGCAAAGAGTTGGTCTTTTATTTTGAAATCTTAGAGATTTAAGTACATTTTTCCAAGATCACAGAATCCTATTAAGTGGGATAAGAGTACAAATTTAGGCACTCTACATGAAATGTTATATTTTGAAATATCATGCAAATGCACACTGTATTTCTTAACCTTTTACAATTTATTTCACATATGATTATTTTTGCCTAATGAAATATAAGTACAGCATTTATTTGGTTTATAAATTTTCGATTAATTCCTTTTAAAAGCCATCTTTGATGAGCCCTAGAGAGAGGGCTAATGGAGACAGAACAGCTCCCAGCTGGCAACCCCTCCTGACAGCCAGCATCAATTTGTCTCCATGTTCATGAAGATGAAGAAACCATCCTTGATATATTGCCCTCCATTTTTTCATCTGTCTCAGCTGAGGCCTAAGGTATGAAAAGTAGATTTTGTTCCTAAGCTATAATTTCACAAGACCTAGGGCCTATGGGGCATGTGGTATTTTGTAGGTGAATTGAAGTCCAAACTCATCTGACTTTGCTACAGAGTCTGTAACAGTATCTCCTGTCCCACATGCTCTTCTGCATAATAATCTTACCACTCCTCTGATAGGAGGTGAGGTATTTTTTTTTAATGCCTTTACTCTAATTTATGATTGTTTTGACCAATAAAATAAGATGGAAGATAAGTTCTGAGTATATCCCTTTACCAGCCTGGGAGTTCCTATCTGCTTTTCCATGAAGCCCAACCTTCTGAGCAAGCTTAGTGGAATCCTTAGAGAGGACCATTTTGAGAAGAAATAAGGTCTCAACATGTCTTCCTGGATTAATACTTGAGTGAAGAAAACATCTTAAATAGTCCCATCCATCCATTTGATCCATTCCATCTGAGACGCTAAACATTGGAGAACAAGAAGAAACTATCCCTGATATACCCGTCTTGAATTGTTGAGCCACAGAACTTTGGGATTATTTTTATATCACTAACTTTTGGAATTTTATGCAGTGATAAATAACCAGACCATTTCAATTGTATACCTGTAATCTTCTAGGTGATGGCCATGCAAATGGAATAAAAATAGTCTGTATCCTGCTTATAATTAAGACAGACAGGAAAAAAAATCTGGTAGTAAGAGTGAGAGGCAAATGCATACTTTCAAATAGTGATAAGTTCTGAATAACAGTAATACATTCATACAGACAAAAAATAAACCATGATAATGTGATATTGAGTACAAAAGGAGAGTGGTAATTTAAACAGTGAATTCCTGAGGAAAAATATTTCTGATGAGGTCACTACATTCAGAGACAGATGATGAAAACTGTCAGCTATGAAGCTTGAAGATTCTAGACCCAAGTAAGAGTAAATACAATGAGTCTGAAGGTAAAATGAACGTGGCATGCTCAAAGAGGAGAATGGAGGCTGGAGTAGCTAGGTAGTAGTAAAGGAGGAGAATATATGATATGGGAACAGAGAGGTGGTCAGGGGCCTTATGAGCTGTGAGAAGAACTTGGATTTCATTGTATGTAGGAAACCACCGAAGGGCATTTAAGAAAGGAGTAATACGGTCTGATTCAACTTTTTGTTTTTTCCATGTTCCCCAGTGAATGTTTGAAACAGTGGATATATTTCTTAACCTATATTTATTGTTTTTCCCCCCTATATGTCTTGGAGTGCTGCCACAGAGTTAATCTGGCATATTGTATGCCCTGGTACCTCTTTCACATCATATCTTGTGCTTTGCGGGTATTGTTAATTAAAAGAGAGGTCGCCTGAAAGGAAAAAACTTTGATAACTGGATAATTGACCTGATAACTAGATTGACTACTAAGTGACTTATGAGTGTGTAGGGTATATGGTGTAGATACACTGGGCAAAGGAATGATTCCTATTCTGGAAGAGTCAGAGTAGGAAAGCATGAGATTTCATCACGCTACACTGAATTGTGCACAGTTTAAAACTTATAAATTGTTTATTTCTGCAATTTTACATTAATTATTTTCAGATTTAATTTCACAATGTATAAATTAAACCACAGAAAATAAAACTTCAGATATGCAGTTCTACTGTGTACTCATCACCTCATTTCAATCATTGCTAATATTTTAAATTATCATGGTAGATTCATCAAAAGTAAGAAATGAACATGACTATTATCTAAACTCCAGACTTTATTTAAATTTCTCAAAAATTTCCTTTGTCATACTTTTTAGTTTGTTCTGGTCTTGGTCCAGTTGTAGCATATCCTATTTTCCTCTGGCCTGTTAGTTTCTCAGACATTCCTTGTTTTTCGTAACCTTAAGAATTTTAAGGAGCTGTTTTTTATTATGACTTCTATGTAGAAAATGAAGTATAGTTATACAAGAATAAAGTAGGAAGAAGAGAAGAATTCAGTTGAAATTAGGATAGACTGACTCTTTTCTATAAAACCCAGTGCATATTTTGCCTTGCGTCTGAATTTTACTGTTCAATAGCCATATTGGAAAGCACAGCTCTAGAATATGGAAATTCATCTGCTCTAGAAACACAGCTCTTCTAAATAAACAAACAAACAACAACAAAAAATTCTCTTTTAGAAATTCTAAAATATTGTTACTTCTAGCTGAATTTATAGAGTTGGAGTTCCATGGTTTTTAAAATCAGTGTTCTACTGAGGACTTAATCAGGTCATAGGCATGATACAATTAGTCTTTCCTTGGAACTAAGTGAATTTGGCAGGGAGGAGCTAAGATTCTGGAGTAAGATGCTAAGATCAGAGACTATCTTACTTGGAGAAAAGAGGTAAATTGCAGTGGCTCAGAGAAGAGAATCAGTCTTAATATCTAGACTTCCTGCTTGGTTAAGAGGACAAACATTGGGACAGAATCCAAGTGTATGTAAGGAAATATTCTCCAGTGTTTAGAGTCTCAGTTGGAATGAATCAAGTGGTTTTCAAAAATATGGTGAGGGTGGCATTACTGTGTATCTTTGTAGATCTGCATATTTCTTAGTGACTGGTTTATTAGAATACAGAGTCTTACCTTTGGTTCTTCTTTTATCCCGGTGTTATAAAAGCATCATGATGTTCTGGGAAATGCTACTGAATACTTTTAAAAGAATCTTAGTGAAAATACTACTATCCTAGCATTATTTTGGAAATGTTTTTGATGTCATACTTGCTCTGCAAAAGACCTCTAGGGATCCCTAAATAACAAATTGAGAACTGCAGGGTCAGAGGAATTAAATGGTTGAGATGGATGCTTGTACCAGGTGCTAGATAACATATTGAAAAAAATAATTATGTTGTTCTCCAGTCTGTTGGTTAGGGCTTACCCCTGATCATGATACCAATATTTTTACAAATGTGGAATTGGTATTATTAGAGGCTTTTGCATGCTTTGTCTTATTTCCTTCCTCTAAATACACTGAATTGTTCTTTTTCCTAATAGAGATGTTTAATATGCATTTTTACACAGGCAGATAATGAAATTGAGGATGGTAAGTAACTTTATTTGGTACATTTGACTAAATAATATCAGAGATCATTTAACACAGTAGCTTTGTTCTTTCCAGAATGTTCTTGCTCTCCCCTTAAGCAATAATTACTCAAAATATTAGTATTTTCTAATTATGGGAAAGTGAAGATTAGTTGTAAATATTCTACAAATAAAAAAAAGAAAGGACGTGAGAAAAACTTTGAGTTAAGAAGTTGAAAATGAACAGAAGCTGTTGGCCAAAGGTAAGGAAAATAGATTTTATGTGTAGTCACCATAATAATAATTGTAGCAAAAATTATGGTAACTACTGAATAAAATTATAGCTCATAGTAAAAGGACACTTAGGAATAATGTTCAATATTATTAAAGCAACAGAGGGTTGACAGACCTAAGGCACACTCTAAGAGAATGGAGGCAAAGGAGAAACTCAAAGATAATCGGCCAGAGGAGAAGGGAAGCCATGGTTGCCATCATTACAAGTAATTTTGGCATTAGATCTTTGGCTGATCATCTACACAATTTATGTGAATTCTATTTCAGTAAGCCTATAGATGCACAGAAATAGTTTGTGAGGAATTTTTTTTTTATAACAGAATATAAGATTTCAAGTGTATGGCTTATCTCATTTCATTATATTTGCTGCCAGATTCACTTTATTTCTGCATAAAATGGTGACACCTTGGGTTATTGGGTTAGATTTTCTTTTGTAAATAACTCTAACACTTTTCTCTGATAGGCAATTCCGATTATTACTTATGAGAGCCATCAAACTGCAGATGCATTTAGCTGCATCAAAAATAAAATACTCATTGCCTTACAATTCATGATATGTCCAGAAAGCTTACATATTTTAGTGGGTATAATATATTTTGTCACTGTAAGTCACTTTCACAACTCACTGTGAAAAAAGTTATTAGATGGATGCCAATATTTTCTAAAATTTGAATCTACCTGCATTCTCCTTGCCAAACAGTTTCGGGGACTAAATCACACAAAGGATTGCTATAGTATAGAAGAATAGAAGTGTATCCAGTGCTATCTACAGCTAAAGTGAAATATGTCTATAATGCTGAACCTTTTGTTATTATCTCATAATCACACATGGCACAAAAATATAAGTATGTTATACTTACCTATCATCATAGGGAAATTCATTTAACTTTAGGTCTTAAATATCATATGATGGGGTAATAAAAGTCAGAGTAGGACAGAAATTATACCCTTGTCAATGATCAGCCGCAGATTGTTTCAGCCCCTATACAAAGGCGAAGAATGTAACACTTACAGTCCAGGTGAATTATCTGTTTAATTACTGTACTAGTTTCCTACCAGTGCTATGACAAATTATCACAAATTTAGTGGTTTATAAGACACATATATATTATTTTTCAATTCCAGAAGTTTTAAGTTTGAAATGAATCTTAGGCTAAAAATCAACATATCAGCAAAGCTGTCTTCTTTCTGGAGACTCCAGCAAAGCATCCTTTTCCCTGACTTTTCTAGTTTCTGGGAGCTGTCACCATCTCTTGGCTCCTGTCCTTTTCCTTCATGATCAGTTGAATCACTTCTACCTGTTTCCATCCTCATCTCTCCTCTGGTTTCCCGCTTATGAGTACATTGAATTCAGTCAGATAATCCAGGATAATCCCAGTATCCCAAGATCCTTGATTAAATCAGATCTGTGTGTCTTCTTTTGTCATGTAAAATAATATGATCCCTAGAGATTAGGATGTGGATGTACTTACAGGCTATTATTCTGTCTACCACACGAAGGAACTTGCTTATTAATTCTTTCACAGGTATTTTCATGTGTCCATCAAAATCTTTTTGAATACTTCCTATACGTAGTTTTCAGTTAAATCTGATATGATGAGTCTGATAGATAATTCAGTGAATTTAATGGACTGTGATTAATTAGCAAAGCATAAGAGAGGAGCAGATTGGAGGAGTCCTCAGACTCAGGTTTTGGAGGAGGCACAGTGAAGAGTAGAGGGGAGAGTGGCAGGTCTCCACTCCTCATGGACATCATTTCAGTAGTTCTGCTAACAGTTAAGCTGTAAAGCTGAGAGAGGGGGAAGAGAAACACATGAATTCCACCACATACACCTCACATGTCTAGCTGCTTTGGACCTCACCTGAACTGGTAGTCCATTGATTCCACTCCATTTAATTTTCATTTCCTTCAAATATCACCAATAAAGAATACACATGAAATTCAGAGGATCATTATTATAATTACTCCATGAACCCACTCAAAACGTTTTTATATTTCTCCTGCATTTTTGCCAAATCCACAACAAATTGATTTATCCTAAATTTTTGACATCTTTACCTGCATCTCTGCAGCTGACACACATATACACCAAGTGGTCTCATTTTAAATTCATTACCTTCAATCTTCAGTGGGCTTATCATGCTACCTGGGAATCCTAATATAGTCCCTAGTCCGGACACTCACCAATCTAACCAATTTCTTCATGTTTCTGGCTGTCTTTTCAAATTGCCACAAACTCATTTCTTGTTTGTTGATATCTGCCTTCTATTTCATTGTAAAAATAAAATGATTGAAAAAGAACTTCTACTATCATCCCTTACCATATCTTTGTATCTATCCATCCATCCATTTATTAATCTGTCCATCCATCCATCCATCCCCATGCCCCCACATTTCAGGAATCATAATTTCTTCTTTGTTTTTGTTTATTGCTGATAAACTGTACTTCCATATAGTTTTTCCACTTAGACACCACTTTCTACAAGTTCTTTACCTCCTCACGGACAACATTTCAGTAATCCTGTTTTTTCTGGTATTGGAAAAATTTCTTTTTCTCTATTGAGATATTCACATTAATATTGTTATTTCTTTACCTTACAAAGAAA
>PVHX01000208.1:349131-371683 GCA_004024805.1 Geosciurus inauris | reverse complement strand
TTTGCTTGCTACACTAAAGCCTGGTTAAACGAGAAGAGAATTTCTTTTCACTGTAAAATATCACATTACTTCCCAGTTTGCAGACAGAGTCTTTGGTGACCATCATAACCCTCCAGTGTATCTGAGGTGAGGAAAGAATATCATTTAAGTGAAGTTGTTTTCCTTTGAGGCATGAAATAACTGGTGAACGTCTGTCCCTTTTTTCTTTTTTTCAGCTGGAGTGGAATGTGTATGAATCTGATGTGTCAAAAATATTTATAATAGATGACTTGAGGCCCAATGCTGCAGCCCTCAGGCAGTCAAAACTCCAATTGACTTCATTGGGAACTTTACCTGTCGAAGGTCCAGCTGCTTTGTGCCTGTAGGGTAAAAAGAAGAGCTTAAATGAAGCACTGGTACAGGGCTTCAAGAACTATAGACAATAACAAAACAAAACAGAACTAAATCTTAGACAACAGAGAAAGAAATCTGTAGACGGATGCCTGTTTGAGAGCTTTAATTGACAAAAGTGTTCAGGCCCACTAACAAAAGAGTCATTCTAATCGATTATCCTGCACTTGGGAACATGAAGTCTGTATATGTGAGCAGCAAACTGCAATCAAATGCTTCCCACACTTCTAAATTCTATTTTAATATGAAATGTTTTTAATAAGTATTCAGGAACCATTTCTCTTTCCCTTAGATTTAGCAATTACAGGGCTCCAAAATAAAGAAATTAAACATCAAAATAGCATTACATACTAAGAAAAAAAAAAGATCATTACATGAATTGTTAAAGAAATTTTTCCATTCATAGAAATTAAAGGCAAAGTGAGATGAGACACTTTGGAAATCTGCTAATCCAAAACTTAATTATGTTTGTAAAGTAATGGACCCTAGGGGTGAAAGACTGTCTTTTCGCTCTACTGTAATGGCCTTACCCCCTCCCTTCCTCCCTATCTCTCCCTATACTTCAGTCTCATTTATTTCTCTTTATTTTACCTTCTGAAACTTCAACCTTAATATTTTATAGATATTCTTGATTTATCAGTGGGGTTATATCCCAATAAACCCATCATAAGGTTACTGTATCTAAGCTACTGAAATCACAGCTTAACCCAGCCTCTCTTACTCACACTTAGAACATGTTGTAATAGCTTATGTTGGGCAAAATCATCTGAACTGGAGCCTATTTTATAATAATGTGTTGACCATCACATGCAATTATTGAATGCCTCTATCCAAAAGTCAGTGACATGGTTCATTATACAGTATTGGTTGGTGACCTTCACAATCATATTGCTGACTATGAACTGAGGCCCACTTCTGCCACTCAGAAGCTGGAGAGAATAATTTCATAAGAAAGTAAGTTTCCCAGGCTCCATGTTCTTAGTGTAGGAAAATAAAAAATTCAAAGTTCAAAGTATGACTTCATTGAATGGGCATCACTTTTGTATTCTTACAAAGTTGAAAACATATGTTGAACCATTATATATTAGAGATAGATCATCTGTACATTTTTCAGGGTGAAGCTTTCAATTGTAGTTGAGGAGATATCTACTGGTTTAAACAAGCAATGTATTAATTGGTAAATGTACAAAATATCAGACTCATTTTCCTCATCTATTAAATAGGTTGTGCTGTATTACTTTATCAGTGAACTTTCAATTGCATTGTAAATCTCAATCTGTTTTTTGCATTTTCGGTTCTGTATTACATTAATAATACTGTACACTCTTCTTGGCCAAAACCAAAAAGCAAACAAAAAGACAACAACAACAACAAATATTGTGTAACATTATAGTTGTTAACTTTGTGCTTTCTTTCAACATTCCCCTCCTTTGCTTCACATACGAGTACCTATATGCATTTCAAGCACGGTGATTCAAAAGCATACAAACATTAACTATTACCCACAGGAAGAAACTGATTTTGTCATGCAGTCAGTGCACATGCTCACACATACATCACTAAAAGAACAATTTTCTGAATTAGTATTTACCATTCCTATGTTTAATAAAATGCATTTTCTGCTAACTACATTGTTCCGTTAAAAAATGCTGGGCAAGTCATGATAAATAGATTTAAAAACCTACTACTATAGTTACAACATGTTGTTACTAAGTAGGAAACTCTCTTACCTTTGCAACTATTAACTGATGGGCATGTGTATTTGGAAAATGTGTTTGTGTTTTAGATGAGATAGCTGGAGCTCTGCTACCTTTCTTGAAGGGATAATCTCAACCTGGTGAGTTTATGTGCCGCTGGGCAGGAGTAGAAAGGAAATTTGAATGCAAGACATACTTTCACTGATGACCTATTCCCAGGTGCTCCACAGATATTTGTAACTTTAGGATCATCTTTAATGAGACTCTTCCATGTGCTATTTCAGAATTATACAGGCATTTACATATTTAACTAGTAATATGTGGATATGAGTATCAAGAGAAGCTTTGCTAAAGATTAGGTTTCTCACAGATGACTTTACCAACATGATAATCCACCTTGGTGCAAACCGATTTTGTTTTCTGGGCTTGCCATGCTCCCACCACTTCTTTTTTTTTTTTTTTTTTTTGGTACTGGAGATTGAACTCAGGGGCACTCAACCACTGAGCCTCATCCCCAGCCCTATTTTGTGTTTTATGTAGAGACAGGGTCTCACTGAGTTGCATAGCGCCTCGCCGTTGCTGAGGCTGGCTTTGAACTCGTGATTCTCCTGTCTCAGCCTCCCTAAGTACTGGGATTACAGACTTGCGCCACCGCGTCCGGCTCCCACCAGTTCTGAGAGCGTCCTTTTGACAACCATGAATCAAGGTTTGCCATTGCCCCTTTCCCCCAAGACTTCTTTATACCTAGAACATTTTTAATTGTCAAAAAGAGTTATGGAACATGAATCGAATAGACACTTCTGAGGAAAACAATGAATCTTTTTTATGTTTTACATTTGATATAAGGTAGACAGTTAAAGACTAAAGAATATTTGAGAGAGCAATCAAACCAGTATCACCAATACCTCCTCCATGCAGGTACATGAGAACCATTCAGCCAAGAATTGACTGATTAACTATTGATGAAATTTAATTTTAATCAAGATATTATTGGTAAATATTAATGTGATTACTGTGAAGTTTCAGTAAACGAATATAGTGTGTTGATACAATGGAGCCTCTTTGATCAATCTCCTTTTTTCCTAAGCTCTAGTAAGCATTATTCTATATTCAGGTAATTTTCTTTTTTTAAACTTTCACATATTAGGAAGAATACACTGCACTTCTTTTTCTGTCTTGATTAATTCACTTAATTCCATACTTCTACAAATGAAAGGATTTTATTCTTTATGTCTGCATAATATACAATGTGGTGTGTGTGTGTGTGTGTATGTTTATACCTTATTTTCTTTATCCATTCATCCACTAGTGGGCACCTAGACTGATTCCACATCTTACCTATTGTGAATACTGCCATAGTAATTATAGGTCGCTCAGGTATTTTTTGACATGTTAACTGCACTTCCTTAGGATATATACCCAGAAGTGGGATATCTGGGGCTTATGGTAGATATCATTATAAATTTTTGAAGAATCTCCATAACGTTCTCCATAGTGGCTTTTCTAATTACATTCTATCAATGGTGCTTGAGTTCCACTTTCTCACCAGCATTTTTTATTTACTCATTTTCTTTTGTATAAGTCATACTAACTGGATAGAAATGATATTTCATTGTGGATTTAATTTACATTTTCTTTTCTTTTTTTTTTTGGTACTGGGTATTGAACTCAGGGGTACTCGACCACTGAGCCACATCCCCAGCCCTATTTTGTGTTTTATGTAGAGACAGGGTCTCACTGAGTTGCTTAGCACCTCACCATTGCTGAGGCTGGCTTTGAACTCGCGATTCTCCTGTCTCAGCCTCCCTAAGTGCTGGGATTACAGGCTTGAGCCACCGTGCCCGGCTTACATTTTTCTTATGACTAATAATTTTGTCTTGTATTTGTTGTTTATTAGTATTTGTTCTTTTAAGAAACAGCTACCCAAATCATTTGTCCATTATTTAATTGGATTACTTGGGTTTGGTTGTTAAATTATTTGAGTTGCTTAAATATTCTGTATATTAATCTTTTTTCAAATGGATACTTGCCAAACATTTTTTCCCATTCTGTAGATTGTCTATTTCTTTCAAGTTTCCTTTGCTGTACAGATGTTTTTCATTTAATATAATCCCATTTGTCTGTTTGTGCTTTTGTTTCCTGTGCTTGTGGGTCTTACATTTTCCAATGTGTTGAGCATTTTTCCTATCTTTTCTTTAAGCAGTGTCACAGTTTTAGGATTATATTTCAGTTTTGAATCCATTTTAAGTTGATTTTTGTAAACAGAGATAGGAGTCAAGTTTCAATCTTCTCCATATGAAGAATATCTGATTTCCCAGTAATGCTTATTTAAGAGGTTGTGATTTCTCCAATGTACATTTTTGACACCTTCCTCTAGAATCTGTTGACTGTAGATGCATGAGCTTGTTTCTGGGATCTTTATTCTGTTGCATTAGTCTGTGTGTGTGTTTTTATGCCAGTACCTTGCTGTCTTATTCACTATGGTTCTGTGGTATGTCTTGAAGTCAAGTCTTCTGGAGCTTTTGGCTTTGTTCTTTTTATTCAAGATTGCTTTGGCTTTTGGTGGATATTTTCGTGCTTCTACATTAATTTTAAATTTATTTTAACTAGTTCTGTGAAGAATTTCATTGATATTTTATGGACATTGCAATGGATCTATATTGCTTTGGACACTATAGGCATTTTGACATTATTAAGTCTTACAATTCATGAACATGGAAGGCCTTTCCATTTTTTGTGTCATCTTAAAATTTTTTTATCTGTATTTTGTAATGTTCATTGTAGAGTTATTTCATCTCATGGGTTAAATTTAGTCCTAGGTAGTTTATTTCATTTTATTGTAGATATTGTGAATATAATTACTTTCATTATTTATTTTTCATCAAACTCATTGTTGGTGTATACAAACACTACTGAATTTTGAAAGCTGATTTTGTATCCTAAAACATTGTTGTATCTGTTCATCATGTCTGGTGCTCTTGTGATTTCCCCAAGACCAAAAGTTGATGAGTTGGAAGGTATATGAAAACTTTCAGAAATATTCATCTGCATTGCCATTCATTTATTTAAAGAACATTGATTGACTACATATCTGTTCCTGGAAATGTTGCAAATAGCAAATGCTTGAGATCAAATGATGAATAAAATACATGTTTGCAGAGCATAGAGATCTAGGAGTAAAGTAGCTCTAATGATGCTTTTTTTTTTTTTTTTGGATACCAGGGATTGAATTCAAGGGCACTTGACTACTGAGCTACATCGCCAGCCCTATTTGTATTTTATTGTATTTTTAATTTTATTTAGAGACAGAGTCTCACTGAGTTGCTTAGCACCTCACTTTTGCTGAGGCTGGCTTTGAACTCACAATCCTTCTGCCTCAGCTTCCTGAGTCACAGATTATAGGTGTGTGCCACCACACCCAGCTCTAATGATGCTTTTAAGTGGCAATTTTTCACCAGATTTATTCCAACAATGACATTTATGCTCACAAATCCAGAGTTATTTCATTTCTTCATATTCTTGTTTTGCTCTGAACTGTGGTGTTCTATTGACATAATGAGAATGTTGCAGAAAGAGAAATCAAATCATATTTTTTTTAATTTTATGCTGAAAATTATAAAGCAATCTTTAAAGTTATTTTGCTACCAAAGTAATTAATTTAAAATAGCAAGAGGACATTCTACAGTTACTCAGAACCCATTATTCAGAATTCATTGTCCACAATAGCATTTAAAATACAATTTGGGGCAGTATAAAATGAGGAAAATAAGCTTAAAAGAGAACAACTACTGATAGGAGGTATAGGTAATGTTTCCTAGTGGAAAAATACATTATCATAAGAAGAAACACTTACCATAAAACATTCCAGAGGGGAGTGATTGGAATTATGTCCCTTTCTGCTGTGTTTACACAAGGAGAAAACAGCCAGTTAAATCAGTTCCGATTTTTAATTGCTCCTAATAAAACAACCAGACAATCATTGGCAATATCAGTCATTTTTGAGCTTGTTTTGCATTAGGACTAGAAAGCTTTAACTCTGTCTTTTGGTCAGTTCTATACACAATTTCAGTTAAAAATGTCAAGAGTTGATTTAGTTTATAGATTTTACATAGGATACATATCCATTTTCAGTTAGAAACTGTTCATTTTCTTGATTACTTGGGACTTTAATTGTATGCAGGGTTGTCCTCCTGGAAAGGCAAATTGATGCAATTGCCCACAGACCCTCAGGATCTATGATAGACGGAAAAAAGGCAGCTAGCAGCTGGTGGCTGAAATATAATTAGTGTCAATATGTAAAATACAATTAGCATCAGCATGCAACCTGCTCCCTAGACCTGTCTCAGCTGTCTTTGGTCTTCTGTGGTTCCTCTTCCCTCAAATCATCTACCTGCCGACCAACTGCTGTTCTTGATGTCTGTGGCTATTAACTATTGGTTAATATATTCACCATAACAGAATTTCCCAATTTAACCTGCATAAAGATGTGAAGCATACAGAACAGGTGATTTAATAATGTGTCTGGGCCCTGTTCCCCGACAGAAGTAGCATACTTATACCTGAACTTGGCTATAAAGTTGTATCTTATTAGTATCTGTCCTATCTGTCACAACAAAGTATTATCATTTAAAACTATAAGTAATTTTACTATCCTGTTGTCAGGTTATCAAAATCAGACAACTAAATACTAGAATGGTTGTACTTATGAAAGAGTAACAATAATATTTGATAAGGAGATCATATGAAAATTTTATTAAATTTTGATTTATGGAATGGAAAATAAAAAGCTTGCTTAATCTTATTAAGATGAAGGAAGATAAACAACTCACAAACTTTCCCTTCAAGAAAAGTAATGAAGATATTTATCAACTAAGGGATGACTAGTGCTTCAAACAATTATAAGTCATTTGCTTGGAATTTAGAGTGTGTTTTTAGGCATACAGTAAATAACATGGGTTTAGATTTACAAAGGACCAAAGAAAAGTCTCAAAAACATACCTGCTCATAGAATGCAGTCCAAAACAGGGATTTTTCTAAGGTTTAGATCCTACGAGTTCTCACACACATATAGTTCATAGTAAATCTTTTTAATCTCTTCTTTCCTCTTTCCCTTCCTTTTTATTTTGTAAAGCATTTAATATGGAATAATTTTCCATTGATTTACATTTTAAATCTCCAAATACTTTTTTCCCATTTCCTTGACCTTCAGGTAAATAGTACCACAATATACTTGAGCTTAAGCTTTCTTTTCATAACTCATCATCAAATGATTTATTTCAACGATTATTAATGCACCACCAGATGATTTATCATTTGATGACATTTCTGTGACTCAATTTACAAAGGTAAGCAGGCTTATGAAATGCAAAGTTGAGCCATTAGTTTACTGATTTATCTTCTTCAAGACTTTGAATATTTAACAATAGAAACCAATAAGTTTTAAGAAGTACATTCACTGAGTTCAGTATGATGCCATACTGAACAGAAACATTAGATAAAACATAATGATACAGGACCATTAGATATGTACTTGAGAGTTTCTTGAATCTCACTGCCAGTTTTATACAAATGAAATGCTAATATCATATCTTTTCCCAGGGCTATGCTAGATCTTCCCATGTAGCATACCTGTTGGGTAAGGAGTTGGAGATACTTGTAAAGATAAAGCAGTTTTGTCAATCATGCATTCGTCAAGTCCTGGCCACCTGATGTCAAGCCAGTTTTATGAAATGCATCACCATAATTTTCATTTGAAGTGTCAAAAGACAAAATTTCAACTAGTTAAATTTAAAGAGTTATTTCGATTTCTTAGTGATTTATGAACTGCAGAGGAACATCTCAACTAGTTTTAGAAAGGCCACTCCAATGAGTAGAGGGGGCTGGATTCACAGGCACTAAAAGGCTGCAGAAAGTCCTAACAGGGGATGATAAACTGATTAGCTCAAGTTACATTTCCTTGGTCAAAGCAGACGTGATTTCTTATCATTCCTACTAAAACTGGCCTTTTTGAAGATCCTGGTATTATCACTCTCTGTCCTGATATCTCAAGTCCTATACAATTTAATTTTGGTCTGTCAATGTGGAAATCTAGTGTGAGTTCACTCTATGTTGGTTTTGATGTGTTGGGGACGAGTGCAAGAGTTCATTCCAAATCAATTGTTTCCTATAAATGTTATTCAACAGAAGCAAATGTTGATTTCATTTAAAAGCAAGTAGTATCGATCTTAATAAAATAATAGTCTTCATGCTTTTTGTGGATATCTCCATCCTGTAGTCAACTCTAGTTTATTTTAATTTTGTTGTATAGTAGTTACATAGTGCTAAAGTATACTTTAGTAAAATGTGAAACTCATAACACTTATATGAATAGAAAGTGGCAGTGACTTTATGAAATTTATCAGTTAAAAAGAGAACCAGTAAGATGATACAGCAGGTTCAAAAGTGACTTTAAAGTTCCAGACATATATACACATAAGGGCCATCAGAAATACTGAAATGAATTTCCAAATAGATGAAGAATCGATCAATGCCCAGAGTACAATAGTCAATTACAATTTATTCACATTTTATGGTTAAGAATCACTTACATATTCTAGGAAATACAAAGTGAATAAATACCTTAAAGACAATGAAGGTGGTAGAGATAACAAAAATGGTGTTACAGACAGGGTATCTAAGTGTAAGTTTTTGTCCATTATTTTTCACAAGTATTTTAGCAGTCATGTCTCCTCTGACCATTAATCCCCAAATTCAATGAGTGTGAGACACAAATGTACTTGGTGATTTTAATTATCTCATGAGAGATGTATGTTTACTACTTTAGACTGGATTAATACTGTTTTCATACATTTTACACACACACATATATATGTATATATTCTATAAACAACATACTAGATGTTTTTAAGCAACCAGTTTATATTTTAAATATATTAAAATGATAAGAAAACATATCATGTATATTTCTATGCAGCCAAAGATCTTCATTCCATTGTGCACATTCCTATTTCCACTTCACATGATTTTCTTTCGACTTGAGAGACTACATGATACATTTCTGGAGTACAGTCATTTTTTGTGGATTTTTCAATTTTTTGATATGCAAAAAGATTTTTTACTTTAATGATATTTTTGCTGATTATAAAATCTTTTTGATAGCTTTATTTTTTTTTTCTTTCAGTCCTTTAAATATGTTCCACTGTCTTTTCCCTTTCATTAATTTTCATGGTAAATCTGACTGTGCAAACCATGCTTTTACTTTCTAATTTCCTTGATGATTTTCTTCTTGGAAAAGAAGAATACTAATTGCTGAAAATTTAGTATTCTTTAGTTCTCTTTTTACTTTGGTCTAAGGCTTCATTATGACTCATCAATATCTGGTTTTATAATTTTCATCAAATTTGAGAAAAAAATTGAACCATTATTCTTTGAATTTTTTTCTGTTCAAGCTAACTCATTAGGAAACTAATTTTGTATATTTTTCTCTGTCTTTATTTCAAGTTCATTATTCTTTTCTTATAAAATATCTAATAGTTAAACATACAGTGTATATTTTTCATCTCAGTCATTGTGTTTTACAACTCTAGAGGTTCAACTGGGTGTATTTTTTAAAAAAAAGCTTTCATGTCTCATTCTAAAATATAATATCCATATGTACATTTAACATATACTGAAATATTTATACAACCCTTTTAATATTCTTGTCATCTAAGATTCCTTTGTGTCAATTTTGTATTTATATCAGGCAATTGATCATGGAATATATTTTCCTGATTCTTTTTCTGTTGCCATTTTTATTATTAAAAGCCTACATATCGTGAATTTTTTTTATTATATGGGACTAATTACTGGCTACTACTGAAGCAAGAGCCCTGTGAATACTTTGCCTAATGCTCTGAGAATTATGAAGATTTTTGTGCCTAGCTGGTGGGATCCAGTACTATTCCCCACCCCTCGCATGTGTATTAGGAATTGTTTCTCTGTATCACTTTGGGTGGTTCTTTTCTGCCTTTGTATAGTTTCTTCATACTCATGTAGTAGTGAGCACTTGGATGAATGCTTGATGGGCTACATGTGCAGATTTTCAGCATTATCTCTCTGTGATGTCACTTCATCCAGTTCTGTCCTCCGTGTTCTGCCCATCAAAGCTTCTCCATGACTTAGTTTTAACTCCTTACTCAGGACTATTGGGATCTGGCTGGCTTCTCCCTTTTGCTGCAACTAAAAACTCTTTCAGGGCATTCAGCTGCCCTAATTATAGGGCTTATATCTTTTTTATGTCCCATTTCTCAGGGATTATTATCTTTTATTGACAAATGTCCAAAGTTTAAAGTCATCATTTTGTATATTTCTTACAAACTTTTGTTGTTTCAAAAGGGAGAGTGGAACTATTTCTTTTTATTTCATTGTTGCTTAAAACACAAGTTTGTATTTTAATTCTTGATACAATAAAACATTGTTTTTCAAGTATAGTTCCAAGCAGAATTAGAACTTCTGTTGATTCTCTAATATCTTTATGAGAGTAGCACAGTCCTCACATATTAATAATTATGTTGTTTGTATTTGTTGATGTAGACATGACAAAAGATGACTGTCAATTTACTATGTATTTATGCTTTCATTAAATCAGCTGCTTATGTATGTGCAGGTAATTCTTTTTTTAAAAAAATATTTTTTAGTTGTACATGGACACAATATCTCTATTTATTTATATGTGGTGCTAAGGATCGAACCCAGCGCCTCATGCATGCAAGGCAAGCGCTCTACCACTGAGCCACAATCTCAGCCCTCTGCAGGTAATTCTTAACATAAAAGTAAATTGAGAACTTTATAAGTCACCGAAGTCAGAAGAGTGAAAAACAGAACTCAGAAAAATAATATTAATTGATTATATGTAAATTTATCTATATAAGTGAGATAATAGGATAATCCTTTAGATTTATTAACAAATGCATAGTATAATAAATAATAATAGTTTTAATAATAATAGATGAATACAAATAGCTATTTAGAGTGTTTAGATTTTTGTCATTTAATATTCTCCGACTTTCTATGGAAATAAACTAAAAAAAATACTTAATCTAAAATATATGAATTGGGGTATAATCAATGTACTATAATCATCTCCTCTGCCCATTATAGTCAGGAATTGTTATCCATTGAGTGTGAAAAGCAGAACAATTTTTGTTCTGAAACAAGTTTTCATTCACAAGGTGTATACAAATTTGAGATAAAATAACAAATTAAGTACCCAATTTATATACTATACATGTACTTATGGGAGTATGTGATCTTCAACATGAAATAAAAAGAGATTCTTGAAAATAATAGGAATTTTATTTCTTCAAAGAATACATTTTATCTACTTAAATCTCTTATTTTCTTTTAAGGAGCCCTTAGAAAAAATCTCAAGCCTTTAGTGGAAATCATCAAAATAATTAAAGTGAGCATGCATAAAGATTAAAGTCAGAGCCAACAGAGAAACAAGAGAAACACATCAGTAAACACAATAGGGAAAAAAAATAGTCAAAGGCACAGGATCTGCTCACAGAGCACTTCCCAAAGGTTACATATCAGCTTCAGGCAAATAGCAACAGAGAATCTCCATTAAATCTTTCAGAAGATTAGGACTGATAACAAATTAAGCAATAAAAACACAGGGAACACTTGCTGCTCTCTGTGCTCCTCTAAATCAAACAACTACAAAAAGGTTGCTTGCACCATCTGTGGAATCAAAGAGCTTTTCTCCTTTCTGCCCTGTCTGTGCCTTCAGCCCTACAGTACCTTTGCTGTTGTTATTTTCTAATACATTGAGTATCCATATGCATATTTATAGACTATTTGTTGAAATAACACTGACATTCTAACCTATATTACATGATTCCATTTTTAGAATATTCCTTTGTTTTTATATGTCAGGAATCCTTGATTATTTGTTGTTTTCTGGAGTCTGACAAGAATGTGGCCTACAATTTCATTCTTTATGCCTGAAGCCCTCTCAAAATTTGTGATAATTTTTGATTCCTGTATTTATTCAGTGTATTTTATTAATATCCTATTGGATGGGTAATATACAATTTCTCCCTTTATAGAATCTACATGTTAGTGTGCTGATTAAAAAATGCACTATATATGATAGACTAAAATATTAATAATTGCCAAAAGAGGCATTATGTTAGGTGGAGTTTCCTGGATAAAAAGGAAAATAAGAACAAAGAAAATTGTGTTATACAAAATTCAGTTATAATAAAATTTTGTTCCTCTTTTCTCAAGTTAATATCCTTAAATCTCTGAGATTTACAACATTTGTTAATAAAATGAAAAAAAAAACTATGTTACATGAAAAAAATTAAAAGGTTAAATTAGCTTATTGAAAGATACAAGTAACCAGTCAGTACAGAAAGATGTTAGTTACACTCATTACTTCAGGGGCTCAAATTTTCACCAAAAACATTTCAGACCATTTTTCAAAAAGATATGAAATTGGTCATATTACAAGAAAATAATACAGATTAAAGTTATCCAGAAAGAGCTATGTATGAATAAATACAAAGTTTCAAGAAAATATAGGGAAGGTACAATAATACAAACTGAAAATTATTTGAAAGACTCATATATATAAGAAAGTTCTTAGATAACCATCTGGTATAGGAAACATAGGTCACATCCAGAAAATTTTTATTTGGTTATTTTTAGATATATATGGCAATAGAACCCATTTTAGTATAATTATACAAACATAGAATATATTTGAGTTTAGTTAGATAGAAAATTCTTAAACATTGGAAAATGTCTTTGGATAATATCTTCATATTCTATTAGCTGATCAGAACTATTGAATGATTTAAGCAGGCCTTGTTACATAAGTACTATATAGGAAAGAGAAACATTATAGGGCTATAGAACCAGCTGGCTTCCCTCTTTTACTTGACTTATACAAAAATGTCCACACTAGATTTATTTTTCCATATTTGTGTGTGCATATGTGTACTTATATATATTTATTACACTTTAAAATGAAATTATGTTTTGGGTAATAATATTATATATAACTTTAATGTATATATTTACTACAGGTGAAGGAAATACTCTTAAATGTGTCTTTGGGCATGAATGGTATAATATTTAATTTATATAGCAATTTCCAAATCAGAGCTGGGCACAATTTCAATACCTAATAATAAAGTTTGGTGCATAAAAATATATGAATTCAAAAAATATTTCCAAGCTGTGTCTTGTTCTATGTTCATTTTCCTTTTAAAATTAGACTTTTTAACTGAAAATTGAAACTTTCTATGGGCAAATTTCAATATATAGTTACCTGATTTCTCTTTGACAGGAATTTTGGTTTAAATTCCTTTAATTTTCTTTTTTATAACTGTATTATACTACAAAACCCTTAAAAAGTTCTACATACCTAATTTTTGCACATTATTAAAAAAATTACAGCACCAGTGTGTTGCAAGTAGCAATCACTATATAAAATCACTCTGATAGCTGAGAACAGGGAAAAATAAAATGAAAACTAGGAAGATTGCATGACTTCTAAACATACAGAATTTTATGTATATAAAACCACTGTCTCCAAATTAGGTATTAATAACTCTGTTTTACAGATCAGAAGATTCAAACTTCCTAACATACAAATGCAAAGCAATGTTCTGACCAACTGATCAAAACACATGTTTGTTTTCCTCTAGCCATGTGCCCACTAAAACTTCAGCCAATGTTATGTGTACATGGACCAAAGTACAGAAATTAAATCATTGATTCCAGATATGTTAAAAAAAAATAGCTTCACAAGTGTCACAGTTAGGATAACTAAAGCAAATTTTGCCAGCAGAGCCACAGACATGGAAGTTTCACATATGATAATATTGGCATTTATGCTCTCAGAAAATACTAATGTTGACATTTTTAAATCTTAGATATGTTGGTTATTCATTTCAAATGATGGTGTAAGAGACAAAATTATCTTCTAATATCCTGTTCGTTCACAAGAAGCATTTATTACTTACTTGTTTTACCTAAAAGTTTTGCTAATCACAGCTATACACGTGTACATCTCTTGAGTTACACAAATCACCAAACTGAATAATTTAAATCCATAAATGATAATTATTTCAGAAGGATTTTTACCATAAAACATCATTCTTCTGCCCATGTAGTAAAACATCATATGATGCTAGGGAAAAAAAGATTTTCATTTTACTTTATCTTATGGAATGTCTGAGAGTCATTTATTTTATGGATGAATTGAAACAATATTGTGCTGTACTTTCTTAAAAACAAACTTAATATGTACTTTGGGAAATAAAAACTAACAAAATATTTTTCTGCTGACACTTAATTTCACCAAAGTTAAGCCAGTGGAGAATAATAGAGTTGTTGAATTATATTGCAATGCAAAAGAAAACTACAACATGGTGGATTTCTATTTTTCAAAAGTAACATGTCATGACACCATAGTTTAGATAACACAAGTGATATAGAAAAAGGCACTTTTTTTTTTTTTTTTGCTCAGGATGGGTCATCATACCTTATGTTTGGGCATACATTAATAAAAGAAAGGGTCTAGAGAGGAGATATTTTAAACATATTACCTTAAGTCAAGCTAACACATGCAGTGAAGTACTTGTATTAAGCTAGATTTCTGTGTAAACATATACACATGTACACACAGAGAAGAAGAGAGGGAGGCAGAGTGAAATGTAAACTAAGGTGTACTTAATTTGAAAAGAAAGCTGTATGAGCAGCTTTCTTTTGTTGAAAAAAAAACGATTGCAATGATTCTGATAAATATATATATTCACACACACACACACACACACACACACACAAAGGCCTTCAGTGCACCGTATATTTTTATGCATTGTCAGGGAACTCCCAATGTGAATCTGTCATCTCTAAGCTACATATCAGAGGCTGAAAATTCTAAGGCTGAACAGAGAAAGAAGTCACTAATACTATAATCATTCCTAAAACCAATTAAGCAGATAAAAATCAATGGCAAAATTGAATTGATAGAAATAAGCACTAGCATTTTATAATATTAAAAAATACTAAATGTCATAACAGATGGTCCTACAAATCTGCAACTACAACGGTAGCAGAAAATAAGTAAACATATCTGCATGCACATAGATGTACAGTGATATTTCATCAGCATTACTGTATTACATTTAAAATAATGAGTCAGATCAGCCTTGTCATTTTCTTTAGTGTTAATGACTTCTAGTAACAATGGAACAATTGAGTAAAATCTTCAACCATTATATCCAATCTTCTACCATTGATATTCAAATACAAGAGTGAGAGTTTCTCAGATTTGCCTCACAAACAGCATTAGCTAATCATTTTATTTGCAGACTTTAGATATCTGAGAGGTGGCTTTTTAAAGAAAAAATTTACAGTCTAATAAAATCATCAAGTACTAATGAGAAATAAATCGCTGCTTATGAGCCTAATTAGGTATAAATATTGATATAAAAGTCCACATAATAATTTTACTATTAAAAAATGAGTAATTTTAGAAGATTTCCAGTTCATTGAGAAAATTAAGAATAAAAAGTAAGGATGAACAGAATCAAGTCAAAAGACAATATTCCTAGTTGTAGAACTCAAAAATGGTGTCCATTATATAAACACATGTAGATAAGTCTAGAACATAGAATGGGGGAACATGATAGACTGTAGATATTTCAAAGCATATTTCAAAGCATCTCCCACCAAAATATTTAGAATTTGTTCTTGAATACCTGGAATCTGGGATGGCTTAGTGATTGCTCTACTGATAGTGTCTGGCAGAAATGATGTTGTGAGAGTCCTGAGCAAAGCAGGCCTCAGGCCAGCAACTTCTGCTCTCATTTGTAATGCTGTCACCCACCACAGCAGAAGTCCAGGCTACCCTGTGGAATAAGGAAAAACATATGACCCACTAGTTCCTATCACCAAGGTCAATGGCTTGACAACCACCAGGCACATGGGAGGCCTTCTGGAATCTTCTAGCCAATACCTGATTTGTCAGATATATGAAAACCCAGCAGAAACCAGATAAGGCCACAAACACAACTGCAAATATAAAAAAGTGTTGTTCTAAGCCACTAAGTTGTGGGGTAATTTGTTATCTAGTAAAAATTAACCAATACAAGGAATGTTTTAAAAAGAAACTATTGAAATTTGCACTAACAAGTTTAAAATAGCAAAATTGTATAGAAGTAACCGAAGCTAAACTATATGCTGTCTCCTTTTTTCATGACACATGTTGCATAGATAGATCTTAGATTCTAAAATCTGGCCTTATTTTATTGACCCACACATATTTTAATTGCTTATTGTATGTAAACATATACTATATATCTCATAATAAGGTGAGAAGTGTTTTCTTGAATATTAATCATTTTTTATCAGAAAATGTCTTACACATTAAGAGGTATAAAAGTAGCAGAGGGACCAAAGGCATTTGAAATGACTAAAGAAGGATGAAATCCACAAAGAAAGTCAATTCAGTTGATGGAACTTGGGCCTATATTCCCGAACAATTAGGAAAGTTCTGATTAGCCAATGGAATTCATGGAGTCTACTTCCATAATGGAGATGATTGTAAATCTGATTATTCTGAGAGATATTGATGAGTGAGTCTTTAAAAATTAATTCTATAGGGAAACAAAGGAATAAATGTACATCTGAAATAAAACCTCTGAACAAAAATGAAAAACTCAGAAAAAGAAATGAAAAACAAATCCAGCAGCAAAATTTAGTAAAAGAGGAAATGTGACAATTAGGATCTTTCAAACATGACAGTTTTGATGATACAGCTTTAGTTATTTGGGGACTAATTGTAAAAAGTGTATCAATGGGATAGATTGAGAAAATAATACTATCAAATATGACTGGTATGCACCACTAGATTCCTGCATTATAAAAAATAAACAAAAATATGACTGCACTTTTATACAAAATGGTACAATGTTAAAAAATAAAAATAAAAAAAGAAAAGAAAATACTAGCATTTTCTTTTTCATTGTACCATCCAAGGATAAATCTCATTATTCGTCTTAGTTTTTTGCTGATGTGCACATATTCTGTAAGACCTTAATTTGAAACATTAAAATGTGATTTTATTAACATAGAAGATGTTTAAAATCTCAATTCTAAATTCAGGTTGTATGCAAGAAATAATAGGCTTTCATATTATTTATGGAAATATATATTGGTACTATTGTTAGAAGGAACTATTGGTAATGTATAACAAAAATTTTAAATTAATATGTCATTTGATCCATAAATGTTAGGAATTTATCTTAAAAATCTATAACAAATGTAGGCAAAAAGTGAGACACAAGAATCCCTTTATTTAAATGATAAAAGTTTTAAAGTATGTATATTCAACTAGGAGATGCTGATAGGTATACACTGAAAAAAAGAGCAATGATGCATTAGTGTTGTGATATATTAAAATTCTAACATTGTTATATGAAAATAATAAAACATAGGCTATCTAATATAAGCCCTTGGTTTTTAAGAACATTTATTAATCTAATGTATCACACTGTGCTAATCAATTTCCAAACACTTTAAAACTATTAAATAATCCCATCTTTAATCCTAAGGACACCATTTGAAGTAGGTAAGAAGTTTCCCTTATCAGTGGGTTTGCTTTTGGTAGTTCTGGTTACCTGTGGTACTGGAATCTGAAAATATAAAATTGCATAAATAAACAATTCATAGTTTTAAATAAATTTTGTTACATTATAATTATTATATTTTATTATTTACTATTGCTATTAATCAGTTATTTGTTTAATTTATGAGTTAAACTTTATCATAGGCTCATAGATATGTATGCATGGGAGAAAACATTAAGTATATACAAATGTGTATATATTTGCCATGAATCTATTGGGTGTTTTGGAAGTGTACCTTCTGGAAACAAAGGGGAAATACTGTTTCGTTATTTCCCCCATTCTACCAATAAACACTAGTGAATGGATAGGTTACACAACTTTTTTTTTTTGACTATTAAATTGTTTTTTTTTTTAATTTTAATTTTTATTTATTTTTCTCAAAAGTTGCATTTAAATACATGTTATCAAACATAACAGAAAAAAAAAACAAATTTTCAGAAGCTGTACACACAACTTTTCTGAGGTTAAGAGCAACATTCAAACCAAGCCACTGTATTTCAGATTTTCAACTTTTAGTGAACTATAACACTATGCTGCTGAATATTCATTGGTGTGTGCATGCACATATATACATGTGTGTAAGCATGTGTGCATATACATAAACTTGAAGATTCCCTATATGTTTGTGCGAATGTACACACGCTATCTGTACGTACATACTTTTAACCATTTTCAAGTATGTTTATATCTTGTTATGGCACTGAACTGCAGTCTAAATCAATTCATATGATATAAATTAATTTTTCTAAATATGATTAGAACCTTCTCAGTAAAATTTAAAAGACTCCATTAGTGATTATTAAAGATGATAACTTATAATGCAAATAAGTTCTGTTACCCTTCCCCAAATTTTCTAATATCTATGTGGTAAAATATAAGGAATCATCCACCACATTCTTCTGTAGCTACAGGTAGAAACACAAAAGGAAAGGCACTGGGGTGTTTGTGTACATAATGTAGTTGACTTAATATTTTTGCTTGTAGTCTCAAATAATACTCCTTATAAAATTGTTTCAGGTGATATTATTGTTCTAATTGCATAGTGAATGAAACTGAGGTTCAGGTAGACTATTTCTCTGGGTCATACTGCTAATAAATATTGAAACTGCCCATCCCCAGCTTTCACCTTTTAACTTTTGTGTGCTTTTCAGTTCATGCTTTACCATTTTCTCCAATCTGATCGAAAGTTCAGATGAGATTCAAAATTTTCCAAAATACCTCACTGAAAAGAAATTGTTTTCCACTAGGAAATGCTGCATTTTAACTCTAAAGGAAAGAATGTCTGATATTTTAAATACCATATGTGCGTTTCCCTCTCTTCTCTGTGTTATAACTGGTATAAATTTATTATGTGGGAAAATACTACATTTAATAGGAATGTCTAAGATGCCTTCTTTGATTGTTCCAATATGTTTAATTGAAACAAAGAAAGCATTAATGTGAACTCCTTTTATTAAGGTAACCAGTTTTAGAACAGAAACTGGTGCTATTCTTTTCTTCCATTACAAGCAAAAGGCAGCTCCTTAGAAGCAGCACAAGAAATTTATCAAGAAATAAAAGCAGCAGTTGAAATTGTACCATAGATTATGCATATGTACCTGGAAATGAGTTTCTCAAAAATACTAGATATCATGTGTTCATCTATCAATTTTTTTGGCGGGGAGGGTACCAGGGATTGAATTCAGGGGCACTCAGCCACTGAGCCACATCCCCAGTCTTGTTTTGTGTTTTATTTAGAGACAGGGTCCCACCGAGTTGCTTAGTGTCTCCCTGTAGCTGAGACTGGCCTTGAACTCATGATTCTCTTGTCTCAGCCTCCCAAAGTGCTGGGACTACAGGTATGGGCCAGAGCACCTGGCTTCATCTATCAATTCTTAACATCGTATTGTATTTATTTATGAATGATATCTTTATTAACTTATTTGAGAAAAAATAAATTGTCTAGAAACTTGATGTGAAATGACAAAATACTCTTCAAATTCAATTTGAAATGGTTTTAGATATCAAGGGCCCACTGATTATCTCTCATCTCTTATTCCAATTACTCAGAGTTCCTTAAATTTATAATTTATGATGAGTTTAGAAAACATATTTGATTTTTCATTCTACATATACTAGCACCTGGAGAAATAATTTTAAGCCATAGCATGTGGGGTTGTACATCATATAAACCCTAAACCCCTGGATTTTGGAAAGCCAAGATTATCTAGCATAAAAAATAATATTCACAAGCTTATTAGGGATAATTTCAGATGATACTTTTCTTACTTGAATGAAATATACTTGTTGCTATTCATTGAACAGTTTCTTGAGTGTCATTTGTTTTGCTTCCTAGATATGAGATAAATCCAATCTGAAAACCACTACAAATTTACATTAATGTTCATATTTAATATTCTCCTGATCTGCATACAGTGATATATTTGCAGTTAAAGTCTTTAATTTGGAGCTCAGATGCATTACATTTGTTTTGAAATTAGAGAGGAAGAGATGGTGAATACCCTATGTGGGATTGAAAAGATGGAACCTTAAGGCTGAATATGAATTAAAGGGGTAACAATAGTAAATTAATGAAGGAACTTTATTTGTAAGAGGGTCTGCAAAATAGAGCAAGACAATGTGTGTCCTGTTTATTATTTTAATTTTTCTATTTTATTTTATTTTATTTTTTACTTTGAACCAGGAGCAAAATAACGAGTAGCTGAATAAGCAGAATTTAATGCTACTTAAACTCTAGGAAGCAGAGGTGTTGGCAAATATTCCTCATTCTCTCCATTTCTGGACATCTAATGTATTTTTGATTTCTAGCCCTATTATACTTGGGTGAGGCTATGTACATAGTGCTAACTGATAAGTTTCTAAAGTAATTTCCAATGTGGAACATTCAATTCCTTGCATGAGGTCTCCAAAGCAGTATTTCACTCTGACAAAGAATGGGAACATGGGAGATAAATGCTGTTCCGATCATCTGGATACTTGTGGAACTATGTTGAGTGAGTAGGTTGAGTGGGTTGAGTATTTCAAACTGATGATTTGGGAAAAACAAATAGCATGGGCAAGAAAAGAGTATTTATTCTTTTAAATGAATGCTGCTTAGAGCTTGTTTATTATCACAATATAACTTATTCTATCCCAATCGGTATATTAAGCCTAGAAATCAGCGGCTACCTTAGAACCAAAAATGTGTAACACTATTTTAGAAGCCAGGATGGGAGGGGTAGATAAACACATTAAATGACAGAATAATGGAATTTAATTTATATTAGTGTGTTGATAGTGAAAATCATTTGGAAAAATGTTTGCCAGAGATAAGTTGCAAGGTAAAAAATTTATTTAGTGATACCTATGAACACAAACACAAGCATGCGTGAGAGATTATAGGAGAAGAAATAGGAAAACAGAAGCCTAGCATAATGAGCTGGTTACAATTGACAAAGTACTAAAAGAACAGTGAGAGACAAATATATAAATAAAAAGTTACCTGTCTTGAAAGCAGGAAAAAAGAAAATAATGTTCATAAATTAATCATTTTTTTATGCAATTGCTTTTCATAGCTACCCACTAACCATGCAATGGCAGAGGCAACAGAAACCTCTTAGGACTCACTGCATGGCAAAGATTAAATAAAGAGCATGGCTCTCATACCCACTATTAAACTTCTGAATGAATTATTGTAGCACCTAGTAAATCTTCTGAGTTGAAAAAAATATCTTAGGGAAAAGATCAATTTACTGGAAACAGGTTGAGAAAGCTGTTTAGTCATTCCTGGGTAATGTATTCTTCAAAACCCAAACAGATGAAATCAGGGAATTAAATGAAATAGAAATGGCTTCTCAGCGATGGAAATGAACACCATGAAGAACAATGGGTGGGATGCCCTCCTAAAGAACAAGAAGGGGACACATGCCCACCTGTGGGACAGTGTTTCTTCATTCATGTGTACAGTTCAGTTCAATTTCTGAATTGCAATGGGCCAGTGAAACTTGTATGCCTCTCATTCTTCTCCTAGAAAACAAAACAAAACAAAATATATAATGTAGTTATTCTGTTTATCCTACATAATATACTGGACTTTTAGTTTGTAGACTTCCAAACTAAAATTTTTACTTTCAGTTTTAAATGAACAATTACTTGATTCTGAAAGAGAGGCTACCACACATTGCCCACAGATTCTGAAGTTTGACCTTTAGAGATTGGGTGAGTGGATGTACCAGGTAGCAAAGAGGGGTAAATGGGCTATTTCATATCCAGAAGTGTAGACCTTCTCAGTAATTACCAATGTTTATCAAATAGCTCCACTTAGTTTTCTTTCTCAGCATATGGTATTATGGAGCTTTCTAGTTCCTTGTTATAAATAAGCCTATGCAACTAGATATATTAATGGCAATAATCATTTCCATTATCCCTTGTTGAGGTATCCCAGCAATTTTGTCTGTAGTATACCTTTGTTTCTTGATATGCTCCAATTCATCCCTCATACATTTGAATCAAAGAGGTGAAATGAGTATAAATTCATTTTGGGGGATAGGGCAAATATTTTCCAATTTCACTCTAGAAAATCAAAGTTATATTTCTGTACTCACAGGCTGTGCTTCTGCTTTGAATGAGTTAGATAACATTATCACAATTCTGTTGTTTGCCTAACAGCAGTAAGGTAAATTTAAAGCTGGGTTTGTGGTGGCATATGCCTATAATCCTGGAAACTCCAGAGGCCAAGGCAAGAGGATTGCAAGTTCCAGGCCAGCCTTGGCAACTTAGTGAAACCCTGTCACACACACA
>PVHX01000208.1:254461-349031 GCA_004024805.1 Geosciurus inauris | reverse complement strand
TTAAAATATCTGATTGAAATATGGATTCCATCTAAGCAATTGCAAGGCAGTCATGAATCCTTGACCAAGATTGGTTTATGCCATATAAAGAGATGAAAAACTGTGTTTTAAAGGTAGAACATACATTCTGGAAATATGCACAAATTCAGATCTACTAAGTGCATGAAATCAAAACCAAATTCACTGAGGTAAGTCCTTCCACTGTGAATTACTTATTAATTCATGGTTTGTTCTCAGAACTTCAGCTAAATGGAATCATGATGAGCTGTGACATGACTAATGAAGATGAGGAATTTGTCAGAGCTTATATTCTTAAATTAATTGTTTCTAGAAAACATACCTTTTTTCTCCATATATGCCCTTTCCTTATTGATGGTAACAAAATATTATTGAAGAAATAGAAACTTATGTGGAGTTATTATCTTTTTGAATCAATCTAAATAATACATTTCCTGTTTTGTTAAAAAATGTTCATATTATTAGACACAACTGAGAGTAAAAATTCCATTTGAGATTAAACAAAGGGGGCAAAAACGTCTACCACGAGAGACCATAAGCTGTATGCTGCTGTATCCCAAACCCATTCATAAACTGAAAAGGTATCTTTTCATGTTATAAGTGACAGCTTGTGTGTGTCTATGTATCTATATTTTGTAATTAATGAAATTTATTACTTTATTATAATGAATCAGCAAAACTCAAATTAAAAACTCAATTTGTTCCAGGTATAAATAAAAGAAGTTGCAATTCAGGAATTGTATATTATGTCTTTGGCTTTTTTTAAATAATTGTTTTTTATTTAATTTTTTATTTTTATGCAGTGCTAAGGATTGAACACAGAGCCTCACACATGCTAGGCAAGTGCTCTGCCACTGAGCCACAGCCCTTAAGTCTTCGACTCTTTTAATCAAAAGCAACTTGTATTAATGTTAAAATTATAATAATATTGAGCTATGTATTTTCTGACTACTTTTGCATTAATCACATTTTTCTGTTAGAAAAATGAATGCCATAGAGATACTCAAATCTTTGTCTCATGATGCCAATCTATTGTTCTCTCCCAAAAGCTTATAGTTATAAGGAACTAAGAACAATTTATAAGAAAACATAATTACATAGTTCTATACTACTCTGCAACAAAAATATTTATCAGTGTTAGGGGGGAAAAAACTCATCTTGTAGTTCAATTAAGCATTGGACCCAGCATTCATAGGTGCTTTCTCATTCACGCAATTTTAATTTATTGTCGAGGAAACTGAGTAACTACACCTTAAGAGAAATATTTTGCCTTAATATTTGCTAGACAGAAAATGCTTTTTGTGTACAGTTTCAGAGAATTCACAAACAGGCTCATCAATCTCTTCTTTTCTTTTCTTCCACATTGCCCACCCCCCTACCTTGCCCGCTTCTCATTAAACAGCTTGTATATGAAAAACAAGACATTCTGGTGGCTGATAATGAAGAAAACAGAGATGTACACCATAGTTTATATGATTTGTCAACTATAAAGTCAAACTATGTCTCTACTTTTAAATAAAATTGAACAATTTGCCCATGATAAAGTTTTCTTTACTTTCATATGGAAATACAGAAAAACTTTAGGAAAGTTTTGTAAATTTTCTCCCTATCTTGGGATATTTACAATACTTTCTCTCTCTTTCTCTCTCTCTCTCTCTCTCTCTTTCTCTCTCTCTCTCTGTCACACACACACACACACACACACACACACACACACACTTTCTATTACAAGAAACTCTCTATGAAAATTTATAGTAGTTGTTACCATCATTCTTCTCATAGGAATCTTCATAATTTATGTATATCTAGTGAAGTGATTAGAAGAAACAATTCATTCCAAAGATCTTTCCGTTATGCCTTAGTACAATCAGATAGAGAAAAAATAATATGGGAAGGGTATATATTCCCTGATATCTGAAAAATCTATTTCATTGATATGAAATGCTTGGGTACAAATTAGCCTACTCTTATAATTTGGTCCTTTGCCCATTAATGTAAGCTCTAGAGAGAGTAATGATTTGCCATATTAAAAAATATGAAAAAAAAGCCATTGAAGTTTAAATTGCAAAGCAAAACAACAACAACAAAGTATTAGGTGGTTTCCCCCTTTAATTTTGCTGATGGTACAATTCTTGTACATTATCCCCATGATGGTTTCTCATGCTATTAGGAAATCTAATTAGCTATTTAGGGCTATATTGCAAAGAAATGGTTTACTTAATAAAGAAAAGTAAACAATTGACAATGTGCATTTTCAATTTGTGGCAAGAAATCTGTGGACTGTATATTTAAAACAAAATTTAGCCTTTGCTCTTAATAATAAAAATTATACAATGATACTAGAAAAAATCTAATAGTAAAGTAACTTTGTCCTCTTTCACAAAAAATAAGCCTATTTTACCTTATATGCATATATATTCAGTACCTTAAATATAAAGTAAGTATGGTAATATAATGTAACCAGTATATTACAGTTAATCATTGTGTACTACCTAGTCAGATTTATTTTCTCATTAAACTTTTAATATTAAGTAGTAAAATTAATGAAAATCCTACTTTTATTAGTCATTTTGTATATGCCCTGTATAAATAATTTCTGATTTCACATATAGGATTTACACATACAGAAAAGGACATTTTTTTAATCTGAAAAAGACAACTTAATCCTAAAATGAAAGTTTTAGTTGCGGGGGGCATGGTTATTGTGCCATTTGTGGATTATCTTTCATCAATTCTTGCATCCTCCATGTCTCTTAAACCTTGGAAAACCGGTGACAAAGATCCCTAAGTTGAAGGACAATAAGTGAAGTACAATTGTAGACTCAACACATTTGAAGATTGGACATTATAAAATATGTGTGTTTGTTGTTCAGTCATTTGTACAATGATTATCAATCTTGTGGTAGTAGAAGGTCATCTTTGGGATGGATATATATGAAAAATCTGAGAGCTTATTTTGGATGAACAGTTCTCAAACTACAAGGTCAGTGCACGTGAGAAGTGAAGTTCTTAGAACACCTAGAAATTATTTTAATTTTTATTGATTTTTGTTTGTGTGTGCCTATGTACACAATAGTTCCCTCATTCTGATTTATGTATTGCATTTCACTGCAATAATATTTCACAATTTATTTATGAATAATTTTTTTGAGAGAAAATCCTTTGAAATCTGTTGAAACTTATTTCATGACTCACACTACTGTTAGTTTTGGCAAATGTTATGTGTACATTGGAAACGAATATGTGTTATGTTCTTGTTAGCTGAAATATTCTCTATAGATCAGATAGGTCAGTTGGTCTTCTATACTGATTGTTTTATATTTATTTCATTAGTTACTGACATAAACTTTTTGAAACTTCTTAATTTGTAGATTTATCATTATGTGCTTATATCAAGTTTTGTCTTGTGTAAATAGAAATCATATTATAAAATGTTAATTTTATTTTTTGTGTGTCTTCAAATTAGTTGATCTTTTTGTGATTATTATCCCTAATAATGCATATGATTTAAAGAGCAGACTGCCAGAATTATGTATTCAATATTGGCAATTATTTGCAGAAGATGTCATGTTCTAATTTTTACTTTGAGTCCTTCTGTGGCCTTATATTTTATTCATTAATTCATTTACGTTTACTGCTGTAGATAGACCCTGGGGCTTCTCACATGGTAGGCAAATATTCAACCACTGTCTATCCCTCCAGTCCTGGCCTTATTTTTAAAGCACATTCCTTAGACACAAAACGTAATTTTTGTTCTATTTGTTTGTTTCCTCTATGACTGCCTTAGAATTTTCTCTAGATGTTTAATACACTTATATTTAATGTAATTGCCAGTATGTATGAGTTCATATCTACCAACTAAATGTTGCTTTCTATTTTTTCTACTTTTTTCCTATTCTATTCTGTTCTCTTTGCTTTCTTTGTATTATTATTATTTATTTTTGTAATTCATTTTTTGGTGCACCTGCTGTTAGGTATGTGTGATTTTATTATGTTTTAGAAGTTGCCTCAGAGATTATACACCTTTAGTTTATGACATTATCTTGTAATTTTCGTTCTAAATTCCTACTATGGCAGTTCTAGGACTTTTGCAAACTTAAAAACACCATTTATTGATTCTAGGCTTTTGAATTATTTTCAGGTATTTTGGTTCTCTCTATATTTTAAGCCTCTTAAGTACTGTATTATTTTATAATATCATTATTATTATGTATTTATCCATATATTTTCTACTTCTTTCACCCTTCATGTTTTCTTCCATTTGCATATTTCCTTCAGTGATGATATCTTTTCTCACTAATGATCTCTCTATAGTAATTTTTAACATTTGGGTGTGCTTTTAGTAAATCCTGTCAGTCTTTTATGACTTAGAAATGTTTTCATTTCAAGATCATTTTCCAAAATTGTTTTAAGATAGGCACAGTGGCACATGTCTGTATTCCCAGTGATTCAGGAAGCTGAGGCAGGAGGATCACAAGTTTGAAGCTAGCTTCAGCAATTTTACAAATGAAAAGTATCAAATAAGAAAGGGTGGGGATTCAGCTCAGTGGTAAAATGCCCTTGGCTTTAATCCCTGGGGTGGGGTGGGGGTGTTTTAGCCAAGTTTTAAATTCTCTGTTGATACTTTTTTTTCCTGCATATCAAAGATCTTGTCTTCTACCTTGAAAATCTAAATTGAAAAGTCAATTTAGAGTATTATTATTATTCCTTTGGAATAATGTATTTTACCCCCAGAACTTAAAATTTGTGCCTTTGTTTTTGAACTTTAGTATATTTAGATTTATTTTCACATTAGGATTCATTTGTGTTTTGTCTTCAGTCAGCTTCTTTGCTGCTAAAAGACCTGACAAGAACAATTTTAGAGGAGGTGAAGTTTATTTTCCTCAGGGGTCCAGGTGAGGCTGAGCATCATGGCAGGAGACTGTGGTGAAGGGAAGTATCTCACATGATGATCCGAAAGCAGAGAGATTATATTTACCAAATACAAAATATATACCCTAAAGGCATGCCTCCAATGACTCACCTCTTACAGCCACACCCTATCTGCCTTCGGTTACCACTTAGTTAATTCCCATCAGGGGATTAATTCACTGATTGGTTTAAGGCTCTTATGACCCAATCATTTTACCTCTGAATGTTCTTGCATTATCTCACACATGAGCTTTTGGTGTATGCATCACATCCAGACATAACAGTTTTGTTCATATGCAGGTTGATATATTTCAGTGCTTTTGAGAATTTTTCAGTGTTTTCCTTCATTTTTAACTATGTCCCATTCTTCTTCTCTCCTTGTACATCTGCAGTGTGCACATTAGATTTTCCTATACTTACTCTATGCTTTCCTATGCTTTTATCAGGATATTATCATCAAATATAAAAATCTATTTGTTCTGGTTTAGATCATTAATGTCCCCAAGAAAGCTCATTTGTTAGGTAATGCAGGAAGGTTCAGATGTGATGTGATTCGATTGTGAGAACTGTAACCTCATCAGTGGGTTAATTCATTTAGTAGACTGATAATTTGAATGTACTATTGGGTGAGGAACTACAGGCAGGTAGGATATGGTTGGAAGAAATAGGTCACTGAGGGCATGGCCTTGGAATATCTCTTGCCCCTGGCTTCTCTCTGTCTTTTTGCATTCTGACTGCCGTTCGTTGAGCAGCTCTTTTTTACTATGCCCTTCTGACATAATGTTTTGCCTCACCTTCAACCAGAGCAATGAAAGCAACTGACCATGGATTGAACCTCAGAAGCCATAAGCCAAAATAAACTTTCCCTCTTCTAAATTGTTCTTGTCAGGTATTTTGGTCAGTGACAAAAAGCTGACTAATATACACTTCTTCTGTTGTACTTCATTTACTTTTAAATTCATGATTTTCTAATTTAAACTTTTAGATTTTTATTTCTGGAATTTCCAATTCACTTCCTTATAGATATCTGTTTTTCCATGAAATTATTTCTTTTAATTATCATTCTTCCCTGATTATATAAATAAGAGTTATTTTAGTCTCCTTTTCTCATCACTCTAATAACTGGAGCACTTATGGGCCTATTTTAATTTTCTGTTGTTTTTCATTTTCTTTTTCTTCTTTTCTGAACACCCTATATATTTTGAAGAAAAGTAGTAGAGAACGTGGTTAGTATTATCTTCCTACAGAGAAAGCATTACTTAGAGCAATATTTGGTAGGTACTCAAAGGAAAAAATTAATGGAATTCTGAATCTTGTCTGTGAGTTTCTTCAGAATGAGTGCTGTGTACATGTTTTAGACATGCAAATATTTATGCAACTTCCCTGACTCCAAAGCATATTATAACACTATTCTTCTAGATCTGTAAGTTCATCCTTTAAAGTGAAGATTAATACTGTAGACAGAGGCTACAACAAACAATGGCTGGGCTTTTTGAAGAATGCTGACATATCAATATTCATCATTCCCTCAAAATGAACATGAGAATTAAAAGTGATATTTTGCTATGAAATGCTATCTGCAAGACACACTTCTTATCCTTTGATATAATTTCTTATCACTTTTTAAATTGTACAATAATACCAGTTTTTAAAAATGTTATTAAATCCATTTTCAATTAAATCAACCCCCTTTTTTTTGCATTGATAAATAAAATATTTGTTACAAGGATTTTTGTCCTACATTATTTCAAGTGAGTCCTGTGTAAATTATACATAATATAGTATGTGAAGTAGAAGATATATAAAAGTAAAATTGGAGTTTTATAACATTTTGCCCATTTACCAAAGTAGATAGGAAGCCCTGTTGTTTTTCACAGTATAGGTCTTCTTCATAAACAATAATAAAAATCTCTTATAATTTTTTTCCTTTATAGCTCAGTTTAAATGAGCTTTATTTAACTATGAAGAGAAGAACATGTTCAAGAACCATTTTGTACAAAACAATCACCTACCTTATCTATCTAAATGGTAGCAAAAACTCATGAAATCATATACCCTGTAATGCTTGCTATAATAGTCTTTACTATTTGAAATTAGATTTTCAGACTATGTAGCTTTTACAAAGGAAATATGGGTAATAATCATTCTACTACAGTAATTATAGTAATAAAAATTGTCAATATAGTCAATACATTATTTTTGTAAATTTTTTCTAAATATAAAATAATAGGCATTAGTTCAAAGACTTCATGATTGATTTCTCATTCCCTAGTCAATTCAATTGAATTCTTCATACTATTGAGGGGCTCTATAATATAAATTAATTTACTATATTATCATATCCTCAATACCCTTTATCTTAAATATGCCAGAATAGTTTTACAAATATTGATTCAAATTTTTCTCTTATCACAGTGAATGTCTTAGGTATACTTAGCTTTTTTTCCTCCATCCTTCAACTGGTCTTGGACATGGGTTCTGATTTCCTTTTTTTTTTTTTAGTTGTAGATGGACACAATAACTTTCTTTTACTGATTTATGTGGTTCTGAGGATCGAACTCAGTCCCACACATGTGAGGCAAGTACTCTACCATTGAGCCACAACCCCAGCCTGGGCTCTGATTCTTAAAATAGGTGTTGGATTCTCTTGTGTCAGAAGCTCATGAGAATATCTAATTTAGTCCACATAAATATTGATACAAATATATAGGATCAAACTTTACAATAAGACAGCATTTATTGGACAGTTAACATAGTTGCTATAAATAATAATGACAGCTAATTATTATATAAAACTATTTCCCACATGTTATAGTATAAATTCAATGTAAATTTTTGGGAAAGTAGAGAAATTGTAATTGTATCCTATTTTTTACTGAGTGGAAAATGAACCTCCATTAATTATTTTTTCTATTAGTTCAACTTGTTATTTTATTTTCCCCTAGCTTAATTAAGGTATAATTAATGTGAAACTATGTTTATTCAATTTCACATAGCAAAATTTAGGAATGGGACTAAAATATATTGAGTAATGAGTGTATGTCTTTCAAATATATTATAGGAATCATATCTTAAATAAAATATTGACATTACTGTCATAGCCACACAATATAAAATTACCTGAAATTCAAAAAAATAAAGCTATAAGAGAAAATAAGAAAAATATGTTATCATTTTGCTCTCTGAGTCTTATAAGAGTATGAAATAATTTCTGTAAGTATTTTGTTGTGACTCACATGTAGGTAGATCAAAAAAATATATAAATTAGTGAAATAGGTTACACATTACAGATAGGGATTTGGTCAGATCTGTGGGGTAATGGATTTCAAGTCCATGCAAATTCAGTATTAAAAAATCTTCATCACTTTGTAGATAACACACAAATGTAGACACTAGCAAAGGGTAATCTAGGGAGAAAGTCAAGATACAACTAATACAGGAATGTGCTTAACTTTAGTCTTAAGAATACTAGTTAGTATATTTCTTATGAGAAAACTGATGATGATAAACTTTGAAAAATTCTTGAATGCGAATGGACACTGTAAACATAAACTAATCTGCTGGGTGAAATCAATACAGATTGAAGTCTTCTCTAAGGACTTGTAAAGGATTGGAAAAGAGCATATATTTAAAAGTGATCTAAAATAATGAACACATTTTAGGGAAGGAGAAGTAAATGTTTGGTGGGAAGATATGGCAGTTATTGTTTTGGAGAAGGGGTCAAGAATTATGAATTAGTTAAGAAGAATTAACAAAATATATTTGTGGGAATTTCTGATATTGTCTTCTAGTTTAATCTACAGTTAATGCTGATATTTCTTTAGAATATTCCTACCATCTTACAATGTGACAGGAAATATTACCTACTGTTATATTAAATTTTATTTGCAATGATCAAATATTTTTTTCATGCACAGTCAGGTTTTAATTTTTAGAAATATCTTTTAAGTGATGAGCACAATATTTAACCCTGTATTCTTGTCTATATATTCTAGTTATATATTTTAAATTTATGTCAACTAAATCTGTCCCCAAATTACATAAAATTATTTACATATATAAAAACGTTGTTTATACTTCCAAGTATTTTTACATCTTTAGGTTAAAAATGCTGAGTTTTAAAAGTTCTGATTTCATAAAACATATTATCAATCTCCTTCTTTCTTTTTTATTCTTTTTATGTGTTCACAAGCCAAGTAGATTTTTTGAAATAAGAATTACAAACTACTAATGGGAGTTTGGATAACTATGGACAGAAAGATGAGTTCACTTTAAAATTTTTAAATCAATTAAGAAATTTACTTAGACTATTGATAATAAGTAGGTTAGATATTTAGAATATAGATTGACAACTATTTAATCAACAAATATTTATTGAAGACAGTGTGCAAAATTAATGTGTTAATCCTACTGGATATAGTGGTTTTGTTTACCAGTATTTAAAAAATTCCAATAAGTAGGAAGCTAACATGAAAGGGAATTATTATAACCATGTATCCATGTGGGTAAATAACAAGAGGGTTAATATGAAGGAACTCTAATTCTAAGACTATTTCTAATGTCAAAAAATTTAGATAGCACAAACATAAAAATTTAAATTACATTTTGTCATTTTTGACAAAACGCAAAGTACCAAATTCATCTCAATAAAATGTAATTCTTTTTTAGTGTATTTTTAATAACCTTGTTTTATTTGTTTATTTTTTTATGGATCGAACCCAGTGCCTCACACATGCCAGGCAAGCACTCTACCAGTGAGACACAACCCCAGCCCTAATGTAACTCTTTTTTAAGTAAACTTTTTAAGGTATGTAGATCTTGGTGTATCAATGAGAGCAAATTCAAACACTATCTTTTTACAAGGAAAGATGTTGCTGACATCTTTAGTAATCGTTTAGATTGATCCCATAATCAATCCAATCAATTGCAGAGTAAGTGAATGTTAAAGTAGAAAAGAAAATATCACAACATGGTAAATTTCATGGATGATGTGTCCTTGGAGGCTGAGTTAAAAACACAAGCTGAATATATAAATAGAAGCCTTCATAAACTTGAGAAAAATCTTTCTGAAATACATAGCGTAAAGCTAGCAGCATGGCCATATACAAAAAGAAAGACGTGTATCCTCAGTATGCAGATAGGCATAAAATAACTTTGTAAAATGCATATATCTTGCCTATATTATATGTACTCATATATACTATATGGATATTTTGGCTTCACTTTTCCCAAAAGTTCTGCTAAGGAGGAACTATAATTAACTGTTTTTCATATTACTATTTCCATAATAATATTTGCTATTGGGCTTACCTCTACTATATGCATATGCACTGATGAAAGTATCCTTATCTATATATTTGTAGAGAAGAAAATTTGATTTATTACTCAGTGAAGATGACACAGATACTTTAATATGATTATGATGTAGATTCTTCATTGTCATTGTGCTATATAGATAAAAACAACATGCTACAAATCACCTTCAATACTATATCAAATAATTATCAATTACAATAAAGTATCTAAGAAATGGCAATCTTCATTCAATTTTTCTCCAGATTTGTGAATTTATAAAAAGATGTTCAGTTTTTTAAGAGTTTATGTTTTAATACAGTGAAGTATTACATATATAGTTCAAAGGGGAATATTTATTTGCAAAATTTTGAATTATTGTCTTTATTTGTAAATCAATTGTGTGTTAAGTAATGACAAGTTGTTCTGCTCTTATGTCAGCGTGAAGATAAGGATCCTACTACTGTATGCTAGAAAGAAGCAGCCAGTCACATGCTATCTCTATGTGCATGCATGAGTGTGTATATTTTCAGGGCTGGAGGAGAGCTAGAGATTCTAATTCCAGCCTCAATTAAAATAATCAATTGGATCATTAGAACAGAAGCATTGTTAGTAAATTACAGTCATTAATGATTTTTGTATGAGATAATGTCTTCAACTTCAAGAAATAAGTATAAAATCTCCAGGCTTTGTATTTCCTAGGCAATTTCCTAGGCAATTTCCTAGGCATCATTAAAAATAAAAGCAAAAAGAAACATAATACCTATATCACAGCAAAGGTTTTTATCAAAGCTGAGCATCTGTTAACTTTCACAATAGTACTGTAAATAAGAACTTTGTTCCTAAAATGTGGATTTCTCAATGCTTATATTATCTATCTCCGCATTCACTGCTTTTTGAGCATTAGTCAAATTTATCATTTGCAGTTTGTTTCCCTCGAATTAAAGAACAGCACTGCATCACCCATTTTACCTCTCATCCAGAGGTGTCCACTTTAATTTCCAGGTCAAGAACAGATCATTTTAGATGGTCCATAGACACACATATTCTTATTATCAGTATGCTGTTAACAAGGTCGTGCTATCCGTAATGCTATTTTGTTCTCAGTCTAATTCTCATTATGCCCTCATTCGTGAGTGTTACTTTAGGACATAAATTTTCTTCTCTAAAAGAAAAAAAATGCTGCATATAAATCCAAAATGACATAAATTCTGAAAATTTGTTTCTTCAATTTTGTTTTTTATTCAGTAATATATTTTTAAAAAATAAAAAAATGAAAGCTTTACAAAGTGAGTTGCTGAAAGTAAAATGGAATGTCTGTTCTTTTTCATGGAATGGATGGAATGTTCTTGTTCTGTATAAACTTTTATGACTAATTCTGAATGAATCATAGCATATGTAAAAGTTGCCAGAAGGTGTATAACAAATCTCACTACTATTCCAATTCATTGAGTCAGCAGTTTTTTAATCCCGAAACCTATACATCCATTTTAAAAAGGAGCAATTTCATTTAAATATGCAAATATATCTCTGATTTTGTAAATTTAATGGGAGATAATATTTATAAGGACAATTTATTACAGTGTAGTTTGAACTTTTGGGTTATTTTCAAGAGTTACGTCCACATACTGAATCCTTCCTTATCAATGTTTGTACTCTCTCAAGTCCTTCTTGTTCCTTATCACTGGAAAACATTAAAATAATAAAGCTTCCCTCAATTCTATTTTCTTCTGCAGTTATTAGGTAGCCTCTCTTCCCATTTTGGTTTAAGTTTAAATGAAGTGGATATCTACACTTGTTTCTGTTTTTTTACTAAATCCACTAAGTTCTCATTTAATTTCTCACCATTTAATCTTCA
This sequence comes from Geosciurus inauris, assembly GCA_004024805.1. NCBI lineage: Eukaryota > Metazoa > Chordata > Mammalia > Rodentia > Sciuridae > Geosciurus > Geosciurus inauris. The sequence goes on along the minus strand of PVHX01000208.1, from coordinate 336,952 downwards.
GAACAGATGCTGAGATGGAGTTTGGAACATCAGATATTAGTTAGGAATCAATACCTGGGGAATTAATGAAGAAGGTGCAGAATGAGACATAGAGAGAAAATAAGCTTGATATTGGCTGGTCAAAATTGAGGTCAAGGTCCTAATGAACTTGGGAAGCACCAGTGTGACTATCTCTCAGCTGCAAATGTGCATGTCTGTGTCTTGTTCAGCAACCAGGTGTGAGCTCCCCCTGGAAGAGCATTGCCTTGGTAAGAAGCCCATCAAAATTTGATGGCCCAAGGATTGACAGGTAGAGGCTGCCTGATAAATGCCCCTCACTGTTGCTGGGCAGCAAATCTTTCCTTGAGGAGGGATCTGAATAGCAATTCTTGTCCACCACATGGTAATGCTTTTGCAATTTTTCAGCACCGATTTTTGAAAATTAAAAAAAAAAAAAGATTAATAATCATCCCTAAATTTAATACAGTTTTTGGCTTTATATTATTTGATCTCCATTTGCAGCATTTTATCATTCTGCCCTGGCCATTCAAGCTCATCACAGGGAAGGTCTTAGTTTATATTGTCAAGATCTGCTGTCCAAGATTCTGATGCATTTCTATATGTGCAAGTGAAGAAATAGAAACATTTATATTATTCCCTGCAATTTTCTTTCAATCAAAAAGATGGATTTTTCTGCCTTGCCCTTTTTAGTTTCTAAAATGTAGAATCCAAGCAGGAAAAAATTAGCCATTCTATAAGGATGTTGTTAGGGAGAACAATGTTTTTATAGCAATTATACCACAATCAATAGAAAGATTCTATAAATCTTGATTTGCAGTAAACTCTTGGTTTAAATTTAGTGACATTTCTTACATTGTTCATTTGGCTACTTTTATTGAACTATTACAAGAATTAGGGAAAATGCCTTCTTAGAACATTTTAGCAATCACGGACTTTGCTTCTGGTTTATTTGTTTCTGCCTTGTTCAATTAGTTGAGGTTGATAGAAAACATCTCGTTCTCTGGATATTGCTTATTACTAAACATAAGCACTGGATTAAAAGTTCCTTTGTAAAGTAAGAAAACTAAAATACATGATAAATAACCCAGCATCAAGCCAAATCTATTACTAACAATAGTCTGGAACAAAGGGATTATAGTAATTGCCGCTACATAGAAAGTGTCTAATATGTAAAATGTATACATTATTTACTTTTTACGCAAAATTTACTCTTTACAAAAAATGAGAGGATTGTAATATTCATTATAAAATTAGAACAATGAAGTCTAAAGAACTTTTAAGATATGCAAAGTCAAGAATAAATTGAAAACTACTATGGATTTAATTCCTTTTACAGCCCCTAACTCAATTCTCACTTTAAGTGGAAGAATTTTTTTGTCATGCCCTCTCATTTAATTATTCCATTACACTCCTCCCACCTGTGGCATCCACTCTGAATTCTTTTCAGTTGGAGATTAAGGAGGAGCAGAGAGAGAAGAAGAGAAAGAAACATGTCCATTTTAAAAATAAATTGCAGTGTCAGAGCACAAGGGCTATATTCAAAGCATAAAGTGGATCACTGTTACTATATCAATATCCTCAACCCTTATTTTAGGGTGGAAACTTTCAAAATCATGACTTCTAGCTTTTAAAAAAAATTACAGCATACTATTGCTATTTGTTTGCACATTGTTTTCTTATCTTTCACCATGTCTTCCTTTATTATTTGAGTATTATTAAGATAGTTATTTTTAAGACTTTGTCCATCAAATCTGCCATCATGTATTTTACAAGGAGATTTCCAGTTGATTAATTTTTTAATTCCATTAAATGGGTTCTTTTCTGCTGCTTTGTATACTTTTGGATTATTTTTTCCTGAAAATTGGACATTTTAACTAATAACATGGTAATTCAAGTAATCAGATTTTTCTTCTTCCTCATGGTTCTCTGTGCTTGTCTTTTTTTATTATACTTTATGCTTATTATTTTTACTTTTTGATTTTTGTAGACTTTCTCTGTCCAATGATCAGCCTAAGATGTAAAATTAAGGTCTTCTCAGATCTTTTGTGAGCATTTCCCTGGACTCACAAAGTCACATTCTAGTTTGCCACACATATGCAGTCATTTCTGAATGTTCTAGTCTTTAATATCTGGCTTCTAAGGATAGAAAGAGAAAAACGGAGGGGGACATTTTTTTGTCAGTTAAAGTTCCTGAAAGTTACTTTGTTTGGAGGGGGAAGACTGTTAGAAACATCCTGAGAGTGGGAGGAAAGGCAAAGCAATAGCTGTCCACTTATTTGGCTGTATGTCAAAAGCACATGTTGCTAAAAACTCAGTCCTTGTCCCTGATGCCAATCCAATAATGAGGACATGGTTTTGAGAAAAAGGAAAAAGATGGTTTATTACTTTGTTAGCAAAGGAGAAACACAGGGGACTCCTTTCCCAAAGGCTGTGATTCTGCCTATCTTCAGGAACAGAGGGCTTTTATGGTGGTGATTCAGAGAAACTGAGATTAGGGAGTAAAGTTCAGGAAGGAGAAGACTAGGGAAAAGAAAATAAGGGAGGAAATCAAGAAGGAGAAGTTCAGGGAAAAGAATATCAGGGAGGAGAAATTTGGGGAAAAGAAGATTGGGAAAAAGAAAAAAAATTGTAAGTTTCAAAGCCACAAGGCATATAGTCAAAGTATCAAGTGAACCCCTGTTAGACACATATCAGAGTAGAGGTCCCTAATACTTGGAGGATGGGGTTCTTATTATCTGCTATGGAGCCCACAAGTTGTGTTTAATAGCCCAGGGACAGATACACAGTTTCTTGCCACCAGGCTGAGGAAGAGAAAAGGCTCTCTTCTCCTAAGAGCTGAAAACCACTAAAATCAACCACAATATACCATGCTAATTTTATCTTACTATTGCAGGCCTTCAATAGAATCCAGAGTTCCAAATTGGTTATGTTGGATAGATTCTGATAGTGCAATTATTATCTAAGTGGGGAACGAAATTCTTCATTTTTCCTACTTTGCTATCTTTCTAGAATCTCCATTAAGTCTATTAATTCTTTCTTTATTTGAATAATATTTTCCCAAATACTTTAAACAAGAGATGTCTACCACTATACACTATTTTTTTCATCAACCCCTTTTTAAAAATCTTCTATGATTACTTCCTCAACAATCTAATTTAGAATTAGCTACTAAAGCATTTTTTTTCTTTGCAGTATTGAAGATTCAACTAAGGGGCACTCTACCACAGAGCTATAACCACAATACTCTTTATTTTGAAACAGGATTTCAGTAAGTTCAAAGCTGGCCTTGAACTTAAGATCCTCCTGCCTTGACCTCTTCAATAACTGTGATTACAGGCTTGAGCTATTATATCCAGCCTAAGGTTTTAGTAGCTATTTTAAGCAATAGTTTCCAAATTTAAGAATTTATTATATATATACTCAAATAAGACTTTAACTTCATAGTCCAACTCAGATTCATAACCCTTCTATAGTTTAACAACAGCAAAATCTCCATCCCAATTTAAATGTCATAGTTTATTTCTGTTGTTTAAAATTTTTCACTGTCCATATCATGGTTATTTTGGCCCAGATAATTTGTTGCTGCTCTCTGCTTGGCATGATATTTAGCAGAGTCTCTGGCCTCTATCCCTAGATATCAGTAGCCCTTCCCATCTTCAACTTACAATGGGCAAATGTTTTTATAGACATTGACAAATGTTCCCTGGGAACAAACTCTTTCTGTGTTGGTTACTGCTTTAATCAAATTGTTAGCATAAAAATATTATAAAGTAACTATTAATTTCCTTTTATTTTAATTTTTATCACTTTAAAGTCACATTTTCTTGACATTTCTTTTGTATTAGAAATATTTATTCTGGTATTCTCCTGTATTCTATATTTTTGAAGCATTTCATTTATCTTAAGATTCAAAAAGTTATTTTGAATTTGGAATTTTATGCTCGATGAATGTCTAATCAACGCTATCAAAAATGATATATTCAGAATAAAAGAACAGTTTATCTTTCTTATTCCTGTTTTTACTAAGTGGAATAATGCATTATGTAATATGTGTTTTTGAAAAATAATCAAAGATTTGAGGTATTGTGCAACTAGTAATGATATTTAATGATACTGAACTCAGTCTCGGTAGCAATTTTTTACATCTTTAATTCTGTAGTAATAACACTAATTTTCACAGAAAGAAGTGTTTATTTTATTGTTTATAAAAGACTCATCTTTGGTTTTGTAAGGTAGTTTGAACTTACAGCTGAGTATAATTGAGGCCAATTTTAAAGGGGAAGTAAAATGTTTCTTACATTATTGTTAGAGAACAATAGTCAAAGCTGTCATATGAGAACAGTAGTTTGATCAAACACACTTTATATCACATCTAATCTAAGGATTGAGTATAAATCTCTAGAAAGTGTATTTGGTTATTAAGAACTGCTTTACCTGTTTTTAGATTCTAAGAAATAAGTTGTGTTAAACAAATGGAATATATTCATACAATGCATAAATACATATGTATGTGTGTGTATATATAAATATGTAACATGCACACACCATTAATCATACTGGATCTAATTATTTATAAAAAGATGTATTCTCTTTGTTCTTTCTATCAGATATTAAATACATATGAAAATCAAGTTTGTAGACTTTTCCCAGACTGTGCTGTACTGCCCCATGCACGTATATGAATTTCTATGTGTTCAGCATATGACAAACAGACTACCAATTTGAGCATTAGGAAAAATGCAACGAATTTTCCATTAAGTGTGCTCCCTCAGTGAACACCCTCTGTTTTTCTGGCAGAACCCAGCAGGATCTGAAAAATAAGCTGCATATTGGGAACAATAATGAATATTTATGCTTCATGAAATCCTTTTTCATTCTTTTTCCATCTGCACTTATAGACCCCAAAATATTAAAATAGTAGAGTGGGTTAGAAGAATTGTGTTCTAACTCCTTGGATTAGTGATAGAGAAGCCTGAATGAGACTGTGAGCCAACTAATGCCCAAGCTGAGAAAAGTCAAAATAGGATATACTGGGAAAAATAATGGCTTGAAGGAGAAAGCAAGAATAAAATTCAAACACAATTTTAACTATTAATATATGTTAATGAATAGACTTAAAAATGTAAGAGTAGAACAATATGCAAGCAACTGTCTTGACATAATAACTTTCAAAGACATATCCAGGATGCATATTGCCCAGTGAATCTCTTTTAATTAAATGCCTTAATTTATTTTACTTCAAGAGGATTGTTGATTAAAGTGTTTATGGCAGTTTCCTGCTCAGAGTTCCAACAATCTATATTTGGTACTAAATGCTGGAAGATCATGCCTTTAACTAACCTCCAGCAATGAGCACAAAAGTGAAAAACATCTGGACAAAAATCAGAAAATTTCTCTGACAACCTTACATGTTAGAAAATTCTAAGGAAGAATGACACCTAGAATTATTTATTGCTTAATTCATCTGTCTCTTTATATGCTGTCAGAGGAAAAAGGGCAAAATCTTTTTTTATTTTCCAATAAATGTTAATTTTGATGAATTAAAGTGGGTAGCAATTATAACACTGGTGAAACATGTATCTTCAAAAAGATAAACAGGAAGATTTTAACAAAAACAAATAACATTTCTGATCAACATTAATGCCATTTCAAGTTTAGAAGTGAGTCTCATTGGAGGTGATTCCAGAATTGCAAAACAGTACTAGCATAGCAATATCAGGGAGGAAAAATCTTTATTGAAAAATTTTAAATTCTGGAGATGCTATCATAATTTCATTTCTCAATATAAAATGCTTAGAAAAGGACTCTACAGTGAGGCTGTATGTATGGACTCTCAACGCAACCAGTTTGAGTACTGATATTTAGCTATGAAGGGATGTGTAGGGCTTATAGAACATGATTCTCATTTTAATCTTTGAATGAGAATAAAAAATAAAAGGAAAATTTTCCTCACTTGGTATTTGGTGTACTCCTTAATGTTAAATGATGACTTGATTACATTCAGAACTTAATGAAAGAATGCTCAGTCAATGGAGAAAAGAGCCACCCTGAAAGGAAATTTCAGCTGTGTAGCCAGTTTTCCCTCTGTTCCGTTCAAAAGTAAAATAATTGAACAGTAAAGACTGTGGCAGAAAAGTCTAAATGTTCTAGGGACTCTCGGAGATATTTGTTTGAAGTTTCTCTCAAGCATTTTAAGCCTCGGCCCCTGTTGGATTCTCCCAGTTGGGAGCACCTGAGTGCCAGAGATCACATGCCCAGGATTGAGCTCAAGATGTGCGGCATCAAACTGTTTACCCCTTGACCTCCTTTCCCTCCTCTGCTGGGCTACACATATTTCATTTTCTCTAGATTAAGAAAAAAAATCAATTTTCACCAGAGAAAGTACTTTCTACTTAAAGCTAAATTCCCTAAAGGACAAAAATCTCAACTTTTCAATAAACCACACTAAAGACTAAATTTCTTGTTATATTATGAGACAACGTTCAACTATTTTTTTCACTCCCTGTTCCCTTACTATCCTAAATTTAATAGGAATATGTTTGAAAAGAATGAAACCACTAATACCTCCATTAATGAAAACCTATTATTTTCACTTTGAAGCAGTATATTTTATCACCGAAGTGTGACCTTTGGATTTAGCTAGTCCTTTTATAATCTTTGAAAAATACATTTGATTTCATTAAATACTTTTAAAATATTTGATGTTATTACACTTTACCTCAAGTATTCTCAAAATAATAATAAAGTTCCTGGTATTCACATCATGATAAATTAAAATAGGAATATTTATAGATGGAGTAAAAGTGAAGAAGAAGAATAAATCAAAGCATGCCACTGTGAGAAACTTAGTTGAGCACATTTCCTCCAAATATTATTGGAGTGTTCCACACCCTATATGGTTGGTGTATCTGATCATGGCAGTATAAATTTGACTGATCTATTCAGATTGTAATAACTTTTTGAGATTCTTTAAATAGAAAAAGTATGAAATTCATGCTTACTAAAATGTTGGTGAAATTTTGAAAATATCCATGATATTTGTGTCATTAAATAATTTGGATTATGTTTATCATTTAAATGGCCAGAATTCAGTAAACCACTGTTCATCAACATTACGATGCTGGTAAGTGTCTGCATCTTCTTGGAAAACAGAAATATTGTTATTCTATGGTCCATCTGTAAAATGATTTTAAATTTTCTTTATGTTTATGGCATAGGATTTAACTCAATTAAACACATACATAAACACACACACACATTACCCTAAGATTAATAAGGAGTATTCCAAATGTCTTATCTTAACACACAACTTCTATATTTTACAGTGTGGTGTTGCACAAAGCATATTTCATCCTTTACATTTTCTATGGTTAATTAGTTTAGATTATTAATCATGACTTGCCTAAAATAAATTTTACCTTTCGATGCGTTGAAAGCCTAGAAGCTTTAGCTTTCCACCTCCAATCCTGAGCCATCATCTTGTGAAAAATATTTTCTCCCAAAAGCAAAATGCTTCTATGGTAATTATGTCCAGTGATCAACAAAAAAGTCATGTTACAAGTATCTTCCTCTTGTTTTATGCTATAAGAAAACTAAATAAGAAAGAAGTTCAAAGGAAACTCTATGTCTTATTTCAGTAGATTTGGTCAGTAAACATTTAATACATAACAAACAATCACTAAATATTGCATTATTACATTGAAATTTTGGTCTACTATCTAAAGTTAAAAGGCATGATTTGTAGGCCTGCTGTAAGCTACAAAAAAAATTCTTCGGCAACTAACTTGTAGTTACCTAAAATTCAACACTTTAACTTCTTTCTTTTTGCCTGAGGACAATGCTAGTTAAATGCATATGCACTGAGTGAATTTCATTTTAAATGTTTTTATTCTTTATAACATTTATTTTGGTTAAATAAATATAAGTATAAAATAGCATGGGCTTTCTGCTAAGATATGTAAAGAGCTTGAAAATTGCCATTCTAACTGTAAAACAAGAAACAAAAACAAACAAACTTAAAATCACTTCTTAGACTGATTCCGGAAGTGAGATTGAAAGTCAAAAGTAAAAGACACTGCACACAAGCACTGCATTGAAGTTGTGGAAAAAACAAAAGCTATCACAGATAAGCAAATAAGATTGAAATGATTTGGGTGGTAATGAATTAGAGTTAGAGGCATGATTATATAAGTTTAATATAGATTTTAATATAGATGATTATATAAGTTTAATATAGACTATGCAATCTAATGTTTCTTTGTTACATAAAGTCACAGATGTATGTAGTTCGTTTACAACACAGTGTATGTTCTTGCTGTCAGCTGAGACAACCCAAAGGCAATGACACCTCAGTAGCAGTGAGCACACCCAGCTCCTAGATTTTTATTTCTAATAGAAAATATCATTCTCCAATTAAAGAAATCAGGGCTCATGGAGAATGGCTGATCCTAGCATGGGACATAGCCCACAGATAGGTAGGGATCTCTCTCTCTCTCTTTCTCTCTCTATCTATATATATATACATATATATGTAAAATAATGGCAGTAGTAAAATGCATATATATATATCTGCATATATATTTTTTCTTGTTTACAGTTAAAATGGCAATTTTCCCTAAGTTTAATGTAGTTTAATAAGATATACATATCTTATTAAACTATATATATATATATATATATATATATATATATATATATATAGGAGAGAGAGAGAAGATATATAATTTAGGGCCTAAGTATCATATAGTGCTAAAAAATAAGAAAGTACTAAAAATGAAACAAAAATCCAAAACACATATACAGGGAGGTACATGAAAGGGACCAATGATCCAACTGAAAGAGTTTCCAGAAGGCCAGATCTAGATTAATTGGAACAATTAAATAAAGTAGAATCAAAACTTTAAGATAAACATTCATGTATTCGCAGTGATATAAATAGCTGATTTCATGATTATATAAATGAATGAGAGACAAATCTTCTGTGAAGAAAAATTCCAAATGATTTGCATAGACATTCTACCTTTAAGAGGAGGATTATCAATGTACGAGTCCGAGATTTGGGCTGTGCATAGTGATATTTTTTCCCAAGGAATACAGCAAAGGAGAAAAAGAGGTAAATATGAAGAAAAGAAATCTGAAGAACACTGTCTCAGCCAGTTGATCAAGAAAAACATAAACGGTGATTGATAGGTGTATTGATGATATGTACCTGTGATATGACATGATGAAAACAGCAATTTGCCTCTGAGGTCTTTCTCCCCCAAAACACATAATTCCAACCTAATCTTAAGAAAATCCCAATATAATTCTCAGTTGAGACATTCTGCAAAACATTTGAAATTATACTGATAACATTCAAGAGCATCAAAAACAAGCAATGTCTGAGACACAATTCAAGAGCCTAAGAAACATGACTATGCAATCTAATGTATGCCCTGCATGAACTCATAGAACAAGAAAAAATAAAGGACATTAGGTAAAAACTAAGAAATTCTGAACAAAATTTTGACTTTATTCAATAATGCATCAGTATTGGCTCATTAACAGTAACACATGGACTGTACTAAAAGAAGATTATAAAAATAGGAGAAATTGGGTGTAAGGTATATGAGACCTCTCGTAATATCTTTGTAATTTGTCTGCAAATCCAAAACTGTTCTAAAGAATTTATTAAAAAGTTACATGCTCAAAATGAATATGTAATATAATACTGTGAAAAGAACCTCTTATAAGGCCATACTGATATGGCTAAATCATTTGCAAGAAATGATTGTCAGCCATGCACTTAACCCATGAGGACTCAAGGTGATAACCTACTTCTATGGCAACATGGTGCATATGTTGAAGCATGAATCAGGCAGGCAGAGAGGACACAGCTTAAGAGACTTAATGGAAAAACTTTTTAAACTAGAAAGGTTTCTAGTACACACAGAGACAACAAGAACATAATTTTCGAGAGGGATGGGTAGCTAAGATTTGAAATATAAGCCAAAAAAATGAGTTGTTAACTTTTTATTTTTAATCATAATTATTAACTCTCAATAATCATACAAAACAATGGGTTTCATTATGTAATTTCCCACATGTGCATATAATGTGCATTGATAATATTCACCCTCACTATAATCTCTCTTACTCTCATCCCATCCCCCTTCTTTACTTTCAGGTTGGTTTTGGTTTTGTTTGGTTTGGTTTGTTGGGAATTTTTAACTTTTTGAAGTGAGTGTATGATTTCTGCAAAATTTCAATAGGTTTTATTTGGTTTAATAATTTACAAAATTGTCCTTTTTGGGTTATAAATCTTAGCTGAGAGTGTGTCTAAGTGATTTAACAATAAGCAGTTAAATACATTTTAATGCAGTCAAATATTTAACATGTAATTCACAAAAGGATATTTAAGCAATTATGGTATCTACAATTTTTAATTTTTAAATGATGTTGAATTTCAATTAGGGATTGAATACATTATCAAAAAAGTGTGTAAGTTTTGAGTCAGTTAAACTTTTCATTAGCATTATGCTTTACATGCATTTTTGGAAAAAGTTGAAAATACTGTCACATTCCTTGTGGCAAACTGAAATTAATATCAGCCCTGTAGGAAAAAAACTATTTAACCAAGGTTTTCATTTATTGTAAGTAGATTGAGAGTTATAGAAATCAGTATTTAGTCACAAAGGGAAGAGCTGAACGAAGTTATGAATGAGTGAGCACAATCTATTGGGTTTGAAGAATACCATCTCTTTAAATTACCCTCTCATTTAAATATTTACTGGATGTTAATATTCAGATCTATTGTGTGTGTGTGCGTGTGTGTGTGTGTTATGATGAATGTTGAGCTCAGAATTAAAATAACTTATTTAAAAGAGGTGTTTTATGTTCTACCATTGTACTTCTATGAAACTTAATTTTCCCAGCTGATCTCTTCCTTGATTCTTACATTTTTGTGTTTAACCACAAACTTTATAATAAAAGTGTGTTCATGGATAGTGTAGTAAGATGTGATGGATATTTGATGATAGAAATGTGAAATACATTACCAAAGAGGATGTTTGAGGGAAAGGAACTCAGACTGAAAGAAACTTGGATTCAAAATCTCTTCTAAGTTACCTGAGCTAACAAGTGGCAGGGGGGTTCTGACTTTTATCCAAGTTCAAAATTGTATCTCCCATATTTACTGCTGTATGCTAAAGGGAATTTTCTTTTCTGCTGTTAGAGAATTATTTGAATAAGACTTTATAAAATTATGACACTAAATTAGAAAAGAATGTGTGTATGCATTTAATTACTGCAAGATTAAAAGGATTAAAAGGATCCCCTATTATTGGCTCAAAATATTACATGATCCTCAAAAAGACTAACGCCCCAGAATTAGAAAATATGACCCTTGACCTGAATCTACTATTTTCCTGATCCCTTGCTCTTTTCCTCCCTCAATTGTACTTTGTTCCAGCCTTTGCAGTCAACTGATATTCCTCCAGATCTCACATTTCTCCAAGACATGCTCCAAGTTTAGGAAAACTGTCCCCAACAATCTTCCAGGAGTCTGCATTTTGCTACTGCCATTGGAGTATTGTGCTAGAGATTTCTGCTAAAGACAGACAAGGGAAAAGGTCAAGGTCAGGGCTTCCCATTTGTGGGAACTGAAATTCTGAGTGGAAGTTCACAAAATTAAATTTCTCCCTGCTACAATGAGGGACACTACTTTATTCTGTCAAAATCATTTCAGATATAATGTTAAAAAGATGGCAATCTTCAATTGTTCAAACTTACCAAGAAAATTTAATACTATTATTTAAGAGCTTTTCAAAATTGAATGTTTCTCATTTTAATGTGCAAGTTAACAACTTGTGAATTTGTTCAAATTAAATTCTACTTAGCAGATGTTGTGTGGGACCTAGGAATCTGCATTTCTCATATCTCAGATATAGACAGTATTTTGAGTAACAAGGTATTAGACAACATGACAAAGCAAAGCTTATTTCATTCAGGTAGTAGTAATTTCTAATTAATATGGTAAATGTGGTATGATTGAAAGTCATTATAGAAACAGTGATAGTGGGAGAATGTCAACAGATTTTTGTATTTATTTTATATTTTATATTTTAATCAATAAAAAGCAAAATCACAAAAGTGCATTTTTACTCTTTTATTCCAAAGACCACTTCACCAATCATTGCACTTGCTCACAGTTGACTAATTTTGCACATTGCTGTCATGCAGTCATAATTTCAAAACTCACTTAAAGGAAAAATACATGATTTCTCTATTTTTATTTAGATTCTTATTTTTCTCCATGCATGTCATATAATGCCATTTGATAAAATCTATTCATATATTAGGCTTAATAGGACTATTTACTTTAGGTTGAACAATGACTATGTTGGAATTGTTTCTTCTAGTATAGATTGTTGTTAAGGTTTAGATATGAGATGTTCTCCAAAAGCTCATGTAAGATAATGGAAGAATATTCACAGGTGTAAACATTAGATTATGAGAAGTGTAACCTAATCAGTGGATTAACCCCCTGATACAGATTAATGGGGCAGTAACTATAGGTAGACGGGGTATGGCTGGTGGAAATAGGGCACTGGGGGGTGTGCCTTTGGGGTTTATATATTGTCCTTCGTAAGGAGAGCTCTCTTTGTTTCCTCCTTGCCATGCCATGAGGTGCTTTTCTCCACCCTGTCCTTCTGCCATAATGTTCTGCTTCACCTTGGGTTCAGAGCTATGGAGTCAGTCATTTATTGATTGAAACCTTTGAAATATACTTTTCCTCTATTTCTTTCTTGCCAGATCTTTTGGTCACAGCAATGAAAATACTGACTAAAACACTAGGTTAACTACATTTTGGTAGAAATAATGGAGAATGAAATGAAAATGATTTGAGTATATCTACCAAAGAATTAAAATGAATGTGAGAAATTTAACATAATTTAATAATAATACTGTTACAAATTTAATAATTAAAAGACATATTTATGTTGAAATTTTGACTCAGTTTTAGCCATGCAAATAGTCATACCTAGTAAGCAGCTTCTTAGTTCTCCTTTCTACACAAACCAACTATTATTTTTACTTTTTTTATTATTGGGATTAAACCCAGGGCCTCGCTCATACTAGACAGGTATTCTACAACTAAGCTACATTTACAGATATTTTAAAAATTTTACTTACAAACCAGATCTTGCCACATTGCTCAAGTTTTTCTGAAAGTTGTGAATCTCTCAGCCTGTCTAGTAACGGGAATTATAAATCATTGCCCTCTCACTTGGCCCCACCAACTATTTAATCCTCTCACATCATATTTCAAGAATTTCAGATTAATTTATTTTTTTATATTACCTGTTGCTGTAGAGAGAGTTGGTGAAAAGATTCATTAACACATTGCCTAAAGGAGGAACTGGTATTCTACTGATTGCTTTGGTTTGAGCATGCAGTGGCTTAGAATTGGTAGAAATCCTGATTTGGTGGCTATAACTCAATCATTTCTCCTGAAAACCTTCTCGTATTGTCTCACATGTGAGCTTTTGGGGAACACCATATCAAAACCATAACAAGTACTAAATTCCTGCTTGAATATAGTCTACTATAGAATATTATGTGAAAAATTATGGCAGGAAAATTATTGAAATTTTTAAGATAAACCATAATTTAATGAATATGTTTTATCAGATAATTGTCATAAGTATATAGGATGAGCTATCTAAGGACAAATTCTCCAAATTGTCAAGGAAATACATATCTAAAATATAGTCGAAATAAATTATTATTTGATTTTCTTAATAAAGGACATCTCTTTCCATATTATACTGAATATCAATAATTTTAACTTTGGGAAAATAATATTGAATTATTGTAGATTATATCAAACTTTTCTTAAAAGATATTATTAATAAAATAAAATCAAAAGTAATATATTTCATGATTAATCCCATTTATCATACATATTTAAAGTAGATAGTGTTTTTGTTGTTTCTTTCACATACTTTATTTTATATTGGGATAGAATTTACATGTTCTTAATTTATTCATTCTTTATGTGCTCAGAGTATACTTTTCTACTTAGTAAGTGATCCACTGAATATGATATATATTTATAGAAGGAAAGGATCACAAAATTCTAGCAAATTTAATTCCTGTATTGTTATAGACTTGGGAAAAACATGAGATTGATTAGGATTTTATTACATTCATTCTTAAAAGCAAATGTTTGATCTTTCTCTAATATCATACAAAAAGAAATAATTGGAAACTAGAAGTTGGATATATGCATAGAGGTACATGAATTTTTAAGCTAAACCCTCATAAAACAATTGCATCCTAGCACAAATAGCCTAGAATTGGAATTGCTTCTTACCATGACATTTAGATAAGGAAATTTAGATTTATGGAAGGATCCCAAACAGCTGAATTAGACTTAAAGTGATTTATTCCTGAATCAGGAATTATTTAGAATATTATAAATTAATAACTAATACATAAACACTATCATTTTAGTGATCAAGAAGAGAGATTCTTTATGTAAGATAATTTTCCTAGTGCTAAAGACCTGTGCTAAAAAGGTAGACTGTTGATGTCTCTGTCTTTCTAACTTTATCTTTTCAAAACTTGGTGTTAATTCTTGGTATATTTTTTAACCTTTATTTTATTTATCTGTTTTTATGTTGTGCTGAGGATTGAATCCAGTGCCTCACGTGTGCGAGGAAAGAGCTCCACCACTGAGCTAGGACTCCAGCCCCAATCCTTGGTATTCTTCACTTAATCTTTGCCATAGTTAACTTGCAGAGGAAAAGAGAATCATAGGTGAAATGTAAGTAATACAAATCAAATATAGGCTGTGATATTTGATTTTATGTTCCAACTTCACTGGATGCCCAAATATTTGGTTAAAAATTATTTCTGTCTCTGTTTGGGGAAGACGTAGCACTGTAATTGGTAAATGAAGTCAAGCAGGTACATGCCCCTCCTTGCCAGTGTGGGTGGGCATCATCCAATACAATGAATACCTGAATACAACAAAAAGTTGAAGGAAGGGAGGGCTCTCTTACTTCACTGCTTCACTTTTTGGAACATGGATCTTTTCTTGGCTCTGTCATCCCTGTTTTCTGGTTCAGTTTTTAGTTATTATAAATATTTATTGAATTTTCTTTTTTTTTCCTCTGCAAAATGCTGTAACAATTTCATTAGTTATAATTTCTAGAACATAGCTGCCATGTGCTTTGTTATCCATGTTGGTGTTCTGTGAGCATTCATGTGTTAAGACAATGGATTTTGTGACACCTGGACAGTTAACCCTCCAGAAAAATGACATCACAGCAATTATTAGAGTTTTTTATTGTTACAATTATTCCCCTATAAATGAATTATGCTAATTTGAAAGGGATACAATAAGCTATAAGCCATTCACTGATTATTGGATACCTCTTACTTAAAGTCAAGGTTATACTCCTTTATCCCAATTCTCATCTCTATGTTTCCTAGAACAAATAAAGTTTATCTTTTAAATAACACAATTTCCACAATAAGCTATGAGCTAACTGATTGTTGAATACCTCTTAGTTAAAGTCAAGGTTATATTCCTTCATCCCAAGTCTCATCTCTATCTTTCCTAGAACTAATAAAGTTTATCTTTTAAATAACAATTTCCAATGTAGATCATCATTCATGTTAAGAAATATCAAAGCAGTTTTTCTATGATAAGCGGATGCTGATCCATAGTGGAGTAGGGGAAAGGGTAAGAAAGAATGAAGGAACTTTGGTTTGTGTAGAGGGAAGTGAGAGGAGGGATGGGGTTGTGGGGATGGGAAGGTCAGTAGAATGAGACAGACATTATTATCCTATACTTGTCTGATTACACTACTGGAATGACTCTGCATCACATACAGCCAGAGAAATGAGAAATTGTGCTCCATTTGTGTATAATATGTCAAAATGCATTCTACTGTAAAATTAATTAATTAATTAAAAAAGATATAAAAGCAGCTTTTAATCTCATCACTCAGTATAGCAAAAGTTTTCATTCTTTTAGGATCCTATGTGTAATGGTTAATTTGAATTGTCAAAGAGATTGATTAAGAGATGCCTAAGAGGGCTGGGGTTATGGCGCAGTGGTAGCATGCTCGCCTAGCACGCGGGAGGCACTGGGTTCGATCCTCAGCACCACATAAAAATAAAATAAAGATATTCTGTCCATCTATAACTAAAAAATAAATAAATAAAAAAAAAAGAGATGCCTAAGATTAACAAGCTCTGGGTGTGTCTAGGAATGATTGTCATGTCGGATAGCAAACTAAAATGGAGGGCAGTGACATTCAGTCAGCTGGAGGTTTGGATGGAATAAAAGTTGAAAGAATAAGGAAGCAGCAGCACATGCAAGCTCTATTCTTGAACAGATTTTTGATTGCTACTGTGATTGCCTGAGGACATCAGACTTCAACTCCTTCAGTTTTCCAAAGCAGACTCTACAGTGACTCTACAGGGAATTTCCACAACCCTTCAGTCTCAGACTGGGGTAGCATCATTGATCCCTCTTGTTTTGAGGATTCAGCATCTTGAACTGCACAGCTACTAATTCCTCCAACTCTCCAGTCCAGAGATGGCCTTTGTAGGACTATCCAGCTTCTGGCAGTGTAAGCCAATCTAATAAATCCCCTTTTTATAATCATATATATATGTATGTGTATATATACACATATATATCTATATCTATCTATCCATAGATACGGATATATATCTTGTCGATTCTATCTAGAGAACCATAACTAGTACAGTATGTTTTAGATATTTATATGACAAAATAGAAAAAATACGAATATTTTCTGCCTTTTTTTCCTGAATGTAATATTGTGTTTTTTCATATAAGATTTTTTTCATATAAATGTTTTTTCATATAAATGATATATCTTACATTAATTAACTCAAAACTTTCATGATCCTTAGATATAAGTGATAAATTATTGTAAATCAAAGGAAAAATTTGCTGTATTCATAGTATTGTTATTATGGATATAACACTTTCACCAAAAAGTTTTATTATGTAGTATTGCTGTTATGAAAGACAATTGAGAACCCTCTTAAAGATATGAGTTTATTTTGTAACTTTGCATTTTAGTTAGTATTCTTACTCATCATATTTTCCAGGTGATTCTTCTATTCTTAGGGGAGAGAAATCAAATAACTTACCAATACTATATTATGCAAAGTCTTCTGATTTTTATGCTAATTTCTATTTTATGTCTTACTGAATTGGTTCCAGTTTATGGGATATAGTGATAGGTGAGTTCATCTTTATTGTGCTCTGGAGTTAGAGGGAATGCTTGCAACATGTCAATATATGATATTTATAATATGCTTTCCCATCCTTGTAGCTTAGTTATTTTATATATGTATTGTTACTAATTTTTTCTGGTGGAATTTGAAACATTGTTGGTGTTATTATTTTTAATCTATGGAAAATGTACCACAGTTGTTTTTTGGATTACAAACTCTGTTTCCTGAGACAATGGACTGGCACCCACCTTGTCTTCACCCCCTTTTATTGTGTCATCATTCTTATTAGTGAAGCCAAATAGAGAGTCAATCAGTATATATTAGTAAATGGAGTTAGATCTGATCAAGGAGGCCAATCTGGGTCTAGGAAGTTGGAGAGGGATTGAAATGCTAATGCCTTCAGAGCCCTTCCTCCACTCTTATCAAGATAACCTACCCCTGCTCCAACCTGTTGCTAAGGTAACCTGTCCCAGGGATTGTCCCTCCCTACAGGGAGTTATAAAAGTTGTTAATTAATGTGCCCTGGACTGCTCCATCCAACCCTTTCCCCTGTCCATCTACCTCTCACCTTTTGGCCATCCCACCTGAGCATCTCCTGGGCCTAGTTACCTATGCATGAAGAAGAAAGATAAGAGGAAGAGAGCAGGAGAATAAAGGAAGCCTAAGACATATAAAAAGGCAGAACACTCTCACTTCTTGGGATACCAGGATACCAGCAATAGCTCTCTTCTCCCTCTTAGGAGAAATCTGTTACCCTTTTTTTAAATAAACCCTGCTTTATATGCCTTGCCATGGTGTGCTTCTCTGAAGTTACACTTCAACATGTAAGGAAGCAGAACTTGTCACCAGTAACCGGTAGTATCATTAGAGTTTGCCCTTTTGTGTCCATTTGTGTATATTATCCTTTGATATTTTTACTCTGAGGATTTTTTCTGCATTTTACATCTTCATGTCCTCCACATCAGATTTATCTTGTTTGCCTTTTTGTCCTTAACATTCACAATGGGGCCTTTTATACATTAGAGTCAAAATGCATGTGTTTACTGAACATATGCTGTGTTGTGCCCTTCACCTATTCACTGTCCTCTCTAACTCTCACAGTACAGCTTCCTGGCAATTCTGTCTTGTGTTAACCAGCTTCATTTTTATCCATTTCAATTTATCTTCCTATAATTGGACATTTTGACATGTTCACTTCATCCTTCTATTTTCATTATAGCTGGGTCTTTTCACTTCATGTTGCCAAACAGCAGTTCCTGCACCATCCTAAAGAGGGAGTGTAAGAAAACAGGATTATGTTCTTGATTCTGTTTTAAAGGTTCTCTGTTTTCTTATTCACAGCCCTCATGTTTGGTAAGTGAAAGGACTGTCCAACCTGTTACCTTACTCAAAGTCTCTTCAGGTTAACCCTTACTGGGAGGAAGGAAACATGGTCAATTTACATAACAACCAACTCAGTTTGCAGTTTATTCTGTACCTCTGTTAAGCTCAAGTTGATCTTTTCTACCGTCATTACGACTTGGCTCTTGGATTCTCTGTGCTAATGGCATTCATGATGATCATCAATTTTCACTGTATCCTACAATTCATAATTTTATTTTCTTCTTTCAGATTGTTACATTTTATGCATTAAAACAAAATGTTAGATTGAATGCAAGCACTACAGACCAACTTTATTCCATGAACTTTATTTCTAGGAATTTGCAGTTCCAAATGGATTGTAAAATATGGGAGATAGGAGCAGTATTGGCTCACTGCTCTGGACACTCCAAAGCATGATATGGAAAATTGAAGAATTTGATTTGGTATCAACACTGGGACACAAAGTATGCAATAGAAAATAATTAAAAACATATGTTTTTTAAAATTTTTTTTGAGGCTGACAGTGCTGTTATATTTCATAAAATGAAACATAGACATACTTTCTAAATTCAGCCCCACTGGCTTTATGGTTGGGATAAATACTCCAAGGATTCTGGTTATGATTTGTCTGCAAGGTGTAATTTCAGCTCTTCTGTGAACTGGTAATTTTTAAAAAGTTTATTCCATAATGAAGTGGGAAGTCTTCTAGACTATGTGAGAGTCACTATTTAAACCAGAAGTCTGTGCTCACTTTCATTTTCCCATTCATAATAAGAGTTGTCTTTTATATTTACCCAAATTTTTAAAAGTCAAGTATGATATAATGTAGAAAATATATAATGTAGAATGCCACAATTTCGGAATTTCTTTCTCTAGAAGGCACATTTTCAGTTTGATACTTCTTTTGGCCTGTTTCTATCTCTATGCCTACAAACATGTTCTGAAGTGAAACAAAAAGTACTAGATTAGAGATTCAGAGGAATTATGTTTTTAAAAATCAAATTATTTTGGTAAGCAATTTGGCTAATCAAAATTTTGTGGCAAGATTTTTCAAAATCTTTAACATATTATATGTGTAGTAAATTTCTGAAAGATATAATTGGCTAAAATATGCATCACTTCCCCAAACAATGTGATTGTTATAAACTGTTTGTAGAATATTCCATTAACACATTTTGAAAATAACTGCTTAGGGTATAGTATGTATTCTTCTGTAATCTGCTTTTTATACTTAATATGTGATTGATGCCATTCCATCATTTGATATGGTTACATATTATTCCTGGATAGATACTTCATAACTCACTTAAAAAATTTGCTATTAACTAACATTTTGGTTGGTTGGTTTTCAGTTTTCACTATTAAAAGCACCACTTCAGCCATTACTCATCGTTGGTCAGTTGCTTGTTATGTCCTCAGATAAATCTCTAGAAATGGAATTGATAGAGAAATGTGCACCCAAGAAATACGGCACTAATTTTCAGCCTCCCATCAACTATATATGAGCATATCAAGTTCTCAACACTTGACACCAATGTTTTTAACAGGAACTAATATAATAGGTTAAGAAAAATGTCATTGCTATTTTAATATGGACTTTTCATTTCTTTATTTTAAAATTACTATGAGTGCATTTTTGTATGTTTATTGTCCATTTATAATTTTCTTTCACAAATTACCCATGAATGCTGTTTTAAATATTTTTTCTATTTTAATTTTACTATTTACTTAGAAATAACAATGGCATTCTATAGTTTAAGGGCAACCTTTGATCTTTCATATTTTTTCTGTGTATCACCTCTTTCAGTTCATCATTATACATGTAAAGTGTTTGCACACATAAATGCATGGTGCAAACATTATACATGTAAAGTGTTTGCACACATAAATGCATGGTGTGCAAATGCATAAACTAAGGCACATCTATATAGTTTTTTTAAAAATATTTTTTAGTTGTCAATGAACCTTTATTTTATTTTATTTATTTATATGTGGTGCTGAGAATCAAACCCAGTGCCTCACACATGCTAGGCAAGTGCTCTGCCACTAAGCCACAACTCCAGCCCACATATAGTTTTTTGTTTTTTGTTTTTGATTTTGTTTTTGTTTTTGTTTTTTAGGTACTGGAGATTGAACTCAGGGGTACTCGACCACTGAGCCACATCCCCAGCCCTATTTTGTGTTTTGTTTAGAGACAAGGTCTCACTGAGTTGCTTAGCACCTCACCATTGCTGAGGCTAGCTTTGACTTGCAATTCTCCTGTCTCAGCCTCTCAAAGTGCTGGGATTACAGGCTTGTGCCACCGCGCCCGGACCCCATATAGTTTTAAAGTGGTCAAGTTTATCATATTTTCCTTAATTATGCTAAATCTGCTGACATTTAGTTATTATCTTTTTTATTTCTAGACCTATGATTATATAAAAATATTCTCATATTTCACCTATAATTTTAAATATATACCTAAAAGATTAATTAGCCTCAACCTTGTTTTGATATGCAATACTGTTTATTTAAACTTTGGGCCTAAAGATAACATTGTACCTTGTTCCATTCAAACTTATCTCATTGGATTTTCTGCTGTTTTATCATCTAATCTTGTTTTGAACATTAATGCTGTAGTTTATATTAATAAGCATTGCTCTTGGCTCTGTTTTGTTCTGCTTTTACATTCAAATTTTTAATAAAACTATAGAGCATCGGAGTACTTCTTCATGCAAGAAATCTCAAAGTACTTCATATTATAAATATCCCTGGGGTGAAATGTCAGATAACGATCATAGGATATTAAGATTCAGTATAAACATACCATTATTGAACTTATGCTTTGCAATTATTGCTTACTAAATTCAACATTTTCTATATCCATAGTGTTTGTTGATTTTTCAAAGAAATAATCCTTTTTATAGTTGTTGCTTTTCCAAAACCATCATTTTCTTTTCCAAACAGCTGCCTCAGTGAATTTGCTATAAATCTTAATTAGTTCCAGCCTTTAGATAATCAAGTTGCAAGAAGTGAAGGACAGAAGTAGGGGAAAAAACATTGGTCATGCAGTTTTTATTCTGGCTTACTTCTCTGTTGTCACATTATGACATATTTGGAGCGACATGACAATCACTAAACTGATTCCCCATCCTTTAATTTCCAAATCCTGTGAGTGAGCTTCACTGTGTACACACAATCATAATGTTTTTCTCTCTGAAATTCTGCTCATAATACTCACAGGTCTAGAACATCATCACCTGCCCTGTGCACCTTCAATAAATATTAATTACCATCACTAATTAGAAATGTTGACACATGCATTTCTAATTACAATTGAGGTTACATCTGAAGAGAAGGAGGTTTAAGTTAATTAAATATCAGGGAATATTTTCACAAAATTGGAGACATTTGACAAAGCAATCAAGTCCAAGGCATACTGTAAAAGTTTCTGAGACATAAAACATGGCTTTAGCTATTCTAAATTAAAAATATCTCTGCTTTGGAACAGGCACTTTAGTACCCTAGAGTCATGTGTTTTCCATTCGTAGAACCTACTATTGATCTCTGTGTTGACTTAGAGCTTACGTGGACACTATTATATATATACATATATATATATATATACATACACATATATATGTTATTATTATTGTTATATTTATATATTACATTATTATTGTTATATATTTATCTATATTATATTATTATTGTTATATATTATACATATTTTATTTTATATATTATTATTATATATTTATTATATATTTTTTATTTTATATGTAATTTATTATTATTGTGTTACATACTCAAGCTGCCATGATTCTGAATATAGTGACAAGAAAAATAAATAATTAAAATTATGTATAATCATGCAAAAATGTAAAATCAACTCCTCCAATGTGGTGAATTTCATGTAATTTCATCTACTCTAATTTCATGTAATTTTCTGGTCCTCAGTGCTGTAGGGTTAATGCCATTGTGGATATTTTCTGGACTAATGTAATACTTCCCAGAATAAAAGAGCCCTATGCATAATCTAATCTAGCTAGGACAGGTTTTCTTAGAAACTGAAACTTGCAATGTTGTTGTGTAATCATGTGGATCTAATAAAAATAATTCTATTGTATCCATGAATATGTATCATTGGATTTCTGTGTTGGCAAACAAAAGTTTGGCAAAATGCTATTCTATCAATATGCCAGTTGACACTGCCATATATAAGGGAAGAGCAAGGTAGAAAATTAAGAATCAGAATTGAATGTTTTATTAAACAAATAGGTGGATGCACATATCCTTGATGCAAGTCACCACCACATAACTCACATTTTAAAATATATCTATAAGTGCATTATACTTTAAATTAACTAACATCACTGTTGGAATAAAGGTATACAAGTCTGGAAAGCAAAGTAATCAATGCTTTTGTTCTAGACTCTTTCTTTAGGAATACTTGCACAGAAAAGAACCTTGATAGATGCAGATACTGTCTTTCTCTAGAGCAGAATACAGATTTGTTTTATGTTCATCTGATAAGGATGTCTTCTTCTGGAAAAATATTTGCTAGGTTCTTGATACAAAGATTGGGGTTTCATAGGTTTGGTATTCCTCTGCTCTAAGAAACCACTTAGCATCCTCCAGGGCTGCTTACTATTACCCTTGTTTGATTGAGTGTAAGGGAAATTGACAAAATTAACAAAACATAAAGCTATGCCTACTTTGCAATGAATTAAAAAGTTTATTGTCCCAGATATCTGAAGTTCATGTCTTCTGATGCAATCCATGAAAATATTGTAGGCTGGTAACTTTAGGTTAGGGTGAAATTTTGCCCTCCTTAGATCATAGCAACCATACTTAAAATGTGTGTTCACTTCTACCGGACATATTGGTTGATGAAAATATTGTTGAAGAAGGAAGGTGGTCTAAAAGAAGACCAAGAAGAAGAAGAAGAAGAAGGAGAAGGAGAAGGAGAAGGAGAAGGAGAGGAAGAGGGAGAAGGAGAAGAAGAAGAAGAAGAAGAAGAAGAAGAAGAAGAAGAAGAAGAAGAAGAAGAAGAAGAAGAAGAACAACAACAACAACAACAACAACAACAACAACAACAACATCAACAACAACTTAGGGAAATTAAGATGTGTGTAGAGAGAATGGATTTTAGAATTCATTGGTAGTATTAAAATGTATTACTGCCTCGTTTCTTACAGGAGTGAACCCTAACTTCTTCACAGGTGGTGAAGTGGGTATTACTAGTAGTCAAGAACCACCATCCCATGTTATCTATAATATCCTGAAGTATTTAAAATAAATAATTGCCTGACTAAAGAGATCTTTATGGTAAAATAAATGTAATTCTACTCTATAATATATCTTCTTAGAAAAATAAGCATTTTATATGGGCAACCCATAACATATAGGAAATAAGTAATATGTAAAGTATCTATATTTACAGTTTTATATTTCATTGCAGAAAATATTTATTAAAAATGTGTATTCTTACAAATAAAAATATGTGACCATTTATATAAATATGTGACATATTTAAAAAAGAATAGTTTTCTCCTCATTTTAAGTCTGATCTCCTAATGTTGATTTATAAACACATTTTAGAGTATTTTGCTTCATGGAAGAAGCAAGGAGGCTATTGTGAAGAACTTAATTTATGAATCGGTTAGTCTAGTCCAAGCATATTAACTTTATCTACACTTAGAAACATGCAACCCTGGGGGTAACAGGCAGCATTTTCTTGCAAGGAATTGAGAAATGCATTTATTAAAAGGTGAATTTATTCTGATATGATATTTTTTTCCAGAGTTTTCTACAAATTTCTCCAATTTGAGAGAGATACACTAAGTCCCAGGAAGACTATATTATCTCTGTCCATTTTGTAGCAATAAGTAGGAGCATGACTTAAAATTTATAGTGAAATAGCATATGCTTTTTATTTCTGATAAAGTTGAAAGTGCATAATAAACATATGTAAACTTCTCTACTAGTAAGAAAAGAGGTGGATATAGCATAATAGCAGAGTTTTTTTTAAAAGAGAATAATATTGAACCTCAAAGAAAAAATGGTAGATGCATTCCTTATTACTGATATTTCAGGTTATAATCAATACATAGTGCATATGTTTATGGATAATAAAAATCACCTAATTAGATGTAGTCATTTATTACTCTGTTGCGCATCACTTTTAATTCTTTTTCTGATAGTGGTTTTCTGTAGGTCATGGATTAAATGCCATAAGTTCAGCCTGCAAAGGAATAGGATGTCAAAGGCAATGTTTCTACATTTCATACTATTGTTAAGGATGTTTGGTTCTTAGCATCCAGAGTAGAGTAGACTTGTTTATAGGCAAAAGAGTGAAAGACTTAAGCAAGCCTTAATGTCCCTGAATGCTAAAACAAATCCCAAATACACACACACACACACACACACACACACACACAAACACACATGTAAGGTAGTTCCTTAAATTCCTCTGTCTTTCAGTACCAGGTTGTAGATGGTATATAGAAAATTTACATACGCCTAATTTCCTTCCATCGAGTTGACGTGGAGCCTACCTGTTGAGCTTGACCAGTAGCTTTACATTAAAAGATAAGACAAATGATAAATATGTACACACTCAGCAAGTATAAGGTACTGCTCACTTTTAATTTATAAGTTCTCTCAGTGATGTTAAGAACTTTGGAAGGAATAAATAGATAGTCCAAAGTACATGAATAAATATATCTAGACTAGTAGAAGGAATTCATACATGGAAAATATAGGAATGCAGGAAGCATTCAAAAGCATTTAATAAAACATTTCTTGAAAAAAAAATTAGACAAAATCATTAACTATTTAAATTTTGTCATATGGTTAGTGTGGTAAAGCCACCCTTGCTCTTACGTGCCATAACATGGGCTGGTATTAGTTATTGTGATGACTTTTTTCTTCTGAAAAATCTAATCTTTGTCATGAAGGGATTGAGTTATACAGTCAATAGATGTGCATAAAACAGGAGGTGAGATGTGGTTGGGGATTATATGGAAGGATTCTGTTTATATCTATGGACTGAAGTGCCTTGCTCCTTTTATTAGATCTTCACTTTAGAGAATTACTGTATACTTTGTCAAAATAGAGGAGGAAAGGAGTTGGAAGTCAAAAGGCCTTGCCCTTTTAGCACCGAGAGCCCTCCATAAATCCTTAACATTGTTTAGCACTAGTACTGCTTCACCTCCCACTGACTTTGCTTCAGTGGGAGGTGAGGATCTATACATCTTGGAAACATTTTTAGTGAGTAGTTGAAATGATGGTACATGAAAAGGGTAGATGGCATAGTAATAATGCAGATAATCACTGTTTGGGTATTTACATTTTCTTATACTCTATGTACCATACTTTGAAAAATTTATTGGAGAAACAGGACAACAATATATCATGAAAAGCACAATACTCTTCAGTTTACACAATAATGGAAATGTATGCTTATAGGCTGATATAAATTCCATAATGTCTAGTTAGCCACATTCTGACTTTCATTACCCAAGAAAAATCTCATTTTTTTTCAACAAGAGGGGCATGTAAATACTTAAGGGCAGAATGTGTTTCTAAATGAATAAACTATGAGCAACTGTAAGAATAATATGCTTTTATTTTATTGAGGTTTTCTGGTTTACATAAACTATAAAGAGTAGCTCAGATGGTTTGCACATGTTATCAGAGCTTCAGATAAGTTTATTGGAATCACTACACTCTGCTTATATTAGTTATTCAAGTAAATGGACCCTGAAAACCATAAAGATAAGTAATAAAATTAATAGTGCATTCATCAGTTAGAGCTACCTAAACTATCCCTAAATGTACAAACGTTTAAATTTTAACTGTGATGTTTATTTATTACACTATTTTAAAGAGTTATTATTTGAAGACATTTTACTGTTTTCTGTTATCACTACAACAATTCTACTTTAGCGTTTTACATTCATGGTTTTCATATCTGTGGTCGGTAGAGGAGCCCCCAGTAACCTCAGTATCTAGGAATTTAGAAAAACAGATGCTTGCTAGCTAACACATTCCAGAACTTCCATTTGCCTACCAGTCATTGTTGTGGTTATGCTGTCTCCTCTAGCTAGATTCATTATGCCGGCAAGAGTGACATAAGGAATTAGGAACCACAGAAGAGAGAGAATTGAAACTAAAACCGGTAATGCTTTTGTAACTTCTAATCTGATTCAAGGAAACCATAGTATTTTTCATTTGCATAGGTAAATGACTTATTAATTTGTACTTGGCATTTATTTAGTTTAGATTTATTTTATAGAATTTAATAGAAGTTTCATTTGTAAGAAACAGAAAAGCATCAGTCAAATAGAGAGTACATGGAACTGCCTATCAGTCAAGGGTTCCCAAGCTACTTCAGTTGTCCACACTTTTGTCTAGTCTAATGCAGTAGTTCTCAGAAATTATTGCACATAAGAATAAACCAAGCAGTTCATTTAAGATCCATGACCCCATCAAAAGACATTTCAATTCAGATGATCTGAAAAATATCCTAGGAAGCCACATTTTTATAGAAATGTGTCAAGATATTCTGATGTAAAAAAAGTCACTGACGTTTATAAACATTGGTCAATTGAATCATTTAGAACTCATGAATAGACTTCCTGTGAGTCAGCATCAGTCTAGAAAAGAACATCAAAAATATCTTCCAGACTCAGAAAAACCCTGGTCAAAAGACACACCGTTTCTTTCACATCTTAAAATGCCCCTGCACTATTTGACATCTCTGTGCATTTATGTATGTGTGGAAGCTTTTGAACATTTGTCATAGATTCGTGAACTTTTTCACATACATTATGAGATAAAATGTCTCAACATCATCAACTTGAATTAAGGAAATGTTATTTATGGCAGTCTTATTTTTGATACATTTTAAAATAGATTCTTATGATTCCTGGAGTTTTATAGTTGAATATTGGAACATTGAAGGTGAATTTTTTTTTTCTTCAAAATGTACTGTTTTTAGTTAAAATATGCTGGACTGAGAGCAAATGGTTGCTAGATAATCCCTTTTGATCTTTTAGTTTTTAATATCAGAAATAGACAAGTTGAAAATTCACACAATGAGTCATATTCTGTAAAATTTTATTATCCTTAATTCTGCACCAAATACTCTTTCTCTAGTGCTGGGTACTGAAAATTAATCACTCTACCTCTCTTCTTTCCTTGAATTCCAGCATTCATAAAATATCATCTTCTATGGAAAAAGTAATATGTTAATAAACAGATTCAATGGTTTAACACTTTTAGCATTTGATCTTTCTTCATTAATTGCAATTTTTGATAATCAATTCTATTTGTAATCTTCATGTTCCTTTTTAATTCAAATACCATTGTCTACTAATTATATTGTGCTTATAACAATTTTTGTAGTCTTTAAAAAAAATCTTTTCTTCAGCCTTTTTGCATACTCCATACTCCACCTGCATAATCAAAATGATTATTTTGGTTTCAACTTCCACTGCCAACCATGCTTGTGAAATCGAGGGTCCAGATCCATCCTGTCTTTTGAAATCTAGCTCTGTATGTGTAAAACTATACTGCTCCACCAAGATAGTACACTATGTCAGTCGAGATCTTGCAGGAAACAGATAAATCTTTGAAATGGGATTCTAAAAAGAAATTGATGTTATGTGAACAATATTACAGAGGGGCAGGGTTAAGAAACTCTTAACTAATGTGAGGGACTAATGTGAGCTGGGAGGATATTGTAGCCCTTGGGGAAAGAGAGAATTCACTATGAAGATAATTGATATTGTTGAGAATAACATTGATATCTTCACATTTATATCTCTTAGTATTTTGTATATTTCATCCTATTTAAAGAATTTTTATTTTTCAATACCTACACATTTAAAAATATAGTGTAGACTACACTTACAGAATACTTGGTGAGAATAATTTTTCCTCAGACTTAATTATTCTTAGAGAACAAAACAAGAAATCTTCATTCCTCTATTTTTTGGATTAAAACGAAACAAAAATGGAATTCTGGTTTCATAAAAAATGTAAAATTAGTTAAGAATATTTTGTTCAAATTAATCCAGAATAACAGTGAACAAAGAACAAATGATTGTCCAGATAAATTGTTTTTTATAGATGTTTCATCTTCCTTTGGGAATAACTTTCCTTGAGATTATTCAGATTAGAAAATGTGGTAATAGCACTCATAATATCTTACTTGATAAACCAAATCCACAGTTCTGCAGCTGCCTGCAGAATAAGCATTATAATTACCTCTCTGCTTAGTTGGTGGCTTTAGTTGGTGCTGGCTCTGCTTCCAGAAGTTGAAGGATTGCATGTTTCTCATTAAGATGGAACTATGAAGAATTAAAAGTCAAACATGAGACACAATTTGTTTTCCAATGTTATATTACTATGTCTAGGCAGGAGAGTTTTCTCATAACACTATACGATGTATAATACCCATGGATTAGCCAAATGGGTGGTCCAGAGCACATGAGAAAAATCATAGGGAAATATTCCTTTGAGTCCCATAGAAGTTTTTAATCTCATGTGTTTTTACAGATGGAGAATCTAATTACAAAGAACATAACTAGCTTGTGCATATTATCACAGAGTTGGTTAGTGGCACAACTGGGAGTTGAAGGTAAGTCCTCTGGTTGTTCCATGTAAACTATGTAACTGAGATGAACAAATAGTGTCCCATTTGTTTCCCAGTTTGCCTGTGTTTATTTCACATACATGCTAATTAGAATATTTGTGACATGATGTCAGAACTTGTAAAGACATACCATCTCTCCTTTTATCGGGACAATTACCTGCTAGAGTTTTCAAAACTGTAAAGCAGTGAAACGTAGTTTTCTTTCTGGGAATGAAATATTCGGGTACAAGTAATCATCAAGTATAAGAAGTCACAAACAAATGAGGCAACGTTTGATTTATGT
This sequence comes from Geosciurus inauris, assembly GCA_004024805.1. Classification (NCBI taxonomy): domain Eukaryota; kingdom Metazoa; phylum Chordata; class Mammalia; order Rodentia; family Sciuridae; genus Geosciurus; species Geosciurus inauris. The sequence continues at coordinate 307,394 of PVHX01000208.1, read as the reverse complement.
GGTGTTGTTGTGGTTCACAAAACTGTTTCATTTACTTGCTTTCAATCATTCTCAACATCTCTACAACATAACCCCTTTGAAATATAATAGAAATATAAATATAGTAGCTATATAGTTATTATCAGATGATATTAAAAATAAATCACAAATGAAACATAAATAATTTTAAATAAATTTATACTTAATGAGTTACAGTTTTGTGAATCTTCTTAAACTTTAAAAATTATAATATGCTGAATAGATATACAGAGAAAGCCTGTTTATTTACATATTTGTGGATCCCCTACAATATATCTAAGTCCATCTGGAGTTCACCACTAGTAGTTTGGAAACTTCTGCCTCATTTAATATTATTTTGCTGAGATGGGACCAGGATGTTATTTTTTCTTTTTAATTTTTAATAGATGTATAATTAAGATATAATTCAATGCACAAATAAAGAGATCAAGTTAATGAATTTGGACAATTGTATAAGCTTCTATAACCAACACTCCAAACAAAACATCGAACATTTCCAGCTCTGCAGAGGGTTTCCTTATATCCTTCACCAATCATCAAACCTGAGGGGCTGAAATGATCACTTTCATTTGGTTTCTTTACCACTACACCGACACAGTAGATGTGATTAAATGAATATTTTTTTGTTTGGTTTGTATATTTATTCAATATGTTTATTTAGTGTCCATTAGTTTTAGAGCATCATTATAGGAAGTAAAATGAAATGCAAAACTGAGCAGGAAGCTTCCAATAAGCCTAGTTGAAATATCACGTAAGAGAACACAGATGAGCAGGAAACCACAGAAGTAACCAGTGGTAGATCAGATGTGCTGGGTTGATATAAAACACAGTGAGAGGAGAGACCTAAGGGCAGGGGCAAAGAATGAATTTGAAGACCTGTCTCTATGACACTGCCTGAGAGATAAGCTATTCTTCCATGATGCACTGTGCCAAAAATTTAAGTCCTATACAAAGTTAAGAATGAGGGTGGCTGGCTGAGAGTGGCAATATTAGGGAGGCTACTGGAGGTGGGATGAGTGGAAAGTTTATAATAGAAGAATGAAATTGAAATTTGTTCACATTTGCTTCAGAAGTTGCATCAAGAGATACCAACATTAGCAACTTGGGGATCAAAAATGGAGAGTGACTGGGGGTGTAGCTCAATGGTACAGCACGTGCCTAGTGTGTATAAGTCCCTGAATTCAATCACCAGTACCAAAACTAGACCAAAATCAAAAACAAAACAACAGTGAAAGAACTACGAATGCTCACAGATAAAATTAGTTTAAGTTTATTGTCCTTGGTGTTCTCTAGAGACCAGCAACCACTGCTGAAGCGTTACACTAAGGGGCTCGATGTTTACATTTTCCTTCCCATTACATGAATCTTTTATTTAATATTTAAGAACTTATCTTTCTCCATCTACCTCTTTCAATCAGCCTTTTGCATTTTTATTTTTATGGGGAGTTCTTACTCTATTTTGGATTTATCCCCATTTTCTTGCTTGCTCTTTCCAGCTCAACCTTACCATTTCAGTAGGATAAAATATCTTTTTTTTTTTTTAACTTAGAAACTCAACAATGACATTGTTGAATCAGCTCTGCATGTGAGAGAGAAAATGCCTCATCACCTGATGATGTCCATGAGAGTCATTCAGGATTAAGAGTGGGCTTTTCCAAACTGTCCTTTCTGCCTGTGCCTGAGTCTCTGCCAACTTCTCTCCCACCTTTCTTTTGACCGTCATTAGTGGTTGATCAATATCAGACAGGATGTGTTGCTTAAAAACAAGGGTTTGAGCCCGGGGCGGTGGTGCATGCCTGTAATCCCAGCACTTTGGGAGGTTGAGACAGGAGAATCGCGAGTTCAAAGCCAGCCTCAGCAATGGTGAGATGCTAAGTAACTCAGTGAGACCCTGTGTCTAAATAAAACACAAAATAGGGCTGGGCATATGGCTTAGTGGTCGAGTACCCCTGAGTTCAATCCCCAGTACCAACAAAACAAAACAAAACAAAACAAGGGTTTGCCCAAATTTCAGGTTCAATAAATAACTTGTAGTTAGCTTCTGAATTGCCTGCCCTTATGCTGGGTGCCTCTGCTTCTGTCATTCTCCATTCCCGAAGGGGCTGTCCACATAGCTTTCTTACTAGATACTTCCTCGAAAGAAACACAACAAAACTACATGGATAGTTTCTTTTAAACATACTGGTGTTTCCCCACTATTATTCTATAATTTGATCCCTGTAAATGATCCTCACTATCACACTTGCTATTGCTGTGGAAATGTGAGGTAAGGATGTTTAACCCAAGGTTTAATGTTTCTATTAACAGTCCTAGAGCCATCATACATTCATTTATGCAACCAGGATAATTTTTTTTAATTCTGAATTTTGAAGCAAATATAGTGGCAAAAAATATGATATCCATATTCCCAAGGGGTTCATTCACAACTAAATTCACCAAATATTATCTGGGAAAATTAACAAACTTCTCTGCACCTGTTTTTGATCTGTGGAAAGGGGATAATGATGGTAGTGACATGATTGGTTGTGGGGTGCTTAGAACAATGCCTGACATGTAGTATGTACTTAGTAAGTACTTTTATTCTTTACACTAAAATATAAGGTTTGTGAGGACAGCTTATTGTTAATGTTGTCTCTGTGTTATTCTTGGTGCTTAGAAGCCTAGAACAACATAGGAATTCAATGAGTACATGTTGATGGCATTCAACAATAGAAAATGATTGCCTTTTTCCCAGATATACAAAATGAAACTATATTGTTTCTGAATAAACTGGATGGCTGACTTTTGCTCTAACACATTCTTCTTTTGACTTGCCTATGGTCAGATTAGCACTATAAATGTCACAGCTGTCAGTTCATTAACCCACGAAGTGTTTAAGTTAATATCGATGTGGAATATTGATACACCTGTTATTCTGTCTACAAATTTAAAAGTATCCCTTTATGTTTGGTTAGTTGACTAGATTATTATTTTTATGAACATATTGTGATATTTTCTTGGATAAAGAATTGCACATATTTAAGTAGACTCTAAAATCACATAGTGAAAGAATTGAACCTCAATGGAAATGAGTAAAATGGAATATTTTGGTAGATGCTATTTAAGGCTGTTTCACTTTTTGATAAATTTAATCTAAAATATGGCATAAGTGCTTGAGTATTATCTAAATTTACCCAGCACTATATTTCTGATCATTTGAGAACCCAGAGTTATAATAAAGCTAGTAGCATAGCATAAAGCTCTCAAAGTCCAAGTCAGATTCACCTGGAAATCTTAGTGAGAACAAGTGGTTCTGCCTGCCCATCAGCTTTTGATTAAGTCATTCTGACATGGAGCCTAAGATTTGCTTTTCTACTGAGTTTCCAGGTGATACTTTGAGTAGGATTGAGTTCCCTTTGGAACTACCAGGTTTTTTGTCTCTTCGGTATCTGATGTCCGATTAATTGTGGACACACCACTCCCCTATGCCCTATGATGTTGTAGATCCAGGGAAACAACTTTAAGAATGACTAAAGATTGATATCAAATGATAAACTAATCATTAACAAGACTCTAGAAAAAGAGAAGTGCTTTTATGACCAAAACTGTCCAAAATTGGAATATAATTATTGAGGGATGTGAGTTCTTTTTGCTAAAGTATTCAAGTCCAGGAGCTAGAACAAAGGCATATAGAAAGAGCATGCAAGAAAATAATTCTAAAACACTTATTCCAGAAATAATTAACCAGAAATAGAATATTAGTTCCTGTGGATGTTGTAACAAGTGAACATGAACTTGGTGAGTTAAGCCAACAAAAATTTATTTTTTGGCAGATTTGGAAGCCAGAAATACAAAATCAAAGTTTGAGTAGGATTGAGTTCCCTTTGGAACTCCCAGGTTTTTTGTCTCTTCGGTATCTGGTGTCTGATTAATTGTGGACACATCACTCCCCTATGCCTGTATAGTCACATTGCCTAAATCTCCTTTTTTTTTTTTGTCAAAGCTCCTTCTGCCTCACTCTTATAAGGACACTTGTGATGTAATTAGAGCCTACATAATCCAGGATGATCTCTCTATCTCAAAAAACTATACTTGGTCACATTTGCAAATATCTATTTTCCAAGCAAGATAACATGAACAGGTTCCAGGGATACAGACCTTATATTTTGGGGGGATATTATTTAGTCTACTGCAAGTGATAAATCACAAGCATTCTTTCTTATACTTTTATGATGTGAATTTAAAATATTCTTACTATGAAAGATATACTTTTTCTACCTTTTAATATTTCTGTTACAATTCAGACAAGAGGAAGACAGGATAATTTATACTCATCAATTTTCCTACATGTTTGCAGTCATCCATTACAGAGAAGAGATTAAAATTTTTGTCAAAACTGAGACTTTTGTATAGCATATAGATAATATTATATTTTTCCTGACAAGTGTTAAAAAGAGTACTTAATATATTCTGCTTCTCTCTGAGATATGCCACAATTTATTTCAGTGAAACTGACCTTCTTTAAAGAGCAGACCTAGCCAATTGCTTTCATGAGCAAGTGGGCAGGTGGCTATCTACAAGGTTAAAAACTAGTTCTTATAAGTATTTAAGTAAAAACTACTATTATAAACTTCAATATCAATATTTATACTTTGTAAATCAAGTTAAGCAAACCAAATTCATTATATCTAAAAAATATTACTCTATCCAACATATTTAGGGGCTCAACACATATTCTTTAATTGTATTTCTCTGAACATTCTGTAAAAGTGAAAAATGTTTCAATTTTTATATTAATATTTATCAAGAATACTGAAAATTTAGATTATTAATCTCAATTTTTATTTTTTAACAGAAACCTGAAAATTTGCAGATAGCCTTTGATTAGCTTAGCTTTAGTTTCACTTACTACTATTCTTAATATTTAAACATTAAGTTTTAAATATTAAAATTTTAATTAAATCACATTGTTTGTTACCATTTAATATCTTCAATCTACATTTTTGACAGCTTTCCTGAGATGAACTTCACATACTACATAATTCCACTATTCAAAAAGTATAATCCAATGTTTTTAGTATACAGACATGGATACATGGATACAGGTTTAGTGCCAGACCACTCAATAAAATGTCTGTCACAATAAAATGAGTCACTTGGTTTCCCAGTACATATAAAATTATGTTTACATTCTATGGTAGTCTATTAAGTGTAAAATAACATTTTGTCTTAAAAATAAATGCATATACCTTAATTTAAAATGTTTTATTTATAAACAATTATAATAATTACATAAGCACTCAAGAGTCATGATCTTTGGCTGGTGGAAGGTCATGGCCTGATGTTGATGGCTGATGACGATCAGGGTGGTAGTTGCTGATGGTTGGGGTAGTTATGCAAATTTCCTAAAATAAGATAAAAGTGATATAAAATGTGCAACAACAATGTTGTATTTCACAGAAGTTTTCTCTGTAGCATGCAAGCTGTTTACTAGCATTTATCCACAGAAGAACTTTCAAAATTGGAGCTAGTTTTCTTCAACTCTGTGGTTGTGTTATCAGCTAAGTTGATGTGATATTCTAAATCCATGTTGTCACTTTAGCAATGTTCATATCATCTTCACTAGCAATAGATTTCACCTCAAGCAATCTCTTCATTTGAGATAAAGAGGAGGAATCTCTTCATTTGAGATAAAGAGGAACAACCAAGAAGCAACTCCTCAACTATTCAAGTTTTATCATGAGCTTGGAGCAATTCAGTCACATCTTCAGGCGTTGCTTCCAATTCTAGTTCTCTTGTTATTTTCACCACTTCTGCAGCTACTTCCTCCACTGAAATCTTGAACCTCTCCATGTCATCTTTGAGTGTTATAATCAACTTCTTTCAAATTCCTATTAAAGGTTAATATTTTGACCTTCTCCCATGAATCACTAGAGTTCTTAAAGACATCTCAAATGGTAACTCTTTCCAGAAGGCTCTTAATTTACTTTGCCCAGATCCATTAAAGGAATCACCATCTATAAGTACTATAACCTTATAAAGTATGTTTCTTAAATAATGACTTCAAAGTCAAAATTGTTCCTTGATCCAAGACTGTAGAATGGATGTTGCATAAGCAGACATGGAAACAATATTAATCTCATTTTACATTTCCATCAAGAGCTCTTGAGTGACCAGGTGCATTGTCAACAAGCAGTAATATTTTGAAAGAGATGTTTTATTCCTAAGCAGTAGTTTCCAAAAGTGTGTTTAAAATATTCAGTAAACAAAGTTGCAAACATATGTACTATCATCCAGGTTTTATTGTTTCTCTTATAGAACATACTCAGTAGATGTGATATAATTCTTGAAGGTCCTAGGATTTTCAGAATGATAAATGTCATTGACTTCAAATTCACTAGCTGCATTAGCCCCTAACAAGAGAGTCAGCTTGACCTCAAAGTCCTAAGTTATATCTTCTTTCAATATAAGACTATTTCTTCTACACTGAATATCTGTTGTTTAGTGTAGCCACTTGACTCAAGTATGTTAGCTAGGTTTTCTGGGTGACTTAATCTTACCTCTACAACAGTATTTGCTGCTCAATCTGTACTTAACTGAAATGGAGATGACTTTTTCCCTTAAAACTTAAGAATCAAGGTCTGTTGGCTTTAAACTTTTCTTGCGGAGCTTCCTCACCTCTCTTGTCTTTTATAAAATTGAAGAGTTAGGTAGGGCCGGTTCTCAGTTGACTTTGGCTTAACCAAAGTTTTGGATGGTCTGATCTATACAGGCCACTAAGACTTTCTCCGAATTAGCAATAAACCTGTTTCACTTTCATATGATTTGTGTGTTCACTGGAGTAGCTCTTTCAATTTCTTTCCAGAATTTTTCTTTGCATCCAAAACTGACTATCTATTTGGCATAAGAGGTCCATAGCATTTCACCTATCTCAACCTTTGATATGTCTTTTTTGCTGAACATAATCACTTTTAAATTTGAATTTAAAGTGAGATGCATGTAATTCTTCCTGTCACTTGAACACTTACAGGTTATTAGTTAGGCATTAAGAAATGGCCCAATTTCAACATTGTTATATCTTAGCAATTGGAAAAATCAAGGAGTGAGAGAGAGATGGGAAACTGATCAGTAAGTCCATAGAGCAGTCAGAACACATGCAATGTTTATTGATTAAGTTCACCATATCAAAAGGGTGCAGTGTATGGAGTCCCCAAATAATTATGATACCAATACCAAATACCCTGATGATTCAATATTAAATAGAGAAAATTATCTTGAAAATTTTCATAAGAGGAATGGAACATTTTCTGGAAGTTTCTAAAGAAGAAAAATGAAACCAGTACTGTTATCGTAATATATTCAAGTAGTATATTATGTTGTTGTTACCCTATAGTTCTAAAATTGTAAGTTCCCAATGCCAGCATCACTGTATGAATTAATCATTTTGTCTACCACATCTGCTAATATGTATCCATTTGGGCAATGGAATACACATTTTTCTCAGCCATACCCAGAAGTGGAGAAAATAATAAAATAACTATAGAAACAACAAAGTCCCTAATAAACTTACTTCGCTTGATCTCACACTGCTCTAAATGCTAAACTAGATATTACTACACTTAATCTGTAAACCTTATTTCTAAATGTTCATTAAAATGATTTATATATTTGTCGGAAAGAGAGAAGGATCTAAATGACAGAGCAGAGTCTACATGCCAATATCCCAAGTGCATTCTCTCAGTTTCTCTTGTTCCTTACTTATTGTAAAGAATAGGATACAGAAATTCTTTCTTCACTATTCTTTCACTTGCTAACAATGAAAACAATGCATTGTCTACTTTGAAGATATCCTGACTATTCACTTATTATCTAGGGAAGAATATTTGAAAAGAAGAATATAGAAAGCTTATATGAAATTTTTTGACACATAGTTGAGAAATCAAAAAGCACTGGTTTAGTAAGGATGTTCCAATCTAACTTTGAATATGTGTTTTATACATACTGTTTCCTGTAAAGAAAAAAACAGTTTATCCTATAAATAAGTTGGATTTTAAAGGAATGATTTAACAGAATAAAAAATAGTAAAGCTAATAATCTCATTTGTGTCATAATAATTTATGTTCTTCTGAAAGTCATATACTCAAAATTAGAATGCAAATGAAACCCCATTTGCCCAGTATATAAGGTGGGAAAAAAACACCTTAATTGATAGCATTATCAATACCAATTGATTTTACTCATGCACTACAAAACTGCATTATTTAATCAATAAAAATAATACAAAGTTTATGCACTGACAAAGTTAAACTAAAATTACAAAATAAGCCCTTTTGAGACAAGATTACAAATGCACTATTGTCAAGATTTAGTAGCCATTGTATTTTTTTGAAAGTGACAGCTTATCGGAAAACAGTACCCTGAAATATAACACCTTGACATTTGAGCAAACAGTAGAAGCAGGCTCATTGTTTTCACCATTCACCCACCTCCACCTCAGAAGCAGGTTATAAAATCTAGGAGGGATTTTCTGAATAAGACCTTCCATGTGAAGGTCTTACATCTCCTTTCACCCAGAGGAAAGACAAAAACATTGTTATTTTTGAAGATGAGGAGTCACAGTACAACTGGGAGAAACAGAACTTGCTGTGTCCTACAGTATATTACCATTAGATTGTACTCTTGTAGTCAATCATACTCATGAGCATATCTACTTCTTCATCAAATGTAGTGTAAAAATGCACATGCTTACTCATTTATTTGGGTTTCCATTGCCTTATAAAAATTTTCATATCATGTAAAACTTATTAAATAAAGTTGTATGATTTTCTCTTCTTCTTCTTCTTCTTTTTTTTTTTTGTCCATTTTTTTCCCCAGACACTGCTAGGAACTCTAAGAGGGTGGAGGAAAAGGTTTTCCTCCAGAAAAAAGATAAAATATCTTTAAAAAGAGCATGGGCAAACCAGTCACTTAGGCTCTTTGACCTCGTTTTGTAATATGGCAGAGTTGGACTCGATCATCTCTAAGCCCCATTTTGTTCTCAAATTCAATGCTTCTTATAATTTTTAAATTTTCTAACATTTCATGGAAAACCAATGCTAGATGTTTAATCAAATTTTGCTAATTTTCCCCAGGGAATACATGTAGTCAGAGTCATGTTACTTTAACCCTCAGATTTCAACACACAAGAATTAAAATGTTAGTTGACTTCAAGTTGTCACAATGTGTGAAAATGCAGTATCCCATTTTATATGCTTTCTTGTGTCTTCTATGTTTTCTGTAAGCTTTTGCCATTTCCTTTCTTCCCATGGTTATAGATTTCAAGCATCTGAATTTTATTTCAAGTCAATTGGAAACATTAGGTTGATGTGGATTATACACAGGGGATCTGAATGGGAAACTTGTTTATTTCATCCATATGGGTCTATTGTAACTTCACCAGAAAAGCCTACAAAAGAGCACCTCAGTGAGAGAGAAAATGGCATTATTTTTATTTTCAATTCCAAAAGGGAAAACTAAAATTTCATCCCAGGGAACATTCCATCTAACTAGATCACTCTTATGTTAACAGAATCTAAGCCACGTGGCGCTGCCTTGCACTGCTGAACTTAAAACTAGTCATTACTGCACTCCCCTGGAAATCTAATAGAGTTTGAAATTCAGAATACTCAACATCACCTGACAGATTTCTCGTTTAAAATGGTCCAAACGCCATAGAAATGCAGGAATCTATGACCCTGTTGTAATGGACTGATAATGCGGACTCTACTTGAATACACAAAGGGCCTTGCACTCTCCTTCCCCTTTAGTCACAGAATCAGGCCAGGCAAGGGCATGCTTCTTTATGAGACTTGCCCTGAGCTTCAATTATGGTCATTTGTTACAAGGTGACATTGTCTTTGGTACTAGAGACTTATTAAATTCTCTCCTGAATGAGTCATATTGAGGTGCAGTATGAGATAAGCAGACTTCTTCAGACTGACTTATTTTTCCAATCTAATTCTCTTAGACATTAAGTTATTTGGAAAGCTCTGAAAGAATAATAATGGTGTCTTAGTCTCTAGTTTTCATGCATTGTCAGAGGCTTTGGAGACAGTTTAAGTCAAACAATTTAAGCACTCAGCCATATCATATGAGGAAACCATGGATATCCAAACATCACAGAGAAGGAAAGCAAAATACATTAAGTGGTGGTGAGTTTCACGATTTCTGACATTACAGAATGAAGTCCCAACAACTGGGCACTTCTTAACTCTTCAGAGGCAGAGATGCTTTATGAGCAGATTTTTAAAAGATAAAATGTCTCATTAAATTCAATATCATTTTTAAAAATTGTAGGTGTTATTTCACCAAGAATCAAAAAAAATGACCATTCATTCTTAATTATAAGAAAATAAATTGCAAATACAGAAACAAAAATATTTTTGACTCAGGATCATATGTACATCTAGCTAGCTTAATTGATCTATCAATCAATTGAGAGGAAGACTTCAATATATCATTAACTAAAAGTGGAAGTCCTGGTGGAGAGACTTCTATTGGCAATAACAGCAGTTACTGAGCACTTAACTCAGCAGCTATGCTTTCTCATCACTGTATTATTTAGTCCCGATTATAACCTAATATTATATAGAGATTTTATTTTGTTCCCTTTTATAATAATGAGATAAAGAGCTCAAGGATAAAGACTTTCTACTATATTATCTAAGGTCATAAGAAGTTGATGGTTAAATGCAACCTAAACCCATGGTGCTTCAGTTAGCTTGTTTTATTTCTTGCAGAAAAAAAAAATTATAAAATGATTTTGGGGAAATATAGTGTTATGTGAATTTCTAAAAGACACTTTTTGCAAATACATACAGCTATCTATTCTCAAGTCTATTGGGGTTAATAGATGAACTTTCCTCTGAATTGATTCTTCACCATTTTAGATATTGTGATACCATCAAAGCCCTCGTAACTGACCTAAAGCTAATTGATTTAGTAAAGTTGTGAAAACATTAATTCTCAGAAAAGGGATAGTTTTGAGTAAGTAAATTTATCTCCTTACCAAAAAATTCTGCAATGCTTCCATTAGATCCTGAAGCCATTTATATTACTAGGAAAACCAGTCTTTTCCAATGATATAGTTACTTGCCATCTTTGTGCTTTCCTTGCACACCTTTTACCCTCTTGAAAAAAAAGGAAGGAAGTGTGAAGCTTCCCCCCACACACACTCTTTTTTTTTTTCCCAAAGGGACAGTTAGCAAATATTTTAGGCTTTACAAGTCTCATATGGTCTTTGTCACATATTGTTCTTTCTTTCTTTATCTTTTGCTTCCTTAAGATCCTCAAAACATAAAAACAAAATAAAATTCTTGGTTGAGGGCTACTGCAAACAAGCCACAAGCCAGATTTGAAGCAAGAGCCTATTGTTTGCAGACCCATGCCCTAAAAGATTCTATATGTATTCTTGTCTCCTATAAGTTGTTCCACGAAAATGATCATCCAAAGTGCACTGAAATTTTAATTACACATACATCCATACAAATATATACAAAAGGTATAAACGGAGATATCTATAGAGATTTTAGAAATGCTTTGACTTTCAAATTTTGTTTATTTTCTTACAGCTAACTTGTCTTATTTCAGAGTTCAAAGTCCTTTGCATACCATGGGATAATCTCCCTGTTTTCTTACATATGGCCTCCATAAGTGGTATCTGAAGGTTTTCCAGGAAAAATATTATAATTTGGAAGAGCTCTGCTGTGTTTTTACATTCATTCTGGATGCATTTTCATAATAAGTTTGCCACAAAGTAAAATTTATATTATTAAAGAAATGCAGTATTTTAAAACATCACTAATGATGCTTCAACTTTTGCCCTTCTAGAATGTCCCTGTACACCTGCTGCCTGCATGACACCCCTGAGCACAGAGATGAGGTGACATTTGCGCAATCACCTTTCACAAATTGACGTTTGCTCACTCTAGCCCTCCACTAGCCTGAGTTAGCTAGTTACTACTGTTCCGGTCACACTGTTTATAACTTGACTGAAAATTGTCATTTTCAATCTCTCTGTCAAGATCACAGCCAAAACAGTAATTAGACTTGGGTGCTGAGTGATAAAACTAGAACATTATTTTTAAACATAGTATGTAAAGATTGGGTTTTGTGGAATCAGTGGGACATTGAACAATAGTTTTGTTCACAGCATCCGATGATGTTGATGTCTTTGAACTCTTCAGTTCCTGTTGTCCAGCTCATCCCTTGAGAGTGGGGGTATCTGTTCCATATAAGTCTTCTGAAGATAATTTAGGAATAATTATACACCATGAAACAAGTGACCCCAGTGAATATTTTACAAAATAGTTGTATTTCAGTGTTTTAATCAAAGCCTGTATATTGTTCTCATCTCTGCCATGTCGTTTTTCACATTATTTCAGTAATAGCAATGTGCTTGGAATTTTTCTCACCAGATTTTTTCAAGCTCCTTGAGGGGTGGAACTTTTTATTTTTCTACAAAATCTTTTTATTTCTAGTGCCTACCACACTATATGACCTAGAAAGGATTTCAATGATATTTTATTTATGAATATGCAGAGCATAGCAATTATATATGTATGAGAGAAAATGTAATACAAACAGACTTAACTACAGAAATAAAATACAGCATTACTTCGGCATTTCATGTTCTTGACTTTTATAACAAAAATATTATAAAAACATTCTAATTGAGTGGCAAAGTCAACAGATCAAAATACAAATGCACTCTTTGTCATACATGGCACCCTACTTCTGATAATGTCTCTGCTACTGCTAATTGATTTGCAGGTGCACTTCTGAAACTTTAATAACATTCTAGGCATATTAGCAGTTAGATCCCATCAGACTCCTTCTGAGATAACAATAAGATAGTTTCATTTTAATCATGTACAACAAGACAAAAAATATGATTGAGGAAAACCTCATGTCTATAGACAATTCCCTAGGTCTCTTGTGCAGTTTGCTGCTATATAATTTGGTTTCTTTAATGGCATTGCCTTGGATATGCATAAAATACTTCCTAACATTATTGTGAGAATATAAAACAAACATGCCTGACTTTTGCTCCAGTAATAGTAGCTGCAGAATACTAAAAATAAGATAAAATATGTGCAAATTTCTAAAAATTTAAACAAGAGAGAGATAAATTAGTGAGCCAAAGAAGAATGTGGGTATCCAGAGAGGTAGCCCTCACAGTTGGGACCATATTGTTCCAGAGGACATATGTAAACAGAATATGCAGAATTCCTTGTTTGTATGTTTGTTTTTCAGGTCAAGCATATGAGATAAAATATACAGATAATAAAATTAACTTTCTTGAAGGGAAATTCTGGTGTTTTGATGAATATTTACAGTTGAAAAACCATTACAGTAGTGAAAATAAAGATTTTCATCACCCTGAAAAGCTTCTGATGCTCTTTGTCAGTCTCTTTCCTAGACCCTCAGACCCTGAAAACCAATGAAATGGTCTTTATTCTATATCTTTGTCTGTTTAAAAATGTCCTTGGCTGCCAGGCTTGGTGGTGCATGCCTGTGATTCAGCAGCTTGGGAGGCTGAGGCAGGAGAATTGTGAATTCAAAGCCAGCCTCAGCAACTCAGCAAAGCCCTAAGCAACTTAGTGAGACCCTGTTCCTAAATAAGAAATAAAAAGGGCTGGGCATGTGGCTCAGTGGTTAAGTGTCCCTGTGTTGAATCTCTGGTAACCAGAGGGGGTAAAAAGAAAAGAGACTTCTTTCCTTAGCAAGATAATTTTAGATTTCTTCAATAGTACAATAATTAATGAACACACCAGTTTCTTTTTAGATCCATTTATCAGTTGACAAATATTTGGGTTCTTCCTAGTTTAGGCTATAAGTAAAACAACTAATGACAATGCTGTACAGGTCCCTGTGTTAACATAACTTTCATATCTCGTGATTAAGCACCTAGGATTAGGATTGAATAACATGTAGCACGTGTATGGTAAGAGTCTCTTGCCCTCCTTGTTTTTAGCTTGAAGCCAATTTTTTATGGTTGGCACTGTTAGCAGCCATTCTGGATTCTGATCTGAGATGGAAGCCTCACACTAGGAAAGAGAGAAGAAAATGGCATCAATCTGGGCCCCTGATGTTTCTGAAGCTGCCATGTAAATCCCAACCAACTTATGTTTCAACTTCATTTATATGGAAAATAAACCTCTATCGTAATGATGGCAATTTTCCATTTTCTGAGGATTTACCTGAACATAATCCTAGTATATCAAGTTCATCATCCATCGTCATAAATGAAATTTGTCTGCAATTTTATACTTTTTAAAAATCAATGTAATGTTTTTTATATAAGATGTGGTAAAAGTAATCAGGATGCTTTCAATGTTTTCTTAAATCTCAAGCAGATTAGACATTTACCTGCAACAGTTGAGCTTAGTTTTAGATATATTTTTGGACACTTTGTTCTTTGTTTAAAAAAATATCTTTTTCTTCAGCTTAGTTAGAGCTAGTATGTTTTTGATCATCTGTTTTATTCAATTTTATTCAAGTAATATGTCATTCTAGTATTGTTCTTTATTACATTTTCATCCATAATATACATGTGAGTATTTCACATAATTAAACTTGATATATGTTTACAAATTAGACAGCTTATTTTAAATACATGGAATTTAGTTTTAGCCATCACTTTGTTCCTTTAACACATACTGTTCTACATTGTTAATGCTTCAGCTTCTGAATGGCTATGTATTTCAAGGGAGGTTCTTCTGAACTACTCCAGGAAGTTGAATCTTGATTGGTCTGAACCAATTATCTTTGTCCCTTTCCTCTTTCTGTTGATTGGCAGGCATAGGCAGGATAAATAATACAGGCTAAAAAGGAAATGCATTGGGAATCTTTGACACAATGCTTCAAGACACAAAATTTCACAAGTGGATGTTAACATATCTGGAAGTGGATTGTAGGAATGTTATATCCATGTTATATAGAGAAAAACGGCCTGTGATAAAATCTAATATGCACAGAAGAACTAACACCACTATGGGAGCCCTGACCACATTATGCATGGAGTAGCCCTATTATTGAACTTCATGTTCTGTAAACTAATACTTTTTCTCACTGACCTTGTCAATCAAGTCAACATTTTTCACTTGTGACTAAAGGCTTTCTTACAAAAATTCTAAATTTTTTTAGATATATATTATCTTCATATGATAAATTTTTCTTTTTAAACTGCTTTAATTTACATATATTTTTGTATATAATGTAAATAATAGGGTTTTATTGTTGACTTACTTGATTATTTTCTTTTTCCTTGCAAGTATAATTACATATTGGATTATGCTACATAATTATTGAGCACAAAAATTCTGAATTGTCATTATTTTGTTTAGCTTATTATTTTAGATATAATAATTTCATATATTCACGTATTATTTAACTGTCATACTTCTCAGGATCTGCAAGAGAATATACTTATGTGTAGCCACTGCCATACAAACTGAATTTTACCATAGTATGAAAGAATATATTTAGATGAAAAATAAAGTACTACTGCAGACATATTTTTGAAGTATTCTTTACATATAAGTGTCACTTATATTTATAAACAAATTATTATAGTTAGGTATATTCTCCATATCTATCCTATACATTAAAACTTCACACGACTATTTATAAATAGGACATAACTTTAAAAATACGATTTTGTCAGTATATTTAATTTCCCCCTCCTTTCTGTTATGATTATGGTAATTCATATCTTTTTCTTACAAAGAATGTAATTTTGATTCTCAGCTATCCATCTTATATCTAAAAATAATACTATGATGCATTACTACAAATATCTAAAATGGATTTCAGCAGATTAGTGTACCAACTTGCTGTATCAAAATACATGTGAAATGCATTTAAGCCTTCTTTGGTGCCTCAGTAGCTCTCTTAAAACTTTGTCAATAATATTTTAGTTGTTCATATAAAAGTGTTTAATGTATAAACTTTGAATTAATAAGTAGGACTTAATAAATGAAGTATGCATAAAAATTGATATTATAATCTTTCAAATTCAATTAATTATCATAATTTCATTCTTAAATCTTCTATTATCAGCTTGAATATATTCAAATGATTGTTTATCTAAACATTATTATACACAAATTCTTTTTAATATTTATAAATATTCCTTAAGTATAATTAATAGCTATATATTTTTGTTCAGTTTTGTAATACTAGCAATAGAACCCACAGCTTTATGCATGTTAGGTAAACACAGCACTACTGAGCTATATTCCCAGGCCAGCAGTTATACTTTTTTGAAATTTAGATGTATATAAGAAATTAGAACATATTTAGCCCCCCAAAAATTGTTAAAATGTTCAGTAATCACCAAGCATTAACTAGATATTTTTAGGTACATTATTGAGTACACAGACACTTATTTATTAAAAACATGTTAATTTGAAATTTTATTTTTCAAAGAAAACTAATTTGAGGATGTTGTGGTATGAATTAGTAGCAACAAGCAGTAATTGAGCTTAAGCATGGAATTATGTGAAACTAAATATACATGTTTAATTGTCCATGGAAAACTATCAAACATAAGAGTAATCTTTTGAAAATAGTAAATGAAATAACACAAAAGAGCATATGAAAATTATACACAGATCTTTCCAAGCCACATATCAAATGGTTTTTGGACAGCAAGCAAATCAAGCGAGATCAAGCTATTGAAATACAAGAAGAAAATAAAAACATTAATGAATATACCCTAAGGCTATGAACTGCATATATTTATTATATTATGGATGCTCAAAATAAGTAGATGATCTATATTTGTGTTCTTTTTATATTTTTCGGTTGTTAATTTTTCTTGGAATACTGGATTTGTGGACTAGTAGAAAGACAAGGAATTACATGTTTTTCAAATTACTTTTCTTTAGTTTTTGCATTTATAAAAAATGTATATCATATTTGTTTTCTACTCAAAATAGAAAACAATAATTCAAATATACCTTTAATGAAGAAACTGCTCAATACTTCAAAGATTTTGACATATCTCAGAGTATTGAGGGAAAAGTGAAATTTAAGCATTTAAATTGGAAGAAAAGTCTAGTAGACTTTATTATTGTCTGTAACAGGACAACAGATTAAAGATTTTATTGACCTTTGGTTCCAGAAATTGAACCCAAGGATACTCTACCACTGAGCTCTATCTCCAGTTTTTCGTTGTTTTTTGTTTTTGTTTTTTGCCAGGCTCTTGCTAAATTGTCCAGACTAAGTTTGAACTTGTGATCTTCCTGCCTGCTACCCAAGTAGCTGGGATTACAGGATTGTGCCAATGTACCTGGTTATACCAGGAAACTAGAGCAATTATTTTTATGCATTTCCCAAGCTTTGCACTTCTTTTCCATCCAGGATCTGCATGTGAGGAAGTGTTAGTTGCTCTTTTGTCTCATACTGTGATGATTCAGCAGAAGTAATTAGTAAATTAAGCTTCTTTTCTTTTAGATTATTATTTCAGTTAATTTGGTGGTACCTAGAGCTTTTTAGGAACAGACAATGACACATTTTAAAACTTGTTGATATTCTGCAGAGTTTATTCCTCATTGTTTGTCAGTCTAGGATCCATTAGAAACATCACTAATTGTGCCTGTGCGATTTAGTGTCTCAAGCAAAGTCACTATCTTGGTAATTTTATTTACAGAGTTCAAATTTATAGACACACATTCACTAGGTAGGTGTGTTTTAGTCAGATTTGCATGACCCAACAGGACCCAACAATAATTTAGCAGAGGAAAAGTTCATTTGGGGCTCACGGTTTCTGGGGTCTCAGTCCATAGATATCCGACTTCTCACTCTGTGGTGGAGAAGAGGCAGAAGAACATCAAGGCAAAGGGCATGGCAGAGGAGAACTGCACAGGACAGGACAATCGGGAAGTGGAGAGAGACTAAGTTCAGCTCACCAAGGACAAAATACATAACCCAATGACCTGTATTCTCCAACCATACCCGACCTGCAGATAGTTACCACCTAGTCAATCCCTATCAGGGTAAGGCTTTCATAACCTAATCATTTCTAGCATTTTCTCACATTTGAACTTTTTGAGGACAGCTCATATCTAAACCCTAATAAGGTGCAAGAAGCTCTCAGAAGGGAGGATTTCTTAATGTCATTGGGTTGATACTCAATAGTGAAAAGAGGAAGTACTGAAGACTAAGAACCTTTAACTACATTTAACTGTTATAAAACTATTACTCATAAAGAAAAACATATAAAAGAGTACAAAAATGTTAATGGCAATAATTGTCCAAACAACCCATAATTCTTAGATGTCATACTAAAGGAGACAAATTAATCCTTGCTTTAATTTGTTTTGTTGGATGTGTTTTGACTGAATGACAATGCTAAAATGCAGATGATGGGAATGTAATTTGTTACCTTAAATTTTCCTGTTTTAGGATTTTATAATTTTAAGGTAAGCATCACACCTCTGATTCACATCTTGTCATTTAGTTTCATTTTTTGTGTAATTAAGGATGTGATAACACCAAATGCTAAGCCACAAGTAGAACAGTGATGGTTTTGTTAATCAGTCCTCCTTGGCATGATAAAATTCATTTTGTTTTACATTTTTACAATTTTTTCTGGTTCTATAATTGTCTAATCTTCTCATTCAGATAACATTGATAATTGCTGTGGCATCCAGACTACCATAATTCCAGCAGTTTCCATCCATGCCATCAGTAGTTTTCATGATCGTGGTTTGCTGATTTTTATTCCTTCATAATTCTCTAAACACACTCATTTAATTACTTACATTCTGTTTGACTAAATATGACAATAAGAAATGGAATAAGAATTTTCTCTTGAATATTCTACTTAAGTAATTGATTAGGTTCATTGTTCATTTGACAAACACTTTCCAATTGTCTACTATATGAATTCAAAACAAATGTGTGTGTTAAAGATTAGTGTACAAATGTGTATAATATTCTCATATTATTTTAATATTTTCAATAAAAATAATTTTCTTTCTGAGACCATGCCTATCTACCTCCCATATCCAGAGCTCTACCTTTTAGAACATCTTTTATACCTTTCTTCTCAGGCACTGTCACATTTCTGATTTTAAATTCTCTCTAATATAATGTTCTACCAAAACTCATTCATTTACTCCTTCATATCTGGAATTATCAACTGACTCTTAGCTTTAATGGAAAAAGTGGAAATGAAAAAGTTAATGTTTAGTTGGTGCTTTGTTTTGGTTTTAATAAAAAAAAAGAATTCTAGAATAAAAAGAGTTTGGGAAATTGGTTTGTGAAGCAGTATCTCACACAAATCTTGTGCAAAAATTAAAATTTCACAGTTTCTTTCATCCACGTATGCTGAATTTTATGTGTTCTAATAACTAAACAACCAGGCATACAGAGTTTAATTTAATAATATGGCATAAAAACACACCTGCACTTCACTTGCCAAATTACCTTTTGTATCTGTGGTTGTTGTTATGATTTGGGTTTGTTTCCTGAAATGATAATGAAGTCCTAATCTTCAGTATCTGTGAATGTGACTTTATTGAGAAAAAGAGCCTTTGCAGATGACTAGCTCACCCTAATAATGTCATCTTAACCCAATCATCTGCAAAGGCTCATAAGACTGGTGTCCTTCTGAAAAAGACAAATCTGGACACAGGAATAGCCAAGTACAGAGGACACCAGGTGAATCTGGAAACAGTGCTCTAAGTGATGCATCTCCATAAAAAGGAATGCCAAAGAATGCCAAGAAATAACCAGAAACTTGTTTCTTGGAGGAGAGAAGCATGGAACAAATTCTTCCTCACAACCCTCAGAATGAACCAACACTGGTGAGAGCTTGATCTTGAACTTCTAGCCTCCAAAACTGTGAAACAAAAATTTTGATTCTTTCAGCCTCTCAGATTGTGATTCTCTATTATAGTGAACAAGATAGAACTCGAGCAGTGGGAAAACAGAGGTGCAGGCAGACCTGAATGGAGATGGCAGAAATGTTCAGACACAGAGATAACCAATAATGCTGGTACTTTCCAAAACCTGATTAGGATGAATTTGGATCCAAGAGGTATATATACCCCTAGACTAGCAGACTCAAACAGCAACCTACTTTCAGGTCCCCTCTTATCCTGCAAGAGTTCTATTTTTTCCATCGCATTTGAATAAATTGTGCTCCTTGCTTCCTTTTCTCCCTTGCCTTCCATTGTTGTCCATGCATTTCATTCTTCATATATGCAAGACAAGAACCCAAAAATAATTTGGCAGTGAGCTGCTGGGGTCTGCTGCAGCATTGGAAGGCATAGCCTGCCATTAAGAGTTTCAAAATGCCATTAAGAGCAGGTACATGCTACTTGATAGTAGTCAAGAAGAATCTGGCTTTGCCAGCTGTGACCTTTAGATATGATGCTGGCAGGCATTCTCTGCCTTGATTAGCTACCAACACTAAAATGGGCTGTTTCAACTGCACAGGCTTGGAATTTATGTAGACCCTACCCACCAACAGAAGCAGAGAAACTCCAGTTTCAGTAGTAGCTTTAGGATAACATCACAGTTGTTTCACAGATTTTCTTGTAAATCATATTCAGGATTTGAGGTGATTGTTCAAACACAGAAAAGTTTTGTCTATCATTTTGTATTCTTGATGTTGTTGAATTATTCCCATGTCACCCCACCTTCTTTCTAACCATAAGCCTCAGGTTTGTAACATGCAAGCCAGAAAACATTACTACACATCAATTGAAGGTTATTTACTACACTTAGATCACTGGTAAGTGGAGTCCTATCAATAACAAGACAGAGTCAATTTATGCAATAATTCTCAGTTCAGTTTTATAATTAGTCTTTACATATACTAATCTCCCACTCAACAAGCCCTAATATAAGGCTAGACCCTAATTCAGTGATAATGTTTACTGGTAATGAAATGAGAGGTAGCAGGAGCATCATAGGTTCACTTTGGTTGGGACATGATGATATCTTCAAGCA
Organism: Geosciurus inauris; assembly: GCA_004024805.1. NCBI lineage: Eukaryota > Metazoa > Chordata > Mammalia > Rodentia > Sciuridae > Geosciurus > Geosciurus inauris. The sequence goes on along the minus strand of PVHX01000208.1, from coordinate 286,391 downwards.
AGGAGGAAGTAGCTGATGGCATCTGAAGATAATGCAGATAGTACTCTGTTCTCTGTGTTTGTTAGGGATTCACTGGATGTTTGGTGGTAATCTGAATCATTCAGTTTTCCTCGATTATCCTCATTTTTTTTCTCTATTTTTCTTTTTTGGTCAGCATCCTACTTTTTATAAGACTTATGTCAAAATTTTGAATTCAGTTTAATTTATAATCTAAAAACCAACAGAATCAAATTCTGGACTTCAGATTTTACTAACTCAGCCAAGCAGATACAAAATAAAAGATTCTTCTGCATTTATTCTATATTGAAGATAAGAGGGTAAGGATAAAACTTTGTTCTATTTTTATTTTAAAGTAACTCAGACCTCAAAAACCACTTCTGCAATCCTTTGAATCTGAATCCTTTCATTTCTTCTCCTCAAATTCTCGTAATACCAGTCTTGCCTTCAGTATGACTTTGGATTTAGTTATATTGGGAAATAATTTAATTAGTCATTTTACCATTGTGTATAAGTATCAAGATTCCTGTTGTACAATATGAGGTGATTGATCAGGTAACCAATTCTAAACATCCTACATTCATCTGAGCATGTTTGGCTAACAATTTTTTCTCTGGTTCTATTTCCTATATAAAATACTTATATTTTGTTCCTCTTTATTTATTTTTTGGTTGTAAGTAATACATAATGACTTCATTCATCTAATGTAAAAGAGAATTACTGGAATAATGTGGGATAGCATGCAAAACTTTATAAAAGTTATAGAAATGGAGTTAGAGCAGGGATAAACCACAGAACATTAGAAATTTCCATAACCACATAATACTTGCTGACTTGTTATTTCTTGATATGCAGAAAACTACTTCAGGAAAATAAGATTCTGTTGCTACTAAGAAGCTAATAAAGTTTCCCAGTGTATGAAGTTGCTCCTCTTGAAAGAATCAGTATTATTTTATAATATAGGATAGACAAAACTATATCCTACTTTTTCTCAGCACAGTGATACATTTTATTAGGAAAAGCCAGGTGCACATTATCCCAACAGGCAAGTAAAGATAGAGCAAACTCCACAAAGTTGAAAGCTAAGGAAAAGAGAGATCAAAAACTATTTTATGTTGCTTAAACTGATTCTTTACCTCCTTATATCCCAGAGAAAATTCCAAAAGGAATAAGAAGGGTTTATTATGTTGCAAAACCAGTCAGTGAAGGCAAGGTGGTTCTCTGGGCAATCAGAATAAGGAATCAAGGAAATATCTCAATTATTTATTTTTGTGTTTTCATATTTCTTTCTCTCAGTGTTTTAAGTTAATTGCTCAGATTAAATTCCATACTTGGTGAGTGGTAAAGTTTCAAAAGACTTTAGGTACAATGCCTTACAACTCTGATTCTAGAGTGCAAAAGCATATCCTTCCTAATATAGATTTTAGAGAAAATTTCCAGGGAAAACCTGAACTCTGTTCACCTGCCATTGCCTATGGGAGGTGAACACAAGTCTGAGTTGGGTAAGAGTTGCTTCTTCTTGTTTATGTCCCTTACCCTAAAATTATTAAAAATCCTCCATTTCACTCTAAAATATCCTGGTTGAAAAAATAAATTAATGGTAAGCCTAGGTCCTGTGGTTGACAACATGATAGGATCAAAAAGCATGTTGCTTTCTTGTTACACCAACCAGTACATATCCACTACAGGAGAACTCTCTCTTAGGGGGAGACATGTGCTTTTCCAAAATAGCCTTCTAATTTTTATCGAGACTGCAAGTGATAGTATGACACTAATTTCCCAGTGGAATTTATATACATGATCAAATTATCCAGCATGAGCTTTTAACACATTTTTATTGACTGTCATGAAGAAAATAAAATAATAGGTTGATAACATGCCCAAGTGTCCTGTGATAATGCCTACATATCTTTTCTCCCCACAAAACAGTTTCTGATATATTCTTTGAGGAAAATTATTCAATTGCTATATGCTAACCTTTGCTCAATAATGAGAAAAACAAATGAGGACACATTTTATTTACATACTGGGGAACAGAGGTGGAGCTATTTTTTGTTTTCTGAAATATGTAAAATAAAATGTGCTTCCTTATATTTGTCCTAAAATCAAACTAGTGGAGTAAATGTAAATAGAATACTTCAAATTTGGAAGAGTTCTTTTCAAGTTTCATTCTAGTTTTCCTGATCTGGAGGAAAAGAGAAAAGACAGCAACGAATTTTTACTTTTATTCGCAGGAAATTAAAAGAAAGACATTTTTTCTTTATAATTATTTGCAGCTCAGAGGGTCAATCCAATGAGATTTGTCAAAACTATTGTCACATGGGAGATTAAAAAATGCCATGAAAGGCATCGTTAGAGAACTAATAGTGTTACAAGCAAACTATCAAGAGACTTTTAGTGCCATACTTAGAATATGGGATAATCTGGTGAAAATTACACAACTAGTGAGATAGGTACTCAATTGTTCATAATATGTTATCAAATTTTAACCTTTGGTAATAACCTTTGGTTATTTAGGTCAAAAGCCAAGAGAAGATGAGGGAAAATGTTACGTCAGAAAACCTAAGACAGGGCATATCTGATTCATTTCTGAAACTAGGCACCTTGTGACATCTTCCTTAATAAGTTTAGAATAAATTAATGGGGATTTAACATGGTTCATAAATCTAAACATCATTGCTTTATTTCATTTGGGCTTCTAAAACATAAACTTGGGTTCTTATAAATAGCATAAATTTATCTCTCACAGTTGGGAAGTCCAAGATCAAGGCGTTGACAGATTCAGTGTCTGATGAGGTCATGTTTTCTGGCTCTTAGCTGTTGTCGTAGCACTGTGTACTCACATGGTAGAGGAGAGGCAAGACAGCTCTCTGAGGCCTCTTTTCTGAAAGCAATAATTATATTCATAATGGCACAGCATTCATGACCCAACTGCCTCCCAATGTCCTCATCTTCCATCAGTGTAACATTGGTAATTTTACTTCAAAAAATGAACTGAAGGGTGGGGGGACAAATACCCAAGCAATCAGTCTATATGTATCATAATTTTTCTGAAATACAGAAATAAATTCAAATAACTAAAATATAAAAATTTCATAAACTTACAACTGTTATTTTAACACATTAATAAAAATGTTGTCTGTGATAACTGATCAGAAATAAAACTGATAAAATCACAAGGGGAGGCATTTCAGAGCCCTTTGAGAATCTGCTAAAATTTCATAAACCTTACAGAAAAAAAGACAACAGAAAATAAATGCAATCTTTTCAATAAAATTTCAGGTGATTCAAAGATACTCAAAGAATCTTCATGAGTGCCTGTAGAAAAGAAGTAAAGGGTACATAGTTTAGACAAAATTTTACAGGGACAAGTTATTTCTGTATGTTGTCTTTAGTTTTCCAAGTGTAAAGTTCTTCATTGAATTTCCATTTTTTAAATAGAAAAATAGCAGGCCACTGATTTTAACAAAGCCCCTAATAACTTGAGAAAGTATGATTCTACCATGTTTTGTTTAAAACTTGTGGAACAAAATTAAAATCTCCATAAAAATCTGAAGTCTATGTACAATTCCAGATCCACTTAAAGTGTAATTGTTCTAGTTGTCTAAGGCTTTTACCTCTGCAACTACCTACCTAAAAATTTCAGTGATATGACACAAAAACAATCATTTATTCTCCTTATAAATGTATGACTGTGATAGAGCATCCTGGTCAGCTAATCACTTCTCAGCATGGTGCATAATGCTGGGCTAGAAAGCTAGAAGATATCCTTTTTTTTTTTTTTTTTTGGTATTGGGGATTTAACCCAGGGATGCTTTAACACTGAGCTACATCCTCAGCACTGTTTAATTTTGATTTTGAGACAGAGTTTCACTAAGTTGCTTAGGGATTCACTAAATTGCTGAGGTTGGCCTAGAACTTGCGATCCTCCTTCCTCATCCTCCTGAGAGGCTGGGATTACTAGTATGTGCTACACACCCAGAAGATTTACTTCTAAGATGACTTATTTCCATGAGTGGAAATTTGATGCTAGCTTTGGGCTTCTGCATAAGACTGGCAGTTTGGGCTTCTTTACTGCTTGGAAACTGATTTTTAAGAAAAAATATGCCAAGAGAGACAGAAAGTAGAAGTTGTCATTTTCTCAAGCTGGACAGAGAAATTGGCACAGAATCATTTCCATCAGATTCTGTTGGCCAGGCATCCACAGAGACTGGAATTGAGGGAGGAACACAGACACAATAGAAGTGTTAAAAGAATTTTGGAGCTATCTTTTCAAAGATAAATCACTGCAATTATTGCCACATTCCCTACATGTTCCAAGTTTGATTGCTGTGATGTTATTTTTAATATTTGGATAAATATTTATGTCAAGATGAAAAAACATTCACAAATGAATGGACACTCTCAGTAGAATCTAATGATTTAATGGTTCCACTGAGGACAAACCCTTGTAGTCAATTCAGATTTGTAGGACTTAAAATTTACTTTAAAAAAATCCTGATTCTACATTTCTGAAAATCAAGTTAATTAATACTCAGTGTTTAACACTTTTTAAAATAATTTAATGTCAGTCTCATCAACTAAATCTCATCCTGTACCAGGTAGCCCTATCAATTGACTTTTTTTCTCACTTTATCTCACAGTATAATTCTCTTAAAATCTCATTTGTACTGAGGGTATTGCCCTTCAGGCTGCATTTCACCTACATTCAAATCTCTTCTACTGAGCTGGATTATATGAAAAGTACTTCTCCCCTGGCTAATTTTCCAATGAGCATACAGCCAACCTGCTGCACAGGGGAATCATTTTACTTTGGAGAATTGAGTTCAACCTGGACTAAATAAGTCTGTCCAGTCATACTGATGGCAAAGCATCAGCTCCAATAAAATCATATAATCTTAAATTGCATAAAGCAGAAAATGAATATCTTCTTATATGTGGTAGACTTCCTGGCATATTCAAAATGATCAAAAATTATTTCTTAGAAATTATCAAAATAAGTTTGAGTGTGATTGCTTATCTGTTAACTAATTTCAGTATTACTAATATTAAATTTAAGAAAACTAAGTTTTACAAAAATAGTTTTTAATTTTTGTTTTTTAAAAATTAGTTGTTTTATTTTAGAATATATGATGAAAGTTTGCATAATCAAGGAAAGTTTGCAGAGAAGATGACAAACTAAACTTTCTGGATTCTATAAAAGAGATTTAATACATTTGAAATCTCAGCTTCTTTGCAAGGACTTGAACTCATTAGCAAGCCTACTCTCAGCAACATCCTGATATCTTTTGTTTTACATTCTGTATATAATAAACATATTCAAGATACCTGAATGTTTATATTATATTTGAATATCCCTATAATTTCACACTAAAATTAAATCTCTAAAAAAATTAACTTAATATTACTTTAATTTTCACTGTATAGAATATCTATGTTGAAATATATTTGATATAAGTTATTAATTAAGACATTCTTAAAAAAAATTTACAGATTAACTTCCAATGAACAAGTAGACAAATGTGTGTACTCCTGTGCTCTTCTTTAAATTAAACTTTAAAAATATCACCAAAGTAATAGAGAAATTAATGGATTTGAAAAAATCACATGAAAACTCCCACAAAATCCAGGGATAATAAAAAGTGCTTGGGTTTTTTTCATTGTCAGGGGCAATGATAAGCCCTATTGAGGAATATAAAATGTCAGTAAAGTTGCATACTCCAGAAAACCTAGGACTATGCTTAAGTATTTTGTCTTTTATTTGCCATAACACCTTGAATACAACATTTTCTGTGACTTTCCTACTATACTACACTGCAGAAAAAGAAATTAGCTTTTGCACTATGCTGCCTAAGGGGTGCTTTAGAGCTTAATTAAGGTGGAAAATTGGAAGCAAATCTTCGTTTCTGTATCTTGGAATAGAAAGGAGACATTTCTGGAAAAAGTAGATCCTCTTAGCACTGCCTTCATAGTGTCCCAGAGATTTTGGTATGTTATATCAGAGTTCTCATTTACCTCCAAGAATTTTTTTATCTCTTCCCTGATGTCTTCTGTTACCCATGCATTGTTCAATAGCAAATTATTGAGTCTCCAGGTGTTGTAGTGGCTTCTTTTTTTAAAACTGTCATTAATTTCTAGTTTCAGTCCATTATGGTCAGATAGAATGCAGGGTAGTATCTCTATTTTTTTGTATTTACTAAGACTTGCTTTGTGGCATAGCATATGATCTATTTTGGAAAAGGATCCATGTGCTACTGAGAAAAATGTGTATTTGCTTGTTGAAGGATGGAATATTCTATATATATCCATTAAGTCTAGACCATTGATTGTTCTATTAAACCTTGTAGATTCTTTGTTTAGTTTTTGTTTGGATGATCTGTCCAGTGGTGAGAGAGTTGTGTTAAAGTCACCCAATACTATTTTGTTGGGATCTATTTGGTTCTTGAATTTGAGAAGGGTTTGTTTGACAAACATGGCTGCCCCATTGTTTGGGGCATAGATATTTAAGATTGTTATGTCTTGTTGATGTATGATTCCCTTGAGAAGCATGAAATGACCTTCTTTATCCCTTTTCACTAACTTTGGTTTGAAGTCTACTTTATCTGAAATGAGGATGGAAACTCCTGCTTGTTTACACAGACCATATGAGTGATAAATTTTTTTTTTCCACCCTTTCACCTTCAATCTGTGAGTATCTCTTTCTATGAAATGAGTCTCTTGGAGACAGCATATTGTTGGGTCTTTTCTTTAAATCCAATCTGCCAGTCTGTGTCTTTTAATTGCTGAGTTTAGGCCATTTACATTCGATGTTATTATGGAGACATGGTTTGTATTTCCAGACATTTTGGTTTATTCTTAGTTTTAACTTGGCTGTGTTTCTCCTTTGATTGGCCTTTAGTGTAGCTCCTCCCTCTGCAAGTTTTCATTGTTGTTTTCCATTTCCTCCTCATGGAATATTTTGCCAAGAATGTTCTGTAGTGCCAGCTTTCTTGTGGTAAATTCTTTTAATTTTTGTTTATCTTGGAAGGTTTTTATTTCATCATCAAACCTAAAACTTAATTTTGCTGGATATATGATTCTTGGTTGGCATCCACTGTTTTTAGCGCTTGGTATATGCTTTGCTATGATCTTCTTGCTCTCAGGGTCTGAGTTGAGAAGTCTGCAGTGATCCTAATTGGCTTCCCCTATATGTAATCTGATTCCTTTCTCTTGTGGCTTTTAAGATTCTCTCCTTATTCTGAATGTTAGGCATTTTCATTATGATGTGCCTTGGTGTAGGTCTGTTGTGATTTTGAACATTTGGTGTTCTGTAAGCAAATCAAAACTACTCTCAGATTTCATCTCACCCCAGTCAGAATGGCAACTATCCAAAATACCAGCAACAATAAGTGCTGGCGAGGATGTGGTGAAATAGGTACACTTAAACATTGCTGGTGGGATTGCAAACTGGTGCAACCAACTGGAAAGCAGTATGGAGATTTCTTAAAAAACTTGGAAATGAACCACCATTTGACCCAGCTATCCCACTCCTTAGTCTATACCCTAAAGACTTAAAAGCAGCACATTACAGTAAAGCAGCCACTTCGATGTTTATAGCAGCACAATTCACAATTGCAAAACTGTGGAAGCAACCCAGATGCCCTTCAATAGATGAATGGATAAAGAAAATGTGGTACATATACACAATGGAATATTATTCAGCAATAAAAGAGAATAAAACTATGGCATTTGCAGGCAAATGGACAGAATTGGAGAACATTATGCTAAGTGAAGTAAGCCAATCCCAAAAAACCAAATGCCAAATGTTCTCTCTGATTAGTGGATGCTGATACATAAGGGCGATGGGAATGAGAAACTTAGGAGAAATGGAGGAACTCTGGGTGCGGTGAGGGGGAGGTGGGGGGAGGGAAAGGGGAATGGGTATAGTAAAGATGGTTGATTGAGATCAGCATCACTACCCTTGGTGCATGTATGAAGACACAAATGGTGTGACTCTATCTGGTTTGCAACCAGAGAAATGGAAAAATTGAGCTCTATATATGTACTACAACTTGAAATGCATTTAAATAAATTAATTTTTTTAAAAAAGTAGATCCTTTGACTAAAGTTCCAGCAGGTCTCAGGGCTGAAGTGCTGAAGGGCAGAGCATCTGAGCTGGGGATGGGGAAAACACACAGGAGAGGTCAAGTGCAAATACCACCACAGAAACTGAGGAATCCCTGCCCCTCTATATTTCCTCCAAACTCCATACTCCTTCAATTTACCCTTCACACATTATTATAATATTTATCATTTAAGTTGGATGATAAAAATAAAAAAAGGATTTACAGAGAAAAATTATGAGAAACCTGAGCAGAGAAAGTGCATTATAAGTGGAATATACTGAAGAAAATGGCACTTTTTAGATAAAAGAATTAATGGAACAGCAAAAATAAAAATAGATTTTGCATATTAAATATTCCACAAGAGCAAAGGGATGTTATTGGAATTATAAGTTAGAAATAAAAAGCCATAAAATATTATATATGGAAAATATTGTATATTGGAAATATTGTCTATGAAAATAATATTATAGTTGAAATAAATAACTAAGCAATGGAATAGATAAAACCACAGAGAAAAATATCTTAAGCTGAACAACCAGCCAAAAAAAAATTCTGCCAGTGATATTTTGTAGGTTGCCTATTTATCAAAACTGAATAGCATATTCTGGCTCACCCATTGCCAGATGCATGCACTTGGACACATTATTTTAAACTCTTTGTACATTCACTATGTAATAATAAGATGAAATAATTAAATAACATATTGTTGAGGAAGTGTGCAGATTTATATACAAATGAAAGTTAGAATAGTGTTTGGAATGTAATAAACATTTATTAAATGATGATTTTGTCACCAAGTGGACAATTTTACATTTAAAAGTTATTATCAGAACAAAACAACAAAAAAAAAAAGAGAGGAAGAAATAATATAAGCTTAGAGATGTCTTAAAAAGCTAGAAGAGTAGATTGGGTGCATTTAACCAAATTATGTGTAAGTACAAATATGTAATAACAAATTCCACTATTCCATATGGATAAAGTATACTAATAAATTTAAAATATAAGAAAAAGTAATAATTATTATTATTTATAATATATTATAAAATATAATAAAAAATAAGCAGAAGATACCACTATCAAAAAAGAAGAAATATAACAGTACTCCAAACAGGAAATAATTAATGACAATGGAAAAAACCATAGGTCAAATGTTTTCACTGATATGTGAAAGCTAACCCACAATACAGCGGAAGGGGAAGAATAAAAATTCAGTAGATTAGACAAAGGGGAATGAAAAGAAGGAGGCGGTGATAGGAAAAGGAAAGACAGTGGAATGACTCTGAAATAATGTTCCTTTGTACAAATATGAATATACCACAGTGAATCCCACCATTATGTACATTCACAATAGGGTCCTAATTATAATAAGATATATTCCATGCTTGTGTAATTACATAAAAATGGATTTTACTGTCATATAATTAAAAAGAACCAATTTAAAAAAATATATAATCAGGTAGAGAAGACCATTTTCATGACCAACAAAGAGCAGATCAACAAAGGTCATTAGATATTCTACAGAAATTAAAAAGAAATTTTTGTAATGATGAATCAAAAATACAGGGAAAGCTGGGTGCAGTGGTGAATGCTTGTCATCCTGGTGGTTTAGGAGGCTGAGACGGGAGGGTCATGAGTTCAAAACCAGATTCAGCAAGTTAGCAAGGTCCTAAAGCAACAAAGTGAGACCCTTTTTCTAAATAAATTATAAAAATGGGCTCGGAATGTGGCTCAGTGGTTTTAATCACTGGTACCATATATGCATATATATATATATGTGTGTGTGTGTGTGTGTACACATGTATATACACACACACATTACACATATATGTTACAGGATTACAGGGAAAGCACTAACCTTTTTCAATTAAACGATGTGATTTCAAAGTTTTCAATGATACTATTGATTGTTTTGATAAAGATGGCAATGGATTCCTAAAGTGATTTTCTGCTTACATAGACATTATTTAATGTCTTTTTAAAACCTAGGATATAAAATTATATTATTTAATTTTTTTAATGTTAACAAATCTCAAAAATTCCACTTGATTATGCTATATTATAATTCCACTTGATTATGCTATATTATAATTTTTGTACATTGGGGAGTTTTACTTGCTAAAATACTGTTAAGAATTTATGTGACTTTCATGAGACATGCTGATTTGGAACGTTCTCTTCTTGCAGTATCTTTGCAAGATTGAGATTTCCATGTCAAGGGAACACAGGCCTTGAAACAAGAATTGTGTTTTTTCCTCCTTCATTTCTACAAAAGAATTGGGATTACATTTTAACTGTATGTTTAATAAAATTCATCAATGAAACCAGATGGCCTGAATTTCAGTTTTTGTTTGTTTCTTTGTTTTTTTGTGAAAAAATTTAAATCTACAAATTCACTTTATAATTAAATAGATATAAGCCTATTTAGTGCAACTATTTTTCTTGATTTATATCTTTCTTTTTTGCGAGGGGAATACTGAGGATGGAACTCAGGGGCACTCAACCACTGAGCCACATCTCCAACCCTATTTTACTTAGAGACTGGGTCTCACTGAGTTGCTTAGTGCCTCACTTTTACTGAGGCTGGCTTTGAACTCGTGATCCTCCTGCTTCAGTCTCCCCAGCCCTGGGATTACAGGCATGCACCACAGCACCTGGCTATATCTATTTTCCTTGAAAGAGCTATAGTGATTTGTCTTTCAAATAAGATGTTAAAGGATATATTAGATATAATCAATAATCTGTGAAATATATTCTCACATAGTGATTCACAATTGGACATTGGTAACTTTCCCCATCAGTCCCACTAGAAACATACCACTTTATTGAACTTTCCAGAGTATTTGCCTTTGGCTTTACTGAATTTCTCTGTGCTTTTCTTGCTTTCATTGTCCTTGTATTGTTATTAACTTTGTCTATTCTTGTGTTTATTTGGAGTACTTTTGTCTTATTTATTAGGATAAATTCTTCACTGATTGACTTAAAACTTTCCTCATTCATAATATAAATATATTAGAACACTTCCAATAAAAACATATTTGAAATGTTTTAAGTACCCTCTTACACATGTTAATATATTGTGTATGCTGTGAGTTTGTTTGTTTGCTTTTACAGTGCTGGGGATTGAACACAGTGCCTCCTGCATGCTAGGCACTCATCACTGAGCTACATCCCAGCCTGTATGCTGTATTTTCATTTTCATTCAGTTCAAAATACTTTTTAATTTCCTATAAGATTTCTCATTTGACATATGACTTAATTTAGAAGTACACTGTTTAGCTTCCAAGTATTCAGAAATGTTCCAGAATCTGTTATCAATTGCTAATTTAACTCCTTAGTACTCAGAATATATATTTTATCTAGTTTGTACAATGTTAAATTTATGGCCCAAAGTATAATCTATCCTGGTGAATGCTCCATGTGATCTTGAAGGTATCTTCTGCTGCCGTTGTTGGTTAAAGTCTAAGTATTGTTAGAGTACTTTTGTCTTATTTATTAGGATAAATTCTTCACTGATTGACTTAAAACTTTCCTCATTCATAGTGTTCAAGTGTTCAACTAACTTGTTAGTTGAGAATGTTGTTTAAATTCCCTACGTTCTCACTTTTTTTTTCTGTATTTGTTCCATAGATTACTTAGAAAGAAATGTAGTTTTATTTCTATTTGTGTTGCTTCATGTATTTTCAAGCTCATTTTCAGTAGCATGCATATTTAGAATTGTTACGTCTTCATGATGACTTATCTGTGTCATCACTGTTAAAAGTCTCTCTTTATCCCGGGTAATATTCCTTTTCTTACAACTACTTGTCTCGTATTAATACAACCACTCCAGCTTATTTTTGATTAATGCTTGCATTGAATACTTTTCCATCTTTTACACTAAGTATATGTATTTATTTATATTATAATGGGCTTCTTATAGATAGCACAGAGCTGGGTCTTTTTTTTCTTAATCTGTCAGACAATTCAGCCTTTTAATTGGGGCATTTAGACCTTCTAAATTTAATGTGTTTACATTTTTCTATTCGCAAAGCCTGTAATATTATCTCTTCAATTATTTGTTACTTTTTAAATATTTTCATACTTTCTGTTGGGTTGAGATTTTGATGATATTATTTTATCTCCACTTTCTATTACTTATATTTTTCATATTTAATATTTTTATTCTGCTTTGACATTTACAACATCTTTATGTCTCTTTTTCTTTATATAATATTAAGCCAATTCACATTTAACACAAAATTGTTATCTCCTTTGGCCCTTTCTGCTTTTGTTCCCATACACTTTTATTTTTTGCTTTAAGCAATTATCTTTTAAAGGAAGTAAAATATGAAAGCTTTAATTTTTCTGTATTTCCATGTATTTTATTTTGTTCTAAATTTCTACCTGCAATAACTTTCCTTCTGTCTGGAAAATGTAATCTGATAGAAATGAATTCTTACAGCTTTTGTCTGTCTGAGAAAGTGATTATTTCATATTTATTGTTATATTGTTAGTGGATAAAGAATTCTACATTGACCATATATTTTCCAATATATTAAAAATATTGTTCCATATAATATTTTGCACAGTTGCCAGTAAAAATATACTGTAAATCTTAAATTACTTTTCTAGAAATAATGTCTTTTTTTTTCTGGATGCTTTCAGAATTGCCTTTTCTTCACTGTATTTCTGCAAGGATGTTTCATGAGGTACCTTTGTTTATTTTACTGATGCTTCATTAAGCTTCTTGTACCTATGGGTTTATTGTTCTTATCAATTTTAGAGATAAATCTTTTAAATTTTTTCAAATCTTTAATTTTTTCAAACCACCTTCTTGATTCTTATTTTGGAACTCTAATTATAGTTGACATAGTTGCCATTATTCTTTGATGACATTTTTTCAGTCTTTCAGTTTTCCTCATTGAGCTTTTGTTATAGTTTGTTATAGTTTAAATATAAGGCTGAAAAAAATGAAAAATACATTAGAAGATGGAAACACAACTCATGTTCATGGATTTGCAGAATTAAATACATTTGCAGATTAAATACATTCTTCATCAAAATGCAAAAGATATAATGATATTCTTCACAGAACTAGAGAAAAAAATTCTAAACTTCAAATGGAAGAACAAAAGACCCATAATACTCAAAGCTTTCCTGATCAAAAAAGTAAGGTTGGAGGCATACCAATCAATACCTAATTTCAAATTATACCACAGAGTCACAGTAAGAAAAAAAAACAAACAGGATGGTTTTTGCATAGAAACAGGCACACAGACCAATGGAATAAAATAAAGGTAAAGAAACAAACTCACATGGCTACAGTAATCTGGTTCTTGAGAAAGGTGTCAAAAATATTATTTTTCACTCTTGTGAAAGAACCAACTTTGACTTTGTTGATTCTTTACGTGGTATATTTGTGGAGTGTATGTACTTTGCATTTCTCATTTTCCTGGCTTAATTGCCTTTAGCTTAGGAAATATCTTAAATGTACCATCAGTTCCATTAAATATGTTATTATTTTGTTTATACATAAATACAGATCAAGTTTTATAATGCACTAAGGGCTTGAAATAAAAACATTTTCCTGATTTGTTTTTCATTCTTCACATCCTGTTAAAAGATTTTGGTCCATGTGTTGTTCAAAATCATTTTTTTACTTTATTTATTATCTACTTGATCTGTCAAGTAAAAGGAAATTTATTTTAGTATATTGCAGTGCAATAAGTATATCTATTTTTCTTTCTAACATCTTGCCTGCATTGTATTTAAATATATAAAATGATGTTTGTATTTGTTATATACTCAATTGAATACATATTTTCCCTTAAAATGACTCTTTATCTAAAATAGCATACTTCCCTTAATTCTATTATCTGCTATTAAATAACCACCAATCTGAGCTTCTAATTCAGAACATCTGATTGTTCTGCATCTTTGTTTTACTTCTGCTTTGAATCTTTCTGAGATTTTTTTTCATTTAAAAAGCAAATATTGGAATTTATTTCTGTCCACATGTCTTCAGATTATATTAGATTAACCTCAGTTACTTGAAATGGCACACTTATGCATATTTTACATGCTATTACTCTGTGTAGTCTATTGAATGAGAGCTCTGCTCATTCTGCTCTTGATCTAGACAAGAGCAACCTGTCTTCTGGAACTTCCACGTTTTACTTGTGATGGAAGAAAAAGAAACAGCAAAATATATGCTTTAATGCACTGAAGTGACATATGGTATTTCTGATTATATTTTGGTAGTCAAAAAAAATAGCTGGGCGCGGTGGTTCACGCCTGTAATCCTAGCACCTTGGGAGGCTGAGACAGGAGAATCGCGAGTTCAAAGCCAGCCTCAGCAACTGCGAGGCACTATGCAACTCAGTGAGACCCTGTCTCTACATAAAACACAAAATAGGGCTGGGGATGTGGCTCAGTGGTTGAGTACTGCTGAGTTCAATCTCCAGTACCAAAAAAAAAAAAAAAAACTATACAGCAAAACTAACTTCAAATCATGGATGTACAATTCCACTGTTGGCCCAAAATATCTCAGAGCACAGATTATCACATATGTTAGTTAGTTTTATACAGGGCTCATATATCCTTCATATTGCTTAACGTCTATCTCATACTATATTTCTTTTTAATTACATTAATTTTTCATGTTATCTCCAGTAAAATTATAAGGAAAGGAAGTTAAAATATTACTTATTCATTATTGTATAGTTCAATAAAATCCTAGGACTGTCATAGTTGGTTTTACCCTTTATCTGTTCTTTTCTGTCAATGAGCACCATTCTGATGGAATAGTACCTAACACTTCAATAGTATGAGCTATAATATATTTTTCCACAGCAGGAAATACCCAAAGTCATCGGGCTATAAGTGGTCCATTTGTAACTGAATATCTGTGCTATTCATTTTAAATATTTTTGTAATTAGTGAATAAAAATCCAGACTCTGTAGGGACTAATTAGTCTCGTGGTGTTCAAAACTTAAGAGGAAACTTTAAAAAAGGACTATAACACTAAAAGTAATTATAATGATTCTATATTAATAATTCTAATTTATTAATGTTAATTATATACAATCTTAAGGTTGTTCAAACTCTCATATTGCTTAGAATCAAAGTAATTATATTTATAATTATAGGATTGAGGAACTGTTAAGTAATATTTACTAGTTTAACTCTCCCACTGTATAGATGGGTAAACTGAGGATGAGAGAAATAGGTTTAACTAAAGGTTCATTTAATCTTGTCCTTTTAACATATCCTGTGACTGATAACTTCCTATTTCAAAATGACTCTCCCTCAATCTGAATTTTTGAATATTATAACACTATATTCTTATTGGTTATTAGTAATGTAATAAAATACCATAAATTAAAGTTATAGAGACTATTTTAAGTTACTTTATTTTATTAATTAAAGGCAAATGCTTCTTGGAGAAAGTATAACTATAGAGAAACTGGATCATGAACCTTAAGCTCCAGAAATATTCAGACATCATTGGTCATCTTTTTATTTTATAAACTGACAATTTTTCAAGGTTCAGAGTTTGAACAGCATGTGGTTAATCCAGACAAACATCACATATTGTATGAAAAGAATATGAGATTTGTAGGAAGCCATAACTTGCAGCTGTCTCTGTCCTTCCTCATGTATTTATGGTATTTTTGTATAGCCTTATGAATGAACTGTCTATAAAATATCACATGTTGTCACAAGGTTAGTGACAAGAGTCATAGATGACTAGGAAATGCCATGAGTAAGGATGATTCTGGTTCTACATCTTAAAAGATACAAATCAGAACACATCAAGTAAGCAAAACTATACAAGCTATTTAATCAGATTCTGAATTCCACATAGAAAAATAAACTGTCACAACATTTAATGATTTTGTCAGTTTATAGTTATTTGCAGAAGATGAAATAAAAAGCTCTGCTTTGTTAAATATACATCACAAATTCTCTTTAAGTTAGTGATTGTTAGGTAGGCAGTAGCTTATTCAAGTGAATTTTTTTAGCTATTAAGTGATGTTTTCAATGAAATTCCCTAAATATGCTAAAGCAGCATGTAATAGAAAATGTTTTCTGTGACATGAGATAGAATCTACTTTTTGAATGATCCTTGGTAATCCTAACTAGGCCTCTATGCTACATTATGAAATTGATAATTTGACAGTATTTCAAACACTTCTGATATGGTGCCATAGTCCAGAGATTTTAGGTGCTCAAACATCTTTTATTAGTTGCTTCTTCCTAGTAGGGTAAATAAGTAATACCATCTTTCAACTGACATAAGACTGAGGTATTTCATTCAATTTAGTACAAAATGATCAAGCAAATATCATTTAACCCTCCTCATATTTTCCTCATATTACTGAGTACTGAGACCCATAACACTACCTGACAATAGCATCTTCACTAACACTGGAAACTCTGATAAGTTATGTGAATATTAAGATCATAGTCCTGGCCCAAGAATGGGTCATGGTAAGTGTTAGGTTACATTGGTGCAAAATGATTATTCTTCTTCATGTCTCCAATATTTCATTGGACATACTTATTCTAAAAAAGCTATTTGTTAATTATATAAAATGCAAATTTAACTAGTGTCTTGAATTTTTATTAAGACATTGAAGACTCAAGGCATCAAGGGACTAAAAGGCTAAAATTTTTCTTTCTGAAATACAACTTAATGCCAGAAGACTAGGTCTGGAAGCATAGCTTATTGTTTTGATACGTCTAATCTATCTTTGAAATTATCTGTTTAGTGACTTTATCTTCTCTGTAATTTAAAATACCCTTAACTTTCATTGAAACTACAGGGGATACAACCAGAACAAATAACATCTTCAACAAATTTCTGCCACAGAAAGTGCATAACAGCAAAAGTGATGACTCCAAACAAAAAAAAAAAAAAGAAAGAAAGAAAGAAAGAAAGAAAGAGCTAGAATGAAGCCTTCTGATCAGTCTTCTTTAGCTTGCTTGATGTTACTTTTAGAATATCATTACTATTTCTATCCATAAGAATAAAATGAATGGTATCTAATTCAAAAGGACATTAGTGAGTAGATGCATAAATTTTTGTGGAAAGAATTAGAAGAGAAAAAAGTAAGAAAACAAATGTGATTTGCTCAAAATCAGAAATACCTTTTACTTTTCCATAGGACATTTCACTCTTTAGTTAGGACAAAACATAAAGCAGAAAAAGTCATGGAAAATAAATGTCATTTCACATCCTACTCAATCTTTAGAAAGCTAAGCTTGAGATAATTAAAGAAAATAGCAAGATTTGGAAGTGAAATTGCCATGGAAAGTGTAATAATAACTAATCTACTTTAATTAGGGTGCTATTCAGGAAAGGCAGAAATGTAAACTTCTTAAAGTTTTATTGACAGATGAATTATAGGTGAATATTCTTAATGGGATTTCCAAAAGGCACTGATGGTTAAAACCATATTCTTATTCCTCAGGGAATTTCCAGACTGAAGTCATAGTGTCTGGCAGTGTTTGTGCAATAAAAGCAATGGTTTCAGAGTAAGACAGACAGATGTGAATCTTGTCATTAAAAAGCTGTATGTAAATTTCTGAACCCCAGATCTTTCATTCTTGATTTGGAAATAAAAATTACACCCCATATAGGGATATTTTGAGAAGAGACTAAGTATCTAACAACCATGAAACATTCACATCTCAACAAACAGTAAATATTATTATATTATGCTATCAATATTATAGAAAAACTAGCATGGTGTAGTCAATGTAAATTTTTTGTTATTTTTAATGTTTCTTTCTTCAGATTCTTCTATAAATAATTTCTCATATTGGCAAAGAGAATGGCAAAGAAGTTAGAATATATCATCCACCACAAAATCAGTCCCCTTTGTCTTCACAGTTAGCAAACTACATATAAACTTCAACAACAAACTGCATGCAATACTACACTTCTCACAAATCATCCATTTGCTAGTGGCAGATATGTTAATAGTAGTTGCTATAGAATTATTATGAAAGATTGGCTTTAAAATTAAAATTATGTATTGACTAGCAAAAGAAGATATTTATTTAGAGTTTGCAATCTGTGCATTAAGTGACATGAAGATATACTTCAGGATCTCTGAAGTGATTGTGGGGCTTGACTTGTTAATTTCCATTTCAAATATATTCATATCACTTGTCAATTCTATTCCTTTTCTCAGTGATTCACTTAGTAATGGACACATGTCTCAATTCTGTCTAATAAAAGAAAAAATAGTCAAGTCAGGGCATGTTGGAAGAAGTTCCTGCTCCTTGAGATACGGGGCAGAGAAAACATCTTTCTATGTGATTATAATACTCAAGACTGGTGCTGCCATTTTACAACCAAGAGTGGGGCCTGACTGAAGGCAAAGTCCATGCACTAAGGACAGGCAGAGAGATGTGAGATGTTTCCTTATTTCCAAAGCCAATAACAGTATTGTTTCCTATAATGTACAGGTGTGAGCCATCAGAACTGAAACAGTAAACCCTCAACAAAGTGTTAGCTACATTTCTCCTTACCCTCCTATTCTTCAACATCATCATCATTATAGATATTTCTGTTTCTTCCTCATAATCTCACACAAACTGTTGACCTTGCTAATAAGGAATCACCTACTTGGAAGGCACTTCACTTATCTTCCAACTGATTAATCCCTTTCCATCCTTCAGAGTCAGTTACATTCTGTTCTCTCAAGGGAATTTATTATCATAGAATCCTTTACTATTTTGTCCTGTCACGTGGAACAGTTGCAGCTATCAGAGTTGTTCATTTGCTTGTCTTTCTTACTAGCTTGGAAGCTTGGAAGGGCTGGAAACTTCTGCCTTATGGGATGTTGCATATTCAGGAAATAGTGTAGTTCATGGGAAGTAAGAGGAAGCCTGTATACATGCTGAATGAATAAAAATAAAAAGAAGATATAAAATATGAGGATTATCTACTCTAAATGAACTAAGTCATTTATTCATTCTGAAAATGTGTCTAGAAAATAGGCTATTTACACTAGATTACACATGAACAAAATTGTATTGACAGCACTTATTATAGACCATCAAACTGTCCCACAAGCAGTATCTTTAAGAGTAAGGAAGGGAATTGGGAATGACTCAAGTTGAAAGAGCTGAGAAAAGACCTGTCAGATATACCAAAAATTATGGTACTCGGGGGGTTAATGGCTTTTATTTGACAGTTGTGTTTTGCCTTACTTTAATTGGATATACAATTTTCTGTGCGTTTTGCAGTTGACAACCCTTCAAGGACAAATACTGAACCCTGTTGGGGGAGGAAGAAAATAACAGATTGCCAGATAGACTAAAAAACAATTTAGCACTCAGCAAGAAAAGAAGTGAGAACTCAAGTTGAAACATCTCATGGAGACAATGTCACCACAACACTTCCGATAAAAAAGAAGAAAAGCACCCCTAAACATCTCAGTTAGAGAATCAAGGTGAACCAAGTCATTTCCCTTGAAGCACTGCCAAATATTTGACATAAACATTAATTTGCAGCAACATGCTTCAAGGCATCAATTAGGAGAGAAATTTTCTTTTAGAAAAGTAATCCAAGAAGAAATTCACTTAATGTTTTCCTCATAAGCTCACTTCATTTAATTGATTTGAAGAGTTATCTGCTTAAAGACAGACCTGCACATTACTCAATATATATGTGCTTCTTCTCCCTGTGGTATTATCCAAAGAAAACTTTACATATGCATACATATATTATGTATATGCATGTATGTATGCATATACAAAACACAATGAGGCAATGTTTTAGGGAATCAGAAAGTAATTAGAGTGGAAATATTTGGTATTGGTAAGTTATATAAAGATTCTTTTTCAATGCACATAATTTTGTTCATTTTTAAAAACATCTTCTACAATAACTAAAATTCTAGAGTATTCATAAGTATATATATATATATATATATATTTTTTTTTTTTTGGTACTAGAGAGTGAACTCAGGGGTACTGGACCACTGAGCCACGTCTCCAGCCCTATTTTGTGTTTTATGTAGAGACAGGGTCTCACTGAGTTGCTTAGTGCCGCACTATTGCTGAGGCTGGCTTTGAACTCGTGATTCTCCTGTCTCAGCCTCCCTAAGGGCTGAGATTACAAGTGTGAGCCACCACACCCAGCTTATAAGTGTATTTTTAATGCAAGCTTAATATGCATACTAATTACATTGAAAAATAAAGAGCTGCCCTGTTCTCATGCTTGCAAGTTGCCATTAGGCAGATTCTCTTTCTCAAGTAGAGGGTCAAACACTCACAAAACATTGATCCAGAATGAATATTTTGTTTTTAAAAGTTAATTATTTCAGGTATTTGTAGTGCTGGAAAGCTGAATAACAATCTCTTAGGGAATGAGAGCCCCTCACTTTTCACTAATGATGTCTCAACATACCCTTCACACATCAGCAAATACATAATTTGGAAAAATAGTTTTCTCCATCTGTTTTTATGTCAAGATTCTCTAGTACCATATGCACTAGTCAGCTTTCCACTTCTATAACAAAATACCTGAGGCAATTAACTTCCAAGAGAGCAGGTTTATTTAGCTCAGTTTGGGAGATTCTACTGTTTGATCAACAGCATGTAGCAAAACAAACCACTCATATCATGAACCATGAAGCAACAAAGACGAGAATGAAGTTCCACAATTCCCTTTGGGGACATGGCCACAATGACCTGATGATCTCCTAGGAAGCTCCACCTCCTATAGGTTCCACTATCTTCCAATAGTACCAGTTTGGGGACCAAGCCTTTAGCACATGGACATTTGGGGTATATTCTTCCAGATCATAGCACCATACCAATCCCTCTAATCTACAATTCTTTTTCATTAAAAAAAAAAAAAAAAAAAAAAAACTTTTTGTAATACCTTTATTTATTTATTTGTTTTTATGTGGTGCTGAGGATTGAACCCAGTGCCTCACACATGCGAGGCAAGCACTCTAATACTGAGCCACAACCCCAGCCCCAATCTACTGTTCTTATTAAAACAAGTAAATGAATAAGAAAAAATAAAAACGAAAAAAAAGAACTAAATTTAGAAATAGTAGGAAAGCTAGCAATTATAACTTCCAAAAATGATTTTATGTAATTATTCAGTAATTTGTATAATTAGAATAACTTCAGTGGTAGTCATTCACTATTCTTTCTGTTAGGGCAGAAAGGAAAAGTAATTATCATATCAACATAATGGTAATTTTATAAAATAAAAGGGAATTATTATTTTGATACAGCTAGCACACTAAGACTGTGAATTTATTTCATTGGGATATTTGAAATGATGTTTTAAAGTTATTCTTTAGAATCATTCACATACAAAAGCACTTATGCATCTCTTAGATACTTAGCCTAAGACAATAGGGACACCTAGGTGTTGTACTTCATAAGAGGGTAGACTGAAGTCATTTTAGTGGTGTACCTGACGGCACTATTTCTTACCATTTATCAAATGTATGATCTTGGCCCAGTTATTTCAACTTGTTTTGCCTCAATTTCTTCATCTGCAAAATAGATTTGATCAATAGAGTTGTTATAAGGTACACATGAAAATACTCATCGGGTGTCTAGAGTTGTGTCTAATGCAACATAAACACACATTCCAGATTAACTGCTGTTTCTATCATCATAGAATGCATAACTCATGACATTTAGATGCACAGTGTATTATACCACCATGTGGTATACACCATGTAGAAACATTTACAGTATTCCAAGAAAAGCTTTATATTCCCTGATGGTTTAAAAATGGTTTTAGAGAGAAGGTGACTTTTGACTAAGAGAATCAGCTAGACTGCCATCCAGGCCACCAGGATTGATAGTGAAAGGGAAGTATATTTATTACTATGCTGAATCAATGGGCATAAACCAGCACTGTTACTAGGAAACACAAATATATCCTCACTCTATTTTCACCTAGCTTTACATTTAATTTTGAAAAATGAAAAGAGAAAAAGTGAGATGGATCAAGGATATCTGGAAGCATATAATCTAAGGATCTTGAAGAGGATGAGATTTTTCTGGTTATGCCAAACAATTTAGCATGACTGGTATTTAGAGATAGAAATGTGGAAAATTTTAACGAAGGCCAAGACTGTCTTTTCAGCCCCAAAATGGCACTGAATTTTATAGATAATGAGGAAGCACTGAAAGGTTTTAATCATGGGGATGGCTTCATCAAATTTACATTTCTAAAGTTTATGTTAGTTGCTTTGCAGGGGTGTGAGTGGTGAAAACCTAAATGCAGAAAGTTTATAGTAGTCTAGCCTGGAAATGATGAAGACAGCGATTAATTCTGGGGCTGTATTAATACAGAGAAGGTATGGGATTGAGAGTCATTTCAAAAATTGATTTGGCGGGAAGCATTGAACAATTTGATCTGATGAAATTAAGGAAAGGAAGAAAATTAAAATGATCCAAGTTTTAGCTGGGATGAGTAAATGAATTGTGATTAACTAAATTGGGAAATTTAGCGTAGGAGCAGGTTGGGGGAAAATGTAATGAATTGCACATTAAATGTAAGTTGTGTGTTTGAGACTTTGTTAGAGAAAGCATTCAGGAGATGCCAACTTCAAAACAATATATTATGAAAAGTGAATACTGTGTATTATTTGAAATAACAGGAGATTTATGACACTGTCTTTATGTTCTATTGAAAGAAATTGAAACAAGAGACTAGGGTATGTATTACACAATACTTGTCTTAAATTAATGTTAGTTTTTTGAATTGCTTATATAATGATTTTAGTTTTCTATGAAAACAGAAAGGAAGTTTTTAACCAAAAATTTTTTAAACATGACACCTAATATAGATGCATATTCCAGTACATTTGCTTACTTTTCCTCTTTAGACAAAGAGCAATATTTGAATAAATATTCATTTTAATGATCTCAATGGATCTTAATAGATTTAAATAAATGTTCAAACTGAGAAGAGAAAAACTGTGGAAAACAAACCAGATTACTGAGCAATAATCCATTGTTTTTCCTTTTCTCTATCCCCAGGTTGTGTTGGATGGCAGCCCTGGAAGCTTCAACAGGGGTGCAATGATAGCATCACCTGTGCACTAGACCAATGACGCTCATGTCCGGGCACCTGGTGGTTGCAGAAGAGGCAAATGGCAGAATACACTAAGAAATTCCAATTGTGATGGTCCTTCCTCTGTTGGATATGAAAAATGTCTGGGCCAGGAAATTTGTTTTCTTCAGTATCAAGTCTCTTGGCTCTCAGCTTTAAACAGAGTATCACAAGATGTAAATTGCTCTGGGATATGCAATATTATTTATTACTAAAGACAGATATTTGGCATTTTTAAATTATAGTTTAAAACACTGCATTTATTTAAAAAATGTATTTCCCTCAAATATGTAATTTTCTTTCATTAACACAATTGATCTGTTAAATGTTTAAATATTGTTCTAATTACTTTAAGGTACATATTGAATTGAAAGTCAAATAGGGGCATAACTTATCTACAAGGAAAGCAAGGTCATTGTTGTTGTGCTTAAGAGTTTGGCCCCAGTGAAACTTATTTTTAATAAAAAGCTGATAGGCTCTGCCCATGTGAGATATTTACTTACTTCCCCTGCTACTGAGCCACTGGTGTTTAGTCCTGAGAACTACAGATGCTAACTCTGACTTCTTGAGAACATTCTCTCTTGCTGTTGATAATATCTATAGGCAGGTGGCCGCATGTCACCATATCCATCATGTTCTTCCTGGTGGATCGTTTCCAGAGACAGAGACCAGAAATAATTACCAAATGTTTGGGAATACATTTGTCTATTTTTAAAAGTTGGCACAGTTTTTTGATTCTGCTCTCATACTCCTAGTTAGCATTAGTAACCAATATTCTATTACTTTGCTATTCTGAAGATTATGTCCTCTCCAAGACAAAATCTGGGCACAAAAACTTATGCACTTCTTACATCCAAGTCATTTTAAAATTAAGTGGGAAACCCTAACATTGGCAGAAAGAGCAGTACATGCAGTACATGGGACAGAATGCTTCTATTCTAAGCCAGCATTGATGCTAGCCATTGACCTCTCACTGGTTGCTAGTTAAATATACACTTTTGTTAGATGATATGTAAGAAAAAACAATTTATAGGGTGGAATTCTGTAGGTGTAATGTCCAGAAAAATCTTTGTGGGTCCCAGAAATCATAGACAAGGTATGGAAGGAAGAGGAGATGTTCTCTGATGTGAAATTCTAGGCATCACTCAGCTATAAGTAAGCAATTTTCTAAATCTGTGAACTCTGTTCCTAGAAGAACAAAATTCAACCATCATGTGTGCATGTTTTTTAACAAGTTTTATGAGTAAAAGAAAGCATTTGAAAACATTTTTTACTATAAATGCTCTTGAGTTTCTTTTCATATAATAGTAATAGTAATATAAATAGTAGTATCCCACAAAAATTTGTATTATGGACTTTAAAATTCAGATGGATCCAACACACATAAGAGAGTGACATTCCTTTATTTTTCTTTAGCTTCTCTATGTAGCACTGCTTACTGTACTAAATTCATAGGCATTTGACTACAGCAAATATAATTAGAACATATATGACAACAGAACTTGGAGTTCTATTAATGAAAACAATCATTAAACAAAACAATTAAAAATTTTGAAATACTTTCTGCTTACTTTACCTAAATTTTTTACCCTATTGAATGTTATACTAATAATTTGCTCACTTTTCTAAAATGTGTGTTTATGTGTCCTTGTCTTATCCAGAAATGAAGAGATGATATATATTTAAATAATTTCTGAAACGTGTTAGTCAGACCTTGATTGTTTTTCCAGATTAATGGGTTTGAAATGGTAATTCAATAACGTTTTTGTTTGCATTTAATCAACCAAATAATGGGTTTGAATTAATCACATTTTTATTGTTCATTATTTCCTTTTGTTCTGAATCAGATAGGTCAGAGTGCAGACTTCTCCTTATAGAGAAAAAGTTAGTTCAATGAAACTCATGAAAAATGAGTAATATTTTTAATCACCATATTGTGTTGCCATTTTTATTCTATTTAACAATGAAAAGTACATATTTTTAGAAAGTAGAAAATGGAAAAATCTGTTAATCATCATAGTTTCACTCGCATTTAATTTTCTTTTTTTTTAATGGGAAGGGCTTTTGATTAACAATTTTATTCACTAGTAACGAGGTAGGATTCTGCTGGCACACGAAATATAACCCTTAGAAGGAGATACTTGACTTGGAATTTATAAAAATTATTAATATGTGTATATATGTCTGCAGATGTATGTTTTATTTTTTGGCATCACTTGTACTCATATGGGCACACATGAATAATAGGATCAATGTTAGAGGACATCCATGTCTCACCTGATTCATGGTACAATTAGTACTGACAGAAAATTAATCTAAAGTACTTTATAGATTAAAGTTGTAAACTAAAGCTTCATCTAAGAACTTAAGTTATAAATATGGTCCACATCTTCATTTTGAGGAACTCTTCTTACACATTAAGAGTAGTACCTGAATATCAGACTACTCACTGAGAATCTACAAGGGCATTTTACTCATTTGTTTTCAGTTTTTTAACAGATAAATGTGATTTTTCCATCACTTATGAAAATTTTTCTGAAGATCAGGCTAATGTGCTGTCATCATTAAGTAAATTTGATGCCCAGGAAAGTTAGTCATGTTTATTCTAGGACCTGCAAGATCAACATGCATATAGTTGAATGTGTAGTTTAGCATCAGAACTCTTCTAAATCCTTTAAATCTCTATATTAGCTAAAGCAGAGGAAATGCATGTTTTTACCTAATGAAACTGCTTAAAATTTACTCTAAAATCAAGGTAGCATTTATTCCCAAAATTTTCCAGAAAGTGTTGAGGTTTCAAAGGTGTCATTGGGAACCTGTAATTCCCCAGAGAGCAAATACACTTAAGGAGAGGCTATTGATTGGTCAGTGTGAACTCTGGTAATAGTGCATGCTGGATCAAATGTCTGCATTCCCAGCCAGTTACCAAAGTCAAATCCAATCGACAGTCCCAGCGCTATTTAATTTTTTACCATGGCAATCATCAAGCTTTCTCTTTTCCTTTTTGTTTATTTACATTAATAATGGAACTTTAGCTGCTATGCTCAGAGTGAAATGTTCTTCTCAGAAACAGTTTATGGAGCCAAACTACCTTTTCAATGTAAAGTAGAGCTCTAGTCATTGACTCATTGTTTTGTTTTCCCAGATAATATCAAACATGTGTCCCAGATCATGTATAGTGAAACTGCTCAGAAGAAAACTCTGCATTTAGTGTACAAAGTTTGATACCAGCTGCCAGAACCTACATATTTTGATGTTGGCCATATGTTGGGTTATATGTGCATAAAATTATGGGAAGAATATATGCCTCATACATAGTCTAAATATTCTGCCAGTCATTGCTCTAAGGTATATTTTTAAATTTATAGTACAATAGAATCTAATTATTAAGTAGGAAGAAAAGGTCATTCAACAAAATAGATTCTTTGGAAGAATTTATGTGTCAAAAATGAGTGACAAAGAAGCAATGTAATTTTCAATCATCTGTGATTGATCTTACTGCATCCCTCTAAATCACCCTGTGCCATTCTTCATTTAAAACTATGTACTTTACTGTCAAATGCTGAGATGATATGAGGTCATTTTATTGTTTTCATAAGGAATAGGAGATATATCATAAGTATGCCAACAAGAAGTGAATTGAAGAAAGTTTAGATTAAATTTTAACCTTTCAGACAATAGTCCATCCTTGACATGAAATATCTAAATGTTTCTTGTACCTTCATTCAATTAGGTTATTCAGACAAGACTTTATTATTCAATAGAGCTCTCATTTACATTTGAGACCTGAGGCAAAATTAATTTTTCTTTCAGATGGTATATAATAAAATCCTACTAATATTGTCTTTCTTGAAGTCCCTTTAGATAAACGATCCTGAGAACATTTCAAACTTCTTAAACTATTTGATGAAATGGATGAAACCAAATCCGGAGAAACTGGATAGTAGGTTATCACATATGTCAGTATTAAATAGCCTGAAGAAATAAAGATCAAATGTTAAATTTGACAGGTATGAATTTCTGAGAAATGTGAAAAGTCTTGAACAAGGCCTAATAGTTTAGCATTGGAAAGTTACAAAATTTAGCTTAAAATTACCTTAATCATCTCTCTATATATGTATATAATGTAGCAAGAGATATGGAAAATGCTGTAGGCAAATTTTTCTACTTTTGGCTAAAGAGGAAAATGTGTCAACTGAATCAGAATTAAATGGTTAATATATTCAAAGGATAAATTTGAAATGCCTGCATAGAAATTTAACCTATTTTTTTAAAATCAGGGATATGCAGAGTTTATATATATATATATATATATATATATATATATATATATATATATATATATATGTATGTAGAGGGCATTTGAAATGTGAGTATTCTTTGATATAGAGAACTAATCGTATATTCATTAGGTCAATAAAATTAATCAAGCTTACAAATGCCTTCTATTCTAGATAATAGTAATAACATTAGCAAGTAAAAGAAGAGACCTGCTAGATTTTATCTAGTCTGGATGGTACATCTTAAACACAAAAATAATTGACTACTTAAAGCCCAGAGTTCATATGTCAACCCAAAGAGGGAAACATGTTCAGTGAATGCAATTTTCAAATAATTATTGAATTTATCTTTCAGAGGTCCAGATCAGATAAGGGTTATGAGTCTTATTGATTCTACTGAAAGGAATTTCTAGCTAAGATATATTAGCATGCCCAATACTTCTGTAGGATCACTGCCTTGGCACTGAGTGATTCATTCGTATAACTGCTTATCCTGGCTGGTCACACCTACTTGAAACTTGATTTACCATTTGGTAGCAGTGGCTCTGAGCAGGCCTTGTGATTATGTAAGGCATCTATTACAATCTATTTCACTTCTCCTTCAGAGTGCTGAGAAGATTCTTTTGTAGGTACCTCAACAAAAAGGATCAATGACTGTGGAGGCAAGAGATATAGTAGAAATAAATTATGTGGAAAGAAATGGAAGATTTCCCAGAAAAATACAAAATTGATAATGATAAGTCTTGCAAATAATGTAATGAGAATCAGCTATCCTGGTATGGGTCAGGAAGATTTTATACACAAAATAAGCTATAGATGTTAACAATACCAATAGACTGCAAAACCCTTGCCATTCCAGCCAATAGCTTACAGTCTGGCACACTGCATACCCACTGGGACCATCTTTAAAGGAGGGAGGCAGGCAGGCAGGCAGGCAGGCAAGAAGAAAGGAAGGAAGGAAAGAAGGAGGGAAGGAAGAAAATACTAAAAAAGAAAACAAGTTTCATAAGAAAAACACATTTTGTATTGTTGTTCATAATATTATGAACTAGAAGTAAAGGCAAAATAATTACAGCAGACTAGGAGAAAATTTCATCCTATTAATTTCCTATCAATTTAAATTTCTCAAAATAGGGGACTTTTCTATCTCTCTTATATATTCATCATTATTTTACAACTGCTGGGTTAGGGTAGAAACTTGAAAATGGTTTTGATAGAATGAAGATAAAATATGATTTTAGTATTAACACCATAAAGTAAATCAATATGTATCATCTACCAACAATTATATTTAATTATAATATCAAATTAATAATCAACTATGTTAGGAATTGAATAAAACAATTCATTGTGTGATTCTTTTATTCATCTCAATTAAATGTAATTTCCACTTCGTGGCAATAAGTAAATGGTAGGATGGGATCAATGATGAAGTCTTAAAAGAATGTAATCTCAACGCATTTAGCATCAGTGCAATAAAATACTAAAATAGAATTTTGAGGTGAATTTAAATGAAGACATACATCGTACTAACCATTACTGAGAATTTTAGCTATAAAACACTGTTACAAGAAAACAAAATAAGCAAATATTCAATTGTGTTAAATTTCTGTATTGCTTTGAAACATGACTTTTAATTTGGTAATATTTATGATCATTTGAGGACAGGGTTGAAGAACTCAATCTGAAATGTATAGTATAGTATAATCTCTGATCTTGAGAAAACTGAGTTCAAAATATAGCATTATTAGTCATAGGTTTTATTTACTTATCTGCGAGGTTACTGCAGTTAATTATAATGCCACGAAGTATATTAAATTTATGACAAACTCAGAAATAGTAGGTTTAGATTTTGTGTAATCTAAGGACTTCCTACAGAAGTCCTCCCCCCCAAAAAAGTTTTAGGACAGTTTTAAGAATAAGATTAAAGTATCTACATTTCTACTTCATTATTATTTATTAACAACTTCCTCAATAAACAAAAAAAAGCTGAATTTAAATTTTAAGCAAAAGAGAAGTGTAAAAATGTCTTTAAGTCACAAAGGAAGAGGCATTTGGCCCTTGATGTATGACAAGTAAGGACACAAGTTATCATCCTTCTTCATGTTTAGGAGAAGGATGAGAAGCATGTTAATGAGCATGGAGAAATTGCAAATTAATTTATGCAACTCATTTCCTTTTATGCCTTTTTTTTTTCCCTCTTAGGTGTTCCATGACCTCCAGAAGATGAGAAAGATGGCCCTTGACTCTGGTAATGGATTGTAGCAGATGCACATTAATAAGGACTGGGAAAATGTGAGGGCGAAGAAGAAATTGAAGGAGCTGTTTTCTCCTTGGATAAAGAATTAAAATAAAACAGGTTTGGAAAGGTGATATGAAAATATGAGCAAGAGTAAATTGGAAATAGTAGGAAACTCTTAAAAGAAGTTGAAAGATATACAAATGTAAGAATTGGCCGCCCTTCATACAAGTTTCTTCAGCAACATTGGGTGTCCATGGCATGGGATCAGTAAACGTGAAACCACTGAGATGAAAAGACAGACCCAAAGGAATCAAAATTCTGCAAAATAGTTACTAAAATTGCTTCAGAGGCAGAGATTAGAGCAAAGAAAGAAGGCAGGCAGAGAGGGCTAGTCATTCCCCAAGTCCATGGTAGCAGTTTAACATGGGAGCCTGTTGCAGGTTTTAGTACCCATTCATTCAGGTGTTAATTAGTAATGAGTCTTTGAACACTTTGTATACATTAAATGTGTTCAGGGGTTTTTCAGCAATGGTCATCCATCTGATGAGGAGAATGTTGAGTTCCACAAGGAGTTACTTCAATCTTCTTTCTTTTTTTCCTTTTTTATTAGGTGGCTCTAATTAAATTAAAAGAAACAGATCAAGAAAATCAAAGTCCAGATTTTTTTTTCAACAAACAAGCAAACTACATAATGAAGTAGGACAATATTATAATTCTTGCAGTGGAAGTCTAACTTTCTGCTAACCTTAATCATGTTTTTCTGAGTTGATTGAATTTTCTAATTTTTAGAAGCAATTTCTTTTATGCATCTAGAATTGAAGTTTTCTTAAAAATGCCTGAGGGGGGGAAACAGCAATTTTTGTTTGTTTTTCCCCTGACAGACTATTTCACTTTTATTGGCTTCATGATTTTGGGAATATTTGATAACAAGGCAAAACTCAAAGGAGTGAACTTTATTACTCTCATTTATTTTGTTTTGAGGTCAAAGAAAGTTGAGGCATTTATCTCTGTAATGTACCTTCTACACACATTCATGCATGGGAACAGACTTATGGATACATGGAAGAAGATTCATGATTCTGAGAAAAACAATTTTCCATTATAGTTACAAAAATAACTGGGCTGCAAACCTTTATTAATTAGTTTCCGTATCACACTTTTGATGAACAGACTGATTTAGTGGAAGGTAGTTAGAAATTGTAAAACACTCTGAAGATACTAAAGTTAATTTTTAAAACCAGACATAAGACTTCTTTATGGCAAAAATCAATTCGAGTGTGGTAAGAGTTCAAAACCTTCATTTTATATATTAGACAACAGTGACTAGAGGAAATGTATCAATTATTGCAAAAAAATGTAACTAGAATCCAAATCTTGTGTTTTCACAATAAGCCTCATTCTATGACCTTCTAAAAATTATAAAATACTAATTATAATAATGACCATTGACAAATTAATTGTCTGACAACTGTCTTAACAAAGTCAATATCCATGATAGTAATTATTAGGCAAACTAGTATCAGTATTGAATCTTTTTCTAATTTTTGTTTTAATTTATTTTTCTTGTTAAAAGCCTTATTCTTATATTGTTCTCAAAGTCCATAATTTGCCAGATATTATTTTCACATTTTTATAGTATCTGAGAAATTGAATTATATTGTATAGCTTCTGAAGTATCAAAGCTAAGTGAAATTGCCTAACAAAAATATATTAAGTAGACAATTAGTTTTAACCAACCAAATTATTTTCTAAAGTGTAAAATTTGTGCAAGCATTAGGAAAATTTCTAATTGTCAATATTGATGAAACCAATATACATATGAGAAATATTATTTATTAAGAATGGACAGGTATTTATAACCTTTTTGGCCATATTCTTTTAAGAATTATGAAAATTAAAACAGTTTATGGTGTTGCTCAGTCCAATGAGCAGACTGGTGTAATATATGAAATTAGAACCCAATCTTATAATTCTTCTCTGAGAACTTTTGAAAAAATATACATGCCCATACATGTTTTCTTTTCTTTTTTTTTTTTTTTTTTTGGCACCAGGGACTGAACTCAGGGGCACTCGACCACTGAGCCACATCCCCAGCCCTATTTTGTGTTTTATGTAGAGACAGGGTCTCACTGAGTTGCTTAGTGCCTCGCCATTGCTGAGGCTGGCTTTGAACTCGCGATCCTCCTGTCTCAGCCTCCCTAAGTGCTGGGATTACAA